>VFFE01007135.1:501254-514721 GCA_008921705.1 Burhinus oedicnemus | reverse complement strand
ATCTTCTGAAGAACATTTGTTAAAACTGGCAAATTAATAAAAAAAAAAAAAAAAAACTACACCAAAAAAAAACAAAACCAAAACCAAAAAAACCTCTGGTATAATTTAGGAAGAAACAGTATTTCCAAGTTAATGAGAAAAATATTTTAATTACAGTATTTAACAAGTTATGACTATGCCAAAATGTTCTCTTGGGAAGGCTGCACGTATTTTCCCTGAACTTCAAGCAAGGGAGAGCGGAAGAGGGAAAGGGAGAAAGCACAGGAGGAAAACCGTAGAAAGGAAGACAAGAGGCAAGGAAAGGCTTTTGTAAAAGCAACAGCAAATGTTTCAAGCCCCTGGTCAGCCATTAGCTGATTTAAAATGAAGATAGACCGGGTAACAGCGTTTCAGTGGCTCTCTACCAGTTCTGGCTAAGGAATACAAATCCCTTGATATTGAGAGATGCGGGATGCTGGCCCAGGTGGCTCTGCACGCGATTGCTGCCTGGCGTTGCACACCGCCGTCCTCCTCCAGGTCCCTCCTGTGGACCTGTGCAACGAGCACGTTTTCCCGGGCTCTCCACACGCCATCGCAGCCCACGGGCACGTGGGTGCCACGTTAACCGCTCAGCCCTTGGCACGGCCGAGGGGCGGGAAGCTTTTCCTTTGAAGGCAGCTGATGGGAGTGATGTTTGTTTTCCCTGCACGGCTCAACAGAAATATAAATTTCCTCATCAAAGCTGCAGACCGCAGTAAGTGGTGGTTCCTGTCGACTCAGGTTTCTTTCCTGGTGAAGTTCCTCTAAAGCAGCCGGATTCCTCTCCCTTGTGGGGACACTTTGGACTTGCTCAATGACCCTAAGTCCCACTGCCACCAGACAAACCATAAAAACAGCATCAGTTTCAGGTATGTAGCTTGATACGCAAAATTGCCATATCTGGCAGATGATTCATTGATCCACATGATCCTATGACAGGTTCGCAGGTCTTTATTATTCCTGAATCACATCTGCTCATAAATACCAGAGGGTTTTTCACACCTAGTATTATTACAGTGAACAGCCAAAGGAGGACTCATTTCAGCTGCCTTAGAAAAATATTTCCTCCTCTTTTCGGCTTTCACAGGATTACAGGAAGGGACCGGCAGCAGAGGCTCCCCAACAAACAAATCATTACGTCTGCTGGGACTTACGGTTCCAGCTACTCCTGAAGTAATTAAAAGGTTAAATAATGGAAGAAAGAAAAAGCAGACTAAAATAAAAGCAGAGTCATTGTTTACTTCCCCGTGTTGGTTTTTAGATGATATCAAGCTCCTAACCAGGAACTCAAACAGCGGGGACTCACTTTGATAAAACATATCCTTCCTCCCTACTGGGTAGTAGCTCCGGCGAGCTTGTGATCCCCATTCCCCGAGAATAAGCGAGACCGGGATTTTCCAGTCACGCAGAGATGCCGAACACCCCTTTGGCCTGGCAGATCCCAGGACCTGCCAACAGGGCTTGGGGAACTTTTGACTCGCTCACCAAGCTGATACAATTCCCTTTTCCTCCTCATGAACCCAAAACCATCAGAGCTTGAATAAAAGAGGAGCTGGGGTCAGAATGAGGGGGGACAGACGCAGGACTGCCTCCAGAGCGGCATCTGGAGCCTCGAGTTTTCAATACATTCGATCAGAATAGTTGCCGAAAACGTGAAAGTCAACTTTTCAGCAAATAAAGTATTCCCTCAGCCGTTACTTAACAGTAAAGACCCAGTAACAGCCTATAAAAAATTTCTACCTCCATTTCTTTACAGGAAGCAATAGAGTGATTTTCCCCACTGCCTGGGGAAATAACCACAGCGAGCCACGCTAGGAAACAGAGTCCCGTGGGTCGTGTCGATCCAACACGGCAAGTTCATCCATGAGCAGGGCGGCTGCAAGCCCCTGCTCACGCAAACCTCCTCCAAGACCTGAACCCCTGACCTCCCCACCGGGAGACCCACCTTGAGCAATTTGCCACACCGCAACCTGTCGAGATGATTAATGCCATCGACACGCAGGGTTAGCGTTGGCTGCACGCTAAGCCACCTGTGTCATCTGTCAGTCCTCAAGAAGACACTGTTAACCACAGCTTCAAATTTCCTGAAACTGGAGATAATTGTTGGTTTTGGCCCGGCTGTGAAACGTGCCCAGTGCACCAGGCTCAAAGGCTCCTTGGGAACGCGTGATTTAATAGGAGACAAAAAAACCCTTACTCCAGCAAAACTCCAGGCTGGAAGGAGGCTTCAATATACTTCAACAAGCTGCATTATTGCTTTTTAATATTCCTCCTAAACCACCTCTCCTTCGTGCTTCAAATGCCGACTGCCATTAGACCAAAGCACTCGTTAAGAACTAGGAGCCGCGATAAAAGGTGAAGCCATTGCTGCGGGGAGCGAAGTCACGCATCGCCCCGCGTGCGCAACCTTGTCTGGCTTCTTCCAGCTCTCACTCAACCCAGGCAAGCACAGAGTTTTGGAAACCAGCATGCATATGCAGGGAAAACCTCGGGAACAGGAGCAGGGAATGGCTTCAATGCCGCTGAACACATATTTGGCAAAACCTCCCTAGAAAACCTCCCAGGCAGAATCCAGGTGCCCAAAGGATGGGGACTGGGTTCCTTGAGTTTGAGGTTTTCTTTCCTCCAAGTAGAGGTGGAAAAAGTTTTTGCTTTTTTTAAGAAACCCCAAGGCCTCCAGCAATTGCATGCTCAGCTCCATGCTGGATACACAGGGCGACAAGATGCCTCATGCAGGTGGGTGCACAAGAGGGGGTAACTCAAGGGACCCTCAAAGCTGCGACATGAAACACAGCTCAGAGCTGGCAGGAGCCAGCTCTGCTTCGAGCAGGGTGGATTAAAGCACAGCTCTGGCCTCTTTTTTTATTTATTTTGTATTTACCAGGGAGCGTGTCCCTGTTTTGCAGGCTCCCTGGGAAGCTGGACCCAGGTGGGCTGGTTTGAAGCAAGCACGGCATTTCCCAGAAGAAAGAAGGTCATCCCATTGCGTTGCACTGAGCTTTCCCCATGGGAGAGCGTCTGCTTCCACCCCTTCTTGGCCAAACGGTGACACTAAGCCTCCCTCTTATTGCTGGCCACACAGCCACAGCCTGGGAGATATTCCTCCTTTCACTGTGTGCCACATCCAAAGAAAATATTTAGATGGCACTTTCTCCAGACAGGTTGCACGTACCCGGCAAGGTCTGCAGCACACCTCCACCCGGTATTGGGGATGGGGGCACTGTCTGCGCCACCACTACCCACACCGTTTGCTGTCCCAGCTCCCGGGAAGGTGGCACAGGGACACCAGCACGTCCCTTGGCCAGGGCCAGGCTCCAGGGACAACTCGGAGCTCTGCGCAAAAGCCCCAGAGCGCGAAGGAGTTAAAGCAGCCTCATTGCTGAGGGATTTCTCCGTAATCTGTACACATGTCATGGGGATCAGGACTGTGGGTGGTAGTGCTAGTCTGTGGCAGTCGTTCAGGCCCATGGCCCAGCACCTGACTCGTTCAGAAAGCCCTCTTATCCAAGCAGTTTTCAAATTTAATTAAGAGGGACCTATGACGGGCTTAACGCCGCCGCTGCTGTGCCAGCCCGAAAGCTCTCTCAGGAGTTTTGCACAAAGGCAGGAGAGAACGGTGACACAGCCGAGGGATCGCTTGGCCGGCACGGGGAGCCTCAGAAGGGTTTTGCAGAGTTTCACCCAAACCACAAAGCAACAGCGGGGGGGGGAGGGAAAAAAAAAAGGCAAAGGTGATGCTGAGAGCAAGGGGTCAGATTCTTTTCTGCAGAGGTAATAGTGGAGGGAGAAGGAAATGCAGGTTAATAAAAAACGGGCTCTGTTAGTTAAAGTTTGCCAGCCCGGGAGTGCAGAGTATCAGCCCTGGGACGCAGCCGGAGCCCCCGCGTCGAGCTGGGTCTCACCCTGCGCACGGCCAGCGAGGAGGGTGCTGCGGAGGAGAGCAAGGCAAAGCTGCCGGCAGCGCCTGCTCCAGGGACCGAGAGGCCGGGCAGGGGACAAGGGAGCATACGCAGTGCTCTTCCAATGGGAAAATTGCTGGTTATTGCAGTTCAGGTGCATCAGACCTCAAGGAGTGTGTTCATCCCTCCTTACCCTGGAAATGCATCCATCCTGGGTGCCATTTGGGTAAGAGGCAACCATGGGGCATGTCAACAGGCACTAATTTTAGTGTCTCTTTAGGACAATTTGTCCCAGGAAAGTTAGCTCCAGTCAGGGCAGGGACCACCAGTTTGACAGCATAATGGTGAGAACATCAGAGCACTGGTCCAGGAGGAAGATCCCCAGCTAATACAAACAGGCTAAATAGAGACTCATTTCCTAAAATTAGTCCTCGGCCGAGATCCCAGGTGGAAGTTATGTCATTAACTGCTAATACAATTACCTGGATGACAGTAGCTATATGCCCTGACTTGAAATTTGAAGTCTTGGTTTGAGGTTGGGATTGAAGAGGATTTGGGTGTCCCGTCCCCCCCCATCTATTTTTGGCTACTTGGCAAACTCACTCAGAGCAGGAAATTAGGAAGAGAAACAGTCTCAGTGTCAATACTTCGCTGAGTCTATTTACCATGGGCTATTTGCACTAGATAATAGCTCAGAAGTGTCTCACCTCCTCCACTCTTCAAGAGCCAAATGATGTCATGGAAGTGGCATCCAGAGCAGGAGCCAGTATGAACCAAGGTAACCTGGGCCCAGCAGGAAATCTCTCGGGAGCACCAACAGCCCCATCAAACACAAGTCCCCTTCTCCCCCGGGGCTGCCCATCGCCAGCAGAGGGGCACAGAGGGCGAGCACGTTCCCCTCACCCACCCCAAACAGCCCCAGCCTGGAAAGAAGCCCAGGGCTGAAGTGCCACCATCTGAGCGCCTGAGCAAGTCCAGAGCTCACAAACATGACCGCGCAGGTAACTTTGTGAGTTTGGTCCATTGCTTTCAAACAAGCCCAGCTATGGTCATTAAACAGCAGGTTTGCCAAATTTGCAAACCAGCCATGGCTCCGGCTGAGCTCTGTCTCCCTTCAATTCCTCTTAGTCAGCGACAGCCCTGGGAGCCATCAGTATCCAACAGCCTCTGTAACAGCTCAAATTGCCAGATTCCTCCTGGCCGAGTCCCAGCCTTTTGCTCTGGCTGGGACTGTCAAGCCCTGCCTGTCTGTAGTGACTGGAAAGGCTTAGGCTGCAACGCTGGGGAGACCCCCAAGGATGCCCTTGTGATGCTCCTCACTCCCCCTCGAGGACCACCGAGAGCATCCTCAGAGCCCGAGGCACTCGGCAGCGAGCAGAGCCAAAACGCAGCCCGGGCAGCAGCAGGTTTCCACCACCCGCGGCCCTGCCTTGCATCTTAACCCACCCCTCCAACTTCTGCGCACAAAGCCCCAGCTAAACCCACCAATTCCAGCACATGAACGAGCACCACGACACAGCAGTGCAGGAGCAGGGGGTGGCAGGAGGGGTCCAAGCCACATGCAGGTGAGTAACCGCCCGGTGGCCACCTCTGAACCGTAACAGAGCATCTTGCCCAGGGCCACTCAGCAAAATGAGCTTTTACTCCCACAGGAGGCAGCCACAGAAGCAAAAAACCACGCTGCTCGCTGCTGGGAGCAGCCGAGGGGATGAACCGAAGGCACCCGAGTGCAGAGAGCAACATGGGTCCGCTGGGGTGGCTTCCGCTGTGGCCGGTCCCACACCCACTGGGGTCACCCACAGGGGCTCCCACCCAGATCTGCACATTCCTGCGCCCTAGGAGCTGCTTCCATACAGCCAGACGCGGGCTCTGGCACCGCTCTCCCAGCGGCGAGCCCTGCCTGCGCTACAAAATCCGTTGATCGGAGCGAGCAGCAGGGAACCGGGACAGAGCGTAACCGCCTGTCGCTGAACCACCGTGGCTGCTGCCCACCCACGTCCTGCACAAGTCCCAGGGGACCCCGCAGGGTGCCAGCCTCTCCCCACAGCACCCCGGCCCCGAGCCCAGACCCGGCGGGGGCTCCGGATCGACACCTCCAGCCCCATGGCAAGCGGCCACCCCCAGTGCAGGGAGGGAGACGGCGGCAGGAATGCTAATACACCCCGCACATGTCCAAACACGTTTCCTCCGGGTGTTTTCAGGGCCAGGGAGCTGCTGCCCAGCTGGGGGAATTTGGATGAGGATCATTCTTGGGAAGTGCTCCCAAATCCCACCCTAACACCCCCACGGGGCAGCAGAGTGGGCTGAGCACAGACACCAAGCAGCCAGAGGGGTCCAGGGCACTCCTCAGAGGGGTCCCCCCGTCACCTGGACGGGCTTCCAGACCCTCGCAGGGCAGGGCACCCACCCGAACCGAGGACAACTCACAAGCCGGCAGTCCCACCAGCTCCTTTCAGCTCTCCATGGGCGCGCTCTAAAATGCACGCACGGGGACAGGCCCGCATGATCTTTCCTTGGCAGACCTCAAAAAGAAACATCTCGCCATTTTATCCCACTATTTAAAAAAAATAAAAGCAAAGGCGGGGGGGTGCGTGTATCAGATGATTAAATATCCACAGCAGCTGAGACAAAGAGGAGGACAGGAACACAGAAACCAAGAGGGGGAAAAAAAAAAATCTGCTTTTTATTATTAAACTATTATCTCAAATTTCTAATAAGCAGGTTGAAGTTTAAATTACAAGATCTCTAACAAAGTCAGGATCCAAACAGTTCAGGAGCCTTCAGATAACAATCGCCTTTCCCCAGATCGGTTTCAAGTCATTTCTTTGCAGAGACAAAGCTCCCATTCAGAGCAGGGCAGAGGGACCTCAGGGGTTTTATTACCCTCAGCATTGGAGCCCCGAAGACGCAGCGGCAGGGAGAGGAGCGGATCCTGCTTTCCTGGCGGTGCCGAGGGCAGCGCACCTGCAGCGGGACGGCACGGCACGGCGAGGCCACTGGGACCACTGGAGAAGGGAAGCTCGGTGGCAGCCCAGCCCTGAGAAGTACAACCTGAGCCCCCGCTCAATGCAGCCTTGCAAGTCTCCCAGATTTGGGGCAAAAAAGGAGAGGAATGGGGACCCCTGAGTGCACACAGGGTACTGTCAGACCTGGAGGTGGAAACTTCTGGAGAAACCAGCTCTGGTCCCCCATAGTGGCAACCAAGTTTGGATGCTGTGAAGGATAATGCCAGAGCCAAGTGATGTGCCACAGCTTGTTAGAGACAGAATTAAACCTCGAAGCGTACCTTCTGCTGGTAATCTGGCAGGAAGGATATACCAAATCTCTGATAAATAAAAGCTCTGCTGAAATTTAAAGGGAAAATACATTTGATAGTCTTTTGGGAAGGTGAAACTAGGCTAGGAGATCAAGCCCTTTGCCAGGTGATAAGCAGAGAGCTCCTGGAGCAAACAGCAGTGCAGTCTCCGTTTCCAGCACCACGGATCATTTCTCCCACAAGACACTGGATCCAGCATCCTTGGTGCCTACTTCAAAAGTAGGCTAAACTGGAAAAGCCAGTGTTAAACAACCCCCCTCAGGGCAGGGGCTCCCAAATGGATTGAAGGACCCGCAGATCACTGTCTGATTTCTTCTAGTTCCTGCGTCACAGGACCTCTGCTGCCGGTGTCTATGGCTGATCCAGAGATACAGGGCGCCTTGCAAATTTAGACACCCCAATGCCACTTTCAGCTGTGCACTTGAAGATGCCAAACCCATTTTCAAATCAGGCACATTGGATACATCACCACAGGAGCCTTCGGGAGCTCCTTGCCCAGGTGCCACCAGCTGCTGGCAAGGTCTCTGCCCCACCTCCATTCAGCCTGTGCCCCCAGGAGGTACCACTGCCTGAAGGGGCAACAGCACTTGGACTAATTGGGGTTAATTAAACAGGTGCAATAGCACATTGCACCATGTCTGATGACCAGCTTGTCAGGAGCTGGCTGGGTGTCCCTGACACCGAGACACAAGCTCAGGGCTTGCATCCCCCAGAGACCAGCTGGCCCGCATGGCGTTTGCAGGAGATAGCAAGCAGAGACATGGCACCCACCCCATCCTCAACACAGGGCGGGAGAATTTGCCTGAAGATGTCATGCCTTCCATCCCTCCCCTTGCCCCCAGCCTGCTCCCTTTCCATGGCGATGGAGAGCAGGAATCTGCTCCCCACACTGCCTTTTTCCCCATGGGTCTTCCCCTCTCTCCCAGCTCCCCCCCTTCTCCCCCACGCTCAGTATTGAGGCTGACAATTACGGCTGAATAGCCTTCCAGATTCCCATGCTCGTCAGCCTGCCCTCCCCTCCCACCCGCCTCCGCCAGCCCCGAGCGGGGAAGGAAGGATTAGCCACCGCTGACGGCAAAGCGGTCCAAGCCGGGGGCCACGGGGCAGGCAGAGCCTTCATCCAAGCTTGGCACGCACAGGTGAGCTCCGGAGGGTGATGCACACCCTCTAGCCCAGGAATTTCTGCTGCTTGACACCAGCAGAGGGTTGGAGGCAGGAAACCAAGCTGGGGATGATGCTGGAGACCTTTCTGCTGAACACGGGGACCCCAAGACACAGCCCCTCCCCCCCCATTCCTACATCCTCTCGTGTCAAGCCATCATGCACTAAAGGCTCATCATGGCATCGCAGTTCCACCCATGTTACGCAGCAAAGACACAGCAAAGCCGAGAACCAACCAACACCTAAACCCTCTCCTCTGCTGGAGCCAGAAATTGAGATCGAATTTCCTCCTCTGCGTTTGGCCCCTTTGCCGAGGGGCACGTCCTGGGCAGCACCTGGAGGTGATGGTCCCTCACACAGCCCGGCCTCACCGTGCCAGCTCCAAAGAGCTGTGTACCCTGTCCATCCCACTTCAATGCTGGTTGTGCCAGTGGCGCACAAAAAAAAAAAAAGGGGTAAATGCCCTGAATCAGCACTCGGGATGGTTCCACCAGTGACACATGGCACACAGCACCTCGTACCCTTGCCCACGCACCGGCCACGGCTGAGAGCAGCTCTAGAAAGCAGCCAAGGAGGGGAGAGGAAGGCGATTTAATTCCCACTCTACCAACAACCTATATATCACACCAAAAAACTTCCCCCGCACCTTCCCAGCCCAGCCTCCCTTCACAATTCCTCTAATTAATTCAGGAGAAAATTAATTACAGCGGGACTTTCAGAAGCACGGCATCTAATGATCGACTCCCTCTGCTCCAAACCAGATAATCTCAGGCTCCTATTTGCGCTGCCAAACCTGGCTCGCTCGCCTCCCCCTTCCCACCCCAGCACAATGCCGCACTCTAATTTAGGCAGAGAAAGAGTCGCTTGGCAAAAGCGAATCAGAGCACTAAGGTCAGGCCCTGAAAAACAACAAAACTGCCTAAAGAAACCCCAGCGTTAATCCCGTCATGCTTCCGCCAAAGATTCCCCTTTTCAAGTGTTTTCTTCCTGGTAAACAAAGTTCTCTCCATTGGGCTGTGAATTTCAGGACACGGTTGCTTAGTAATACCGGGCTGAAAACCAGGAGGTTCGGCCTCCCCCTTCTCCCTCCCCAGTCCTCGGGGGATAGCACAAGGTTTATTAAAAAAAATTAAAAAGACTATCGAAATCCAAAAGCAGGACAGAGCTGATCTACACCGCAATTACTCCTGCCTCAAGTGGAGTTTTCTCCCGATAATTTGGATTTGCGTGCAGTGGAGATGCTCTCCCCATCCCTCCCCAGGAGCTGGCTGTGCCCGTCTCCCCATGCTCTTGGGGATAATCCTGAAAGCTCCCAATGGTGAGGGTCCAAAACCCCCCACCGAGGCCAGGGCTGCCCCAGGGCACTGCTGCGGACCCTGCCCGCAGCTCTGCCCCGCTCCCCCATGGCTGGAGGCAGCTTCACCCCCGTGCCCACCTCCCTGCCCAGCTGCAGGAGCGGTGCCTGCGTGAAATCCCTAGGCTCTCTCTCCCCTCGCTGCCTCTATTTCCATGACCTCTGCTTTCCCCGGAGTCAGTTGCACCATCTCGCCACCCTCCACACCCACGCTGGCACCCAGCAGTTACCCTTCCCCTGAAGGCCACGTGCTCTGAACCGTGCCAGCCATGAAACAACACCAGGGCTCAACTCTTCCCCTTCCCACGAAGCAGAGCCTCCTCTGAACATCATGGAATTTTTAGAGTTGGAAGAGACCTCTAGAGATCATCTAGTCCAACTCCACATTGCATTGGGGAGGACAAGCTGGGGCACTGGGCCAGGACAGGAGATGAAGGAAGAGCACAAGATGGAAGTGCTGGAGCCATCCCACTGTGTCCCTGAGCATCTTCACCACTCCTTGCAAGAAAGCCACAAAACACGGGTGAGAGGGTCACCGAGGGCACTGCAGTGCGATGCACAGCTCCAGTGCAGCCATCGGTGAACACAGGTTTGCACAAGCCTTGCTTTCCCACTGGTAAAAACAGCGAGTAAAACACTCCCTCTGCCTGCCCTACTTAAATCTCAGGGACGGTTTCAGCAGCGCTCGGAGCCCAGAAGGACGCGTCGATGCTCTTGGCCCGGGTACCGCGAACGAGAGGCCCCTCTGTGCCACGGGCTCCCAGCAGCACCCACGAGGACAGGGCTAGCACAGGCGCCGCGTCCGAAACGGCTCCTGGCAGCCTGCTTGTAGGCAAACAATAATCCTCAGCTTGGCCTTAAACGGGTCAGGAGCTTTTCAGTCCATGGTCTGGCACAGCCGCTGCTTCCAAAGCCCAAATCCCACTGACTTCAATAGGAGTGAGGCGCCTAAGTACATCTGGCCCCAACTTCACAGCATCCTCCGAGACGCCCAGTCTGAGCGGCTCCGGTGATGCTCCCCGGCCTGCCTGGAGGTCGCACATCTGCTTTCACTCACACCCGAGCCCTGCAAACGGCATCCCGGGCACCCGCCGCCACCCACCCGAGCCCCCACGTCGCTGCTTTTTGGCAGGGGCCAGCCCGAGCTTGACGAAGAGATGGGAAGCTGTTCAGCGGCGCTGCCCTCCCTCTCGGGGAGCTCGCAGGAGCCTTTTGGTTAAAGGTTTGCTCCAACTCCTGACTAGCTATGTCAGTCACACTCAGCTGCTATATAATAAATGAAAAATGCGTTTGCCTGGGTGGCAAAAGAGGGTACTGCCAGCAGCCAGGGCTTGCGGGAAGCAAAGCTGCAGCCTCAGCTTCCCACTAAGGGTAAGACCACACCAGCAGCAAAGGTACATTCCCCCCCCCCCCATCTCTTAGCTAACAGGTGCCTGCCTTACAGCACGGACAAGATTTTAGGAGATCAAAGCAGGCTTTCACTTATTTCAGCCTCTTAAAACTCCATTTAAAAATTTGACTATGTGTTACTTTGCCCAGGGTAAGGAGACATCTTTCTCTCCAAAGCCAGCCGGCGCTCAGCTTCTTTGCAAGGGTGTTCAAAGCATCCTCTGTACCGACCTTCCTCCCTCCGCGGGTCCCACCAGCCCAGCAGCAGCGCAGCCGGCAGCTGGAGCAGAAATGGGAGCTGCAATACGGAGCAGAAGCCTGAGCTTACCAGGACTCGAGTATTTCACCGGTACTCCAACTCGAGGAGCTGCACCGGCACTCGGCTGGGAACCAGCAGAGGAGACTGTGAACAAAGTTTTAGTTTGGAAAGAAACCAGTGGATGCTTAGAAAGCTACCATTAAAGTCACTTTAAATTTTTGAAGGGGTTTTTTGTGGGTTTCCCCTCTGCCCCCCCCATAAAAAAAAAGACAAAACAACCCTAACTCTTGCAAAACTCAGCTTTTCACCAAAACTGTTTCTAAACCCAGATTTGAGTTCCAAAGCTAGTAAGAAGACAAACTTTTTTTTTTTTTAGATTATATTAGGGGAAAACCTCTTTCCCCTGAGAAAAATGAACATTAACAGTGCTTCCACAGCAGTCCCTGCAACTGGCAGCAGGACGGGGACCCCCACCCCGCGACCCTCTGCCTGCACACGTGTAACACCCCTCTCCTGCAACAAGAAACAAGCAGCAATTGCAATGAGGAGATGGAAACACGGCCAGGGCGGGCATGGGGAGGTGCCCCCGGTCAAGCAGTCAGTGCTGGAAGTGCAGCCCTTTTCGGCACACACCCGGGTGCTCCAGCAGGTGGGCAAAATTGGGGTTCGGTGCCACTGGCTGGCGATAGCAGCTAGCCACAGGATTCACAGCCCGCACCAGCGATGTAGTTCATCTCTGCACTCGCAAACAGCCCCTCTGCGGCCCGTGGGGCTCCCTACAACCTCTCGAGAGCTGCTCCAAAAACAAGAAATGAACCCCAACAGCACAGTGCGGAGCCACAGATGGAAAAGCGAGAAGATAAAGCCCCGACCGTGCATCCCTCCCCGGGCTGCAGCGGCGCTGGGTTGCCTGCGTCATCCTCCAGACAGCAGCACCCACAAGGCCGAGGTCTATTTTCTATTTGTTTTCCCAATTTCTCAGCAGCAATCCAGGCCAGTTGGAAAGAAAAGGAGTAAGAACAGAGGGGGAGGAGAAGGGAGGGGGGCGAATTAACTCTTTGCAATCAAGTTGTCCATCTTCATGAGATTTTAATCCTGCCACAGCAAGGTCAAAGTTGAACTCTGGGGTAAAGGGCTTTGTTTTGTCCTTGGAAATAGCGTGCAGCCAGCAGCAGACGACAGCGGGACAGGGACCGTGGGCTGGAGGAGGGCAGCACCGCAGCCCCCACTCCCGCAGCGCTGCTTCAGAGGCACCGGCTGCTTTTAACTCACTTTTCAAACACACATTTCCAACCACCTCACCCTTGAAAGCTCCGGACTAGCTTTTCTTTTTTTAAAATGTTTCTTTCGTAATGTTTTAAAGTTTCTTTTTAACTTTCTCCTTCCAGCAAGACAGCAGCCGGGTCCTTAATAAGTGGTACAGCCGGGCTGGCGAAAGATGAAGTCTTGCTAAAAAGAGACGAATGCAGCTTTTTTTTTGTTTGTTTGTTTGTTTTTTGGTTTATTGGTTTTTTTGACCCTCGAGAGACACGGAGCGCGGGGGAGGCTGATCTGACCACAGGCTGCTTAGGGGGTCGGGTGGGAATTTCCCTGCCCAGCCGAGCATCCCGAGCATCCCGCACGGGCTCTCAGCGCACCCAGACGTCACTTTAACCAAAGTCCGAGTAAACTCGGGAGCGGCACAATTCCCCACGCACAAGTTGTTCCAACCTGGGTTAAAAAGCGAAATACGCGGTTTTCCTCCCCCGCCCCGCTGCGCGCAGCCGCGGGCAGGGAGCGCGCATCGCGGTTCCCATGGCAACGCCGCATCCCGGCGGGGAGGGAAAGAAAGGGAGGGGCGGTAAACAAAGCAGGGGCGGCGGTGACATCATCAGCGGAGCAGCCAATGGGCAGCAGCGGCGGTGATGTCATGGCCTCGCCCCCACCCCCTCGGGGTGCGCTGGGAACCGCGGGGTGACCCCGGCGGGGAGCGCCCCCCGCATCCGCGTGGATGTCCCCCACTCGGGGCCGCGGGGACAGCCCGTGGGAGGGGGCGCGGGGGGTCTTTCACCCCAGCGGAAAGGAGGGGGGG
>VFFE01007135.1:435703-496086 GCA_008921705.1 Burhinus oedicnemus | reverse complement strand
GGGGGGCGGGGGGGGGGGGGAGGGTCTGCAAATATTAATTTCAGAACTGCCAGTTCCCATGACTAATAGAAGCTTGTCAAAAACTAGCAGCTCTTCTTAATGCCTCGGCTCCTGGAGCCACGGGAATAAACAATAACCTCAACTTCAGCATTTGTTTTTAAAAAGTGATATTTCTGTCGTGACAGGCTGCCAGGACGATTTTTTCTTCTTTTTCCATGGTTACTGGAACACACCCCGAAGGGCTGACATTTAAAGGTACATCAAAAACTTCACGAGATCACCTTTAAAAATAAATCGTCATTTTTCTATGCCCATTGTGTATATATATTAAAGCGCATGGAGTTCAAGAACGTTGTGGGGAAGCTGCGTTTGCTCCTGCAGCCAAGGGAGCACCCATCCTGCACAAGCAGCAATGGTATTTGCAAAGGGCACATTCTCAGTAGCAAAAGCTCCCAAGGTTTTGATTTCCTACATCAGAGCTAACATTTGCTCCCTGGCGTGCAGAAAACCACCGCGGGATTTGTGTCATTCACCAGGTGAGGTTTCAAAGTGCAAACCTCGGTTTGTAACTGGTAATGGTTTGTGTTCTGGCGGTTCTCAACACAGGGCAACACGCACTGAAGAGACACAGACAGAGAGGAAGGCTCATCCAAAGGGGGGGGGGGGAAAAAAAACCAAACCAACTAATTTTTTGCTAAGACCACCTGGCAAAGCAGCCAGCCCCCTCCTCCTGTAGCTCACAGGGACAAGGCACAGCAAACAGTCCGTATTTAACAACGCATTAAGAGGCGGCAGCATTGGCGTGTGGAGCGTGGGGAGGCCCGTTTCCCACACCCAGACATCCTGGCAGGACCCACCTCAACACGCAGCCTTCCAGGATGCGGCCAGAGAGACAACGCAACTTGCCCAAGGTCAAACAGGAGCCCGGGGCAGTGGAAATGTCAATGCGGGTGTTGTCTTTGTCACAGCACTTAACCGCAGCAGCTCCCTCGGGCAGCTTCGCCCTAAGCAGCAGCTGCCCGTATTTGCACACCCCCAGCGTGAGCTGGGGGCAAAATCCCTGCTGCAGATCTGGGGCTGTGTGGTTTCGTGGCATGTGGTGGGACCCTTCCCCACCACTCTGTTACCACGGTGGCCATTGCGTGTCCACCACGCTCATCCAGGATGCGGTCATGAAGCGTTTTCCCACCGACACCTGCATCATTCCCCAAAACCCCCATCCATCCATCCAACATCCTCTTCCTTGCAACCGCTTATGCCTACTTGACTTCATCTTGCCCTAGGTTATAGGGGGACAGGGACACCAAAGCAGAGTTTCAGTCCTCTGAATTAGGTGCTTCTCTCTTTCCCAGAAACAGGCCATCTCCCATTTCCACCATGCTCAGCACTTGGAGGTTCACTTTTCCATACTGATGCACAGCAGAGGAAGAGGCAGGTTTTCCTCAAAAGTGTTCCAATCAGCCCAAGATACTGAAGAGACTGACACTGCCTCGGAAAACAGCATGGAAAGTGCCCTGGCAGCACAACTATGCAAGGTCCTCCCTGGCCGAGCTCACTGCAGTACACAGATTCCCGCAGCTGGGAATGGAGCTGTTTGCAAAGGGATCATGATGGGAGGAAGGAGGAGAAGGGAGCTTATAGCAACAGCCGTAAAAAGAACACAGACTGACTGACTGTTAGTTTAGAGCTTCCCAACATGCATCTGCCCATCTCGGGCACAGGGGGAAAAGGCTGTTTTGAGGGTTTTCTCCTGCTACTTCTCAGTTTTCAGATGCTCCACCAGAATGCCACCAAGCCCAAAGCCGTATTTTCTGCTCCAGAACCGCTGGACTGAAGTAGGCAACAGCCAAAAAGCTAATGTAGGATGTCCCAAAATGCAGATTTAAACTGCCCAGCAGGAAGCAGAGGCATCCTGCAGCCCATCTGCATATGCAGGAAGAGCTGCTTGTCCTGCCAGCAAACGCTCTCCAGTTCAACCCATGAACCTGCTGGTACAAAGCTTCAGAAATAGCAGCTGTGAAGGGAGGAGGAAGGAGCCCACTTTCAGATTACCCAAGGGCATCTTCCTTGGGCACATAACTCTACAGGAAGGTCTAAGGAAGGAGGAGCTGGGCCCTCTCTGCCAGGGCTGGCCAGGCTTGTTAGTAAACCCACGGCTGGTGGAAACACAGCTGGGAGAGTAATTAAGCAGCAGGCTGCAGGTGAAACCAGCCCTCTCATTTCTACAAACAGCTCTCCAATAGACCACGGAAAGATTTCCTGGGGGAACAAGCAGCAAGCACATCACCTGAGGCACCTCAAAGTGTACGGAAGAAGGATACCTCAGAGAACAGCGGAGTTGGGCTGGATTAGATGGCCAGATAGGTCTTTTCCCAGATTTAATCTTTTTAATTCATTGTCATTCCCACAATAATGCTCTGTGCTTTTAATTAAGTAAACCACAATATCATTTCAAGGAGATGCATGAACAAAGGGCTGGCTTGCTCTCAGAGCTGACGTGTGTTTCCAGCTCCCAGTTGGATGGTGATGCTGGAGATGCAAATTGCCAAAAACCTGGCAGGTAGTTTTTCCAAGGGGGCTTTTCCTCATCGACCACCTCCTCTGGCCTAGAAGCTCTTCTGCTTCAGCCTTGGGAAGCTGAGAGCAATCCATTCGATGAGGGCCATCAGCATCACCTCGCATTACTCAAGTGGGCTTCATTTTGAAGCCAGGCACAGAGGACAACACACACAAGACAAGAAGGTCACTGGAAGACTGACCCACAACATCTCTAAATCCCCGAGATGGACAACCTGGTGGCAAATACCACCATCTCCCTTTCCATCCTGCTCCCATTTGGACAGCAGTGGGGAAAAACTGCACATAGTGGTTTCCTCGCCTGCCTGGGGCTTCCCTTCACCAGCATGGGGTTTTTTTCTGTATCATGCCTTGAAAACTCCTGGAACTGGAGGCACTTCGGCAATTTTTCCTAACAAAGCTTCACATCAGTTTTTGCGAGGTAAGAGTCTGAAAAGCAGCTGCATCTCTCTACTAGGTGGCCCTAGCAGCAGCAGTAGAGGAAGGGAGGTGAAGAATGCCATGTCCCTGCTCAAGCTGCCATGGAAATGCAGGAGAAAAACCACAATTGAGCATGATTCAGCCTACTGCAAGCTAACACGTACTCCATTATCAAACGCCCGTGGGATCCACAGGGGCTGGGAGTAACGAGGCCTTCTGATTCACAGCTCCATCCAGAACTATTCACTACAGAAATTGCTCCACTATGTATATTTTTCCTGTGCCTACATATCTGTTGATTAGAATTTAAGGTACTCTGTATAATTGACTGCTCAAAGGAGAAGCGATGTGCAGTACTACTCACAAACTGCGAAGAGACATGCTGTGAAGCCAACAGCCAAAGACGTACCTCCACTCGATGTTAGCGCAAAGCCTGGTCAGTGCTGTGTGTAGCACAGTCATACCGCCGCCTTTGCTGCCCTGTATCCACTGCACCTCCCAGGCTCCTTTCCTAAGGAGGAGCTAGTGGGGAAGTTGTCACAAGCAACAGCCTACTCAAGGTAGCACGTGCCAGATCCCACGGCCACGTACGTACTCATCCCCTTGTGCTCAGGGTCTGCCATTGCCTGTCCAGCCCGGTGCAAACACTCCCTTTATTTTCCCCCTATGGAAGGGAAAAGCCCCCACACAACACTGATAGCAAAGTCCTTTTTACTCTTATTATAGACCACACATTTCAGATACCATTCAGCAGAACCATGTGATGGTTTTCCCATCCTTATGCTCTATGGAGAGAGGAGCCAAGGGACATTAAGAGCCAACTGTAATATCTCAGCAAGTATCTGTGTGCTGACCCAACGCTCCCCTGCCTACATGACCCAAGTACGAATCCAATCAGCTCTCCCAAAAGACTAGAGAGAAGGAAGCTGTTGTCTCTTAAGTCCAGACCACAACTACAAATAGAAGAAAGAGAGGCTGAAGGGAAGGGCAAAAAGAAATCTTTACTTGGCGATGCACCTTCCTGAATAGTTTGCTTTAAAAGCAACACTCCCATCAAACTGGTGAGCTCTGCTCCATGTTTAAGGTTCTTTTCAGGTTGGTTGGTTTGTTTTTTTTTAAAATCACCCTTGCTTAATTTAATGACTGGAGAAAAAAAAAAAGTAAACAATTAGCCACAGAACTATAAGGCAGGCATCTGCAGGTCAAACAGATGCTCCCTGGGTGGTCGGAAGCCACCAAGAGCATCAGCACCAACATGAAGGAAACCAAGCAGTCCTCTGGGCTCCTCTGTCAGCCAGGAGCAATGGGGGGAACCGTGCGCCCCAGCCCTGGGATTCAGCAACACCTTCACCTTGTGCACACACCACAGCAACAGCCAGAAGGACACCAAGAGCCATCTGTTCCCTGGCCTGGCCGGTCCCACCCCACTATTGCTCTCCCCAAAGAACCAGCCAACCTTCACACTTCTCATCCCAAACCCCTTCCTCCATCCTATCAGAGGGGCATCAAGTTTTCAAAATCCCTGGTTTTCTTTAAAAAGAAGCAGGGGAAAAAAAAAAAAAGTCCAGAAACATTTCTTCATTCTTCAGGAATGATTAATTATCTGCCTTGGCGGAGTGTAAAATACCTCACTAGCGCTGCAGGCTGGGCTGAGTTATTGAGTGAGAGCGCTCTGAAAGCTCCCCCCGCCTCTAGATTACACAGCGAGGGCTGCAGGCTGACGTTAAAGTGCACGCTGCCGAAAGGTAAGAGGCACAACCCCCCTTTTGTAGGGAAAAGGGTTGGGGGACTTGCGCTGTAACGAGCGGCCAGTTTCTTAAAATAAAAGCGGTTCTTAATAATCCACAATTAAAGCAGATGGTGGCTGTGTCAGCAGAAACACCTTGCTTGAAACCAGGTTAGGTCCCATGTACATCTCCCCAGGCACCAGCAAGGAGCAGTTCTCCAGACCCAACTTGTGCCCCAGGGGTGCTCCAGCACCAGCTACCGTCCCACCAAGAGGGGAGGACATCTCCCACCTCCTGGCACGCGAGGGGTGGGTGGGATAAGGGTGCTACCCCTCGGGAGGACGTTACAACGAGCATCATTAAAAGCAGAAATGCAAAACCTCAGCGCTCTGGGAGATCAGGCTCACGCCAGGTCACGGCGCTTCCTCCGCCGCAGGGCTTTCCGGACAAGATGTGGCTCAACTCATCAGAAAGATGACGAGAAAGCTGGTCTCTCACTTTTCTTTCCCTGAAATCACCTGCCAGGGCCCTGGCAGCGCTGCCCACTGCCCTCACCCCAGCATTGCTCAAACTGCCGCCGTGGGACTCGCACAAATAGGTGGGTATTTTATTTTTTTCCTTCTGTAGAAAGGCTCCCAGACCTTCTGACTGCACAGAAGACAAAGTAGCTCAAAGTTAAGCTTAAAACCCAGAAGTTAAACAAAAAGAACCTCAAAATATATTATTGGGTTATTTGGTTTTTTTCTTTAAAACCTCGTGGTTTGGAGTGCCTGGTCTGCGATTTGCACATACCCGAGCCTGGCAGCACTCCCTCGGCCGCGCCGGGGGAGACCTCTCAAGTACATGGTGATGCAGCTCAACGGCTGCCCAGAAAACCCCTCTCTGTCGCATGCTCAGCCTGTCCCCAAACGGTGACGGTCCGGTGTGGGAAGTCACAGCCAGCACATAGAAAGCAGAGAGGCAAAAGTTCAGAGAAAAGCCACACACTGCGGGGGAACCGGGATGCAAGAGATGGACATTTCTCAGGAGAGGAGGAGGAGGAAAGAGGTTTCTCCATCAGGATCCAGCAGTTGTAGGAGAGACTTCACGGGGGAACAGCACAGCACAGACAGTGAGGGCAGGCACGGCCATCGGCTCACGCGGACCATGCCCAGCCCCGCTCCATCCTGCACATCCAGCCCTGAACTTACTTTCAGTACAAACGCCTGTTACTGGTGTCCAGAGCAACCCAGACAGCAGAGCCTGGGGGTCTGCAGCGTTTGCAGATGGTCTTTGCAATTTGCTGCATTTCTTCCCAAGTTCATCCTGGCCAGCAAACAGCCAGGGCAGCATCTCAGCCCCCTCCGGCAGCTCCACAGCTTCCAAAGACGTTCCTGCAATGCTCAGCTCCCGGAATTCAAGGCAGGAGGCCACCACATCACTTTCCTTGTGGTCACGATGCTGTCCCCAGAGGCACAAAGCTCTTCGGTAAAGCCAGGATGCTTTTGCTCCTCGAAAGAGGAGAGCAGGCAGCTGGGGAGTTTGGATTTGGTGGGGGTTTATTTCTTTTTTCCAGACCTAACTTGCTGAGGCCAGCTTCTTTTTCAATCACTAAGGAAAATAGCTGTTCCAGTTGAGGAAATAAGCCTCTAAGGACCAAAAAGAGCCAGACAACTTAGGTTAGAGGCATCCCCCGCACTCCCGGGACAGAACTGGTGACACTGCTCCGTGCTGCACACTTGAGCCACGCCGGGAAGGGAGTGCGACTGCACGGAGAGGGGAAAGTGCCCTAAACTGAGTGATTTCAAGCAAAACGTGCACCAGTAGCAAAATGTGCATTGGTAGCAAAACACACCGGTGCCCAAGCAAACAGCGGCCGGTGAAGAATGCGCTGCCCCTGCCAGCACCGCACGGGCCAAGCGGAGACGGGGCTCCAGAGCTGTCAAGCCATCACCTTTCACCAGATCCTTCTGCAGGATTTACAGTCCCCTCCCACACGCTCCTGCCCTTATCCAAAATCTTCTTTGCCAGCCTTAGCAGGATCCGGCCTTGGCCTCTCCTCCGCCCCCGGCTGGGTGTGTTTTCCCCTTGCCAAAGCCTCAGACAGGGTGGGAGGTGACATTTCCACCGGGGTCCTGCTGCTCCAGTCCTCCCCACAGCCCCGGGAGCTGCAGAGCAGTAGGCTCCTGGAGGGGAGTAGGTGTGGGGATACTGGGAGAGGGCAGGGTGGTCAGAGGACCATTAACCCCTGACGTTCTGAAGAACACCAGTGCCACCAAGAAGCAAGTCCTTGTGCACTGGCAGGAGGGGAAGCCAGTTTGGGTAGATACAGGCTGAAATTCATCAGCTGGACTGCCAGCAGGTCATCACAAGGCACTGATAAGAAGATTGCGGTTAATTACTGCATCCTTGGGATCTTTTATTCTCTCTGCCAGACCAGAACATCCTGCTTTACATGGAAAGCTGGGCCCCCACACCCTGCACATTGCCATGGGCAGCCTGCAGACCACATCAGGTGAACCTGGGGCACGTCTCTCCCTCCTGGAAGCTGCCATGTAGGGGTAACCACTGGTCTCCCAACTGCCTATGCCTTCAACTTTCTCCAAAACCTGTCTCCTTTTGCCACTGAAACACCTTTAACCACCCAGAGACATCTACAGTCACGTAGGAGAGGGAAGGGAGACCACACTACCACTCCGGCTGATGCGACTCATCCCTTGGATGACAAAGGCATCTAGAAGGTACCATCTCTGGCAGGCGCCAGCGTACGGGACGGTTTCTTCCCTGAAGCAATGACCTTTCTCAGTTGTGAGAGGACACTTGTGAAGGAGGAAGCTGGGCGACAGTTACAGTAAAAGCCCAAGGCAGTCTGCTAAGCTTCAGGACAAAGAATCCCAAAGGACATGTTTGCAAAGAGCAGCTTTGCAACTGGAGGTGCACCAGAGCACAGAGTTCAACCCACCACAGCAGAGAGCATTAGCATCCAGAGAAGTCCTTTCCCTGACAGACACAGAGCAAGCTGCAGGACACAGGATCCATTTATGCCTCAACTTTTTAGGATGTCTGGAGCTTCCCCCTCCCTCAGATCATTTGCTAGAAGCAGCTCTTTTATTTGGACTTAGTAATGTTTAATCACCTCCACACTGTGCAGCTGCTTCTGACCAGCCCAGAACTCTCCTGCCTCCTTGGGACACCCTCAGAGGGACACAAGATGAGTCGCTTCCAACCAAACCACCTCTTTGCCTGGATCTCACCGCATCCAAAACATGCAATGGAAAGCGGAGCGCTCCTAAGCGGCTCCCTACAGTGAAAGACCGAGGACTCCCTGCCTCTCCCACCCCCAGGACCCACCACCTCGGGTGGGCAGCCCAGACCTCCCCGCACCGCTGCCGGGGCAGCCCGCGCCTGGCGCTGCCCTAAGCCCATCATGTGCGGCAGGCGCTCATGCCAGCGGCAGCCGCTGCACCGCCTCCCCTCTCCAAATCAGATTAAACCCACCGAGCCGCTGGGGCCATGCAGGTTGTGTCACTGTAATTAAATCAGATTTAGTCTCCCCCCTCACCACCCTCTCCCCTTTCCCAAAAGGAATTCTAATGACTGTGAGAGGCTGGGCAGGGGGAAGGGCTGCTAGTATCCTACCGGCCTGCTGAAAGGAGAGAAATCAGGAAATGCAATGCTTAATTCCCCACTTCTAATAATCCTCCACAGGAGCTAAAAACACCCAGCTGGGTCCAGGACTCGTGGCGCCGTTCACCCACCAACGCAGGCAGCGGTGGCTATTGCCAAGTTGGGGTTTCACGCTAGGTTTGATGCCAGCGGAGCCCTGAGCATCACTGGGTTTACTTTGGGATGCAGGGTAACGCGGACCAGTGAAGGAGGGCTGCAAAGCAGAGGCGGGGGGGGGGGGCGGTGGTGGTGGATCCTGGTTCGCATACACCATCCGCTCCCTTCTGCCACTGACAGCAGCATTCCCGTCCCCACACGGCTCTTCAGCACACAGCGCTTTTCAAGCCTTCGTGGCCAATTCGCACCCAGCTCAAATTGCTCAAGACCGAAGGCAATTACAGGTTTGGTTTTGTTGTTTTCTGATGGCGGGTTAGATGGATCACGTTCCAGAAACCACCAGCGCTACTTTTCCAAAGCAAACGTTGGTACAGGGCAGGAGAGCTGCAGATCTGGCTCCTGAGGACACACGCGCTCCTGGCAAAGGAGCTATTTCCCAAGCACAGCCCAAAACACCCCTGTGCACGGGGGGAACCTCACGTTGTTGCTTTTGCAGGAGCAGAGGCCCTGAGCCAGCCTTTCTGCTGGCATCGCTACATGACCATAAAGACAGTGGGCTCCTTTTTCTTTCCTGGGATGAGAAACACAAAGCCAGGAGTCCTCCAAGACCTCAGGGAGTCAAGGTCCTGCTGCCCAATTTGTCTCCAGCGGAGCTTTGGACTTGCTGTTGCTACAATCACCTAAACATGGACAGAGCTGGGGCCAACAAGCCCCTGCAGGCGGGAGACCAGAGGCACGGGCGTTGCAGGAGCAGCAGCGCTCGGTCTCTCTGCCCTGTCCCATAACCTCATCGATGGGTCAAAAAAAACCCAGCCCTGCTAAGAGCCAAGTCTCCTCCTTTCCTCTGCTCCTCACCAACACAATGGTGCTGGCAAAGGCCAAGGGCTGAACCAGACTCAGAGCGAGTCATCTTGGTCCCACACCTCCGGCTCCTTTGGCACTGATGGCAAGGTGGCATCGCTGCCCTCCCGCAGGCTACAAGCCTCTCCCCAGCCTGGGCTACCATGGCTCAAGCTCTTCCAGGTGGCCAGCAAAGCTCTTTTTGGAGACTGAGGGCAGGTAACTGGGCAGAGAGGAAGAACGAAGCATGCTCTGAATTGCCAGGTTTGCCTGGGGAGGTGGTGGTGGGGAATTATACTAATTAACATTTAAATATCCATTTGACTGTATTTTTAGCCTGCAACAAGGAGACACCAAAGACAGGGAGATATGTTTGGTTTTCTCATTGTTCTTTTAGCACGTGAACCCAAGCCCACAACACAAACTGGTCATCACCATTATAACCACAGGAGCATCCTCCCCTCACCGCAGGGACTCAGCAGGAAAACATTCCTCCATGTATTTCCACACCGGCAGCACACACCCACGTCCCCGGGAGTGGAAAGTCAGCCTTCAAATTACAGCAATTAACATTATGTATATTAATAAATGAGTCTGGTTTTCCCAACAGGATAACCTGCAGGGGCTTGTTGGCAGAACTGGGAGGCCTGAGCCCTTTTTGCAGCGGGCGGGTAAATGGCTGGCGGTGCAGGATGAGACCCTGGAGGGCTCCGGAGGTCCTGGGAGCACATCCTGCCCCGGTGCAGGGAGAGGCAGAAGGGACCACCAGCGTCCTCCTCTGCCCCAGAGCATCCGGGAAGCATCAGCTCCTGCAAAGCCTTGAACGATCAGCCCAGGGAGATGACGTTCGGTTTCCAGCCTGCGGATATCTGCGGGGACTTCTGAAGCCCCCATGCTTCCATCTCCCCTGCACCCAGCACTCCCCGGCCAAACCAGAGGCCACCCCAATCCCCAGCCACCTCGCACACTCCCAGCACGAGCTGGCTCCGGCGGAGACCAAGCACCGGTAGGAGGGGAGGGAGACGGGTAATATTTGTAGTAACTAAAATACTAATCAACAGGCCACACGCACACCTCTTTCTCCCTCTTCCCGAGGCCAGGACCAGCTCCTCATCCCACTCCAGCCTTTTCTTTCTTTCCAGTTTGGGAAGGTTTTGTCTACTTTTTTTTTTTTATTATTTGAAGGCAGCAGGTATAAAAGGAGCCGTTTACTCCAAGCCCTGCCCTTCCTCATCCCTTTCCAAATACTTCACAGCCTGTTTTCCTTTTCCAATCAAGAAAGAAAACGTTCAGGGAGCAAGACTAGACACAGGGAGAGGAAACAGCGGTTTACTTCACCATCCAAGGCAAATTATGCCACCTATTATGCAAGCCACCCATTCCCATTGCCGGTTGCATGCAAACGATGGGGTAATTTCACCTTCCCTGGAGCACAGATGAGCCCTCGCGCCACATCCCCACGGACAGCCACTTCTCCCAGCCCAGCACACGCTGTGCCAGTCTGCAAGCCTCTACCCCAGGACAGGAGTTTAAGGGAACATCTGAAATTCATCCCAAAGGAGTTTTCTTGCCGTCGGTAACTCGCCATCACGCCTGCAAGCATCCCGGCTAGGATTCCCCACCTAATCCCTCGGGCCACCTCGGACCTGCCACCGCTATGGGGCTGCCCGTGCCGGTCCCCTCCTCTTCGCAGGCTCCCTCCTCAGCTGGGCTTCCAGCTCTTATTGCTCCCCAGGGCACAGACGATAATATCACATTTTATATGGAAAACACTAAAATGGGATCACACCTTTTAAAAAGATATTTCCACCTCGCTGCTTACAACCAGGCTTTGCCTTTCCCTCCCCCTCCCCACCAGACCTCACTATCAGGCCTCTAAGCCTGTTTAATTGAAAAAATGTGATTTAGGCTAATTGACAGCAGATGAGTTACACTGCTAAAAAGCAAGGGAACATTTGATCAACGTGATTTATGGCAGCAGAAAACCACCCATCCCAGGCCTTCGCATCCCACTTACAGCCCCACTGCCAAAACAGTTCAGCTGGCAAAAAAAAAAAGTAATTAGTGTTTAATTTCTTAACAATTTTTTTTTACCTTCCTTTTAATTGCGCTACATAAAACTGTCCTAGAATTTTACAGCCTCCAAAGTGACGTCCTGGACCAGTCCTCTTTGCTGGTTTTAATTAGGGTGAGACACGGCTGGCACATTAATTTAAAGAGGAGGGGGGAGAACGTCAGACCATGCTCCGGGAAGGTTTTGCCATTACAAGCACCCAGCTAACGTGGACAGGCACCGCAGGAGCAGCGGGGAGCAGGGCCAGCCCCCCCCGAGCACGGTAACAAACTGCTGTAGCTGAGGGCTGATGTCCCTGCTCGTGAGGGGACGGTTTGACTTCTGCGCACCAGAAAATGGCTCCGCTGGAAGAGAGCAGAGATATCTCCAGTGGGAGAATTTCCTCTCCTTGAAGGCAACGGTAACGTGAAGGCTTAAGAGGGGAAAAACTAGCTTAGCTTTGAGCGCTTGCAACCAAGCGGCTTTGGGGCTAATTGGCATTCCTGCGGGATTGGGTTTGGAGGCACCCCAGCGCTGCTGCTCCTTCCCCGGAGGGGGTTTATCGAGATGCTCGGTGCTGCACACTGAGCCCCAGGGGGAAACTGCACTGAACACAGTCCCAAAACACATCCGCCTAAACCAGAGGAGACCTCGTGGAGATAAGCCAGGCTGCGTCCTCGGCCATGGTGGGTACCAGAGGAGGAACAGGAGGGGAGGGCTGGGCTGCAGCCCACCCGGTCCCACAGCATCCCAGAGGAATGGGGGTATGGATGGGATTGCAACCTCAGCTCTGTGTCCCACTTCACAGCCGACTGCAGAGCCACCAGCTCGGTGGGAGCAGGACACAAGGCACCACCCAGAAATGGGTAGAGCCCACCAGCAGCCACCTTCTCTCTCCTCTCCAGCAGTGCAAGCGCAGAGCACACGCTGCTCCACTCCATGTCAAGTCTCCAGTTGGAACAAGAGATCCCATTGACTAGCAAAGGAAAGCCAAGTGAAACACCAGGGTGAATGAGCCAACCCACGTTCTCACTCAGCTCACGTGTTGCCACCATATTTACCCCCCTTTGCCCGGCCATCCCAGCAGAGCCGTGCACCAGGCAGGGATGCACCAGCCAGGGCAGCCCAGGGGATGGAGCAGGGCCAGCTCTGCACCATACACGCGGTACTTAAGGCTTTAAAAACCAGTAGTTATTACAACTAAAAACATGACTGGGGAGCATCTCCCTTGGAAGACATATTAAGATTAAAATAAATGAGAGGCATCCCCATGGCAACACCGCAGCCTGCTCATATGCCGTGATTATTTTCAGAAGCGATGGCAGAGAGCGTGTTGCAAGTGCCATCAAATAGCGCTGGGAGGCGAGTGGGAATGGACCACCCTTCCCAGCCTTTAACTCTTTGGGAAAGCCTTGGTTGGGTCAGCTGCAACCAGGGCAGGGTTCTTTTATCGGCCCAGTTCCCAGCCCACACCTCCTCCTAATTTGACAAAGCTATTATTACAGGTTTCAAGAAAGTCTTCAGCAAGGTAGAGGTGAGAGACCTGCCCAAGGGGCAGCTGAAACATCAATTTGTCCCTTGTAGGACACCAGGCGGTTTCCATGCAGAAGGTGGGAAAGAGGTGGGAAGCAAATGTGGGCAAGCAAGAAGGGGAAAGAGCTGAAGAAATAGCTGAGAAATACCTGATGTAATGGCAAAGGGGCATATTCTCCTCCATTTTCTAAGCTTGGCCCTACTTAGAAAATCTTGGGATTCCTGGAAAGGATTTTTCCAGGGGAAAACAAAGGATTAGTCCTTTAATGAACAGACAGCAGGCTGGGATTTGCTCAGCTCTGTTGTCTGAAGAATGAAAAACAATAACCAGCTATTTCATTCCTGGGTTCAGCCCTCTTCGCACGCTAAATCCCGTGGCAACATCACCCCAATGCGATAGCCGAGGCACGTAACCCCCAGCCCCATTTATCTGCAGTTTACACAGACCTCAGCCAAGTCCAGGAGCCCGGAACAACGTGCAAAAACCAGAAGAGGTTCAACCTCACCTACCTCCTCTGGCGCGAAGGAAACCGTGCAGGCTCCCCGCATCAAGGTGCTGCTTCTCCTGCAAAGCCCCGTCACATAAACAGGGCTCGGTCTCTGCAGGGAGCTTGTAACTGATACCTGAATTAGGGACACCTGAGGGGGGGCTTTGAGAGTCGTTAAGAAAGCTGGGAAACTGCTGGGGGTCAAAAATTGTCCCCAGGTGCTCAGCCTTGCTCAAAGGTGTGGTTTGCTACAAGCAAGAATGAACCAAGTGAGCAAAGCTGTGTGCAACCCAAAAGCACATCTGGCAGAGGGTGAGGCTGCTGCTCCGTAGGTAGCCCTTGCAACCAGGGCTTGTTTCAAACACATGTGGCAACCACAAATATTCTTATTAGTCACAGATATTCTTATTAGTCACTGTCATTTGCACAGCATGACTGCAGGGAGCTCTGCAGGTACCTAATGCATCTGGTACTAAGCACGCACAGGCAATACGGAGTCTCCAGCCCAAAGAGCTTTCATGTTGCCCCACAATACTTCCAGCTATTCTAGCAAAGCCAAAGAGCTTAAAAAAAAAAAATTAAAAAGAACAAACAAACCGCAAAGCAAGAGCCTTTGTCCATCTTTCTCATGTGCCATGAAAAGGTACCATGCACCATCTATGTACCCATCACCTTTTTTTATTTTAAATAGAGAAATTTCTGATTATAAGATAAAAACAAGGTTTTTTGAGCCTTCACACAGCAGTGACAAGGGGACACGAGTGCCCAGCTCAGCCTGCCGACTGCAGCAGAGCTTTTCCTCCAAGGAGGTGAGAGGAGAAGTGCAGCATAGAGAGACCAAGACCCACAGGCTTATACACAAATCCCACCTCTCAGGGGGCTGCAGACTAAGTTTAACCCCAGTTTGCCCCAGCAAGAAGACAAAGCCAGACATTTTCCCCTTCTGCTTGCAGCTAAACTAATGGTGAAATTTGGCATTTTAGGGAAAAAAAATAAATAGATAACAGGTTAAAACAACTCCCCACCAGCAGAGCCCCAGGAGCAGCCCCTCTCCCCTGCTCCATTTAAAGGGCAGCCCCCCGCCTTCCCCGGCCACTACAACGGGGCACCCAAGCAGGGTGGTGACCTTGGGGACAGGGGGACGGGGGCCACAGGACTGTAACATACACAGAGGTGAAAAGTGTCTCGGGTCCTCCCGAGCAGTGCCAGTTGGTGGGAACCTGCTGCTGGTGAGCAATGGTGTCTGCGTGAAGGCAGACATGGGGAGGAAAAGACACACGGGAGGAAAGGCAGGAGAAGTTCTGGCCTGGCCCGAAATAAGCTACTGGAGGAGTTCCCCTGCGCTTTAATAGGATCTGGCCTTTAAAGCCTAATTTTCCGATAGGGAGGTAACACCCACACCCACACTCTCTTTAACAAATAAAAAAAAATAGGTTTATAGACAGTGAATGATGGGAAAGTGGCTGAGAACCAACAACCCCTCAAAGAGCTCTGGAGGCTTTTGCTGAAGGAGCAACCTATCAGACCATGAGTGTCTTGGGGACAGAGAGGGGACAATTACAGTGGGACTGGGGCGAGCACTCCCAGCCTCTTCCATCCCTTTTTTTCATTGAAAAAAAAAAAAAAAGAAACAAGCATTAACAGGATTGTTAGAGCTGCAGAAACCACCTGCAAGTGGATGTGGTAAAAGACTTCCATGGAGCAATAACCTGGCCCAGCCTCAGCAGCAGCACAGGGGGTTGGTGGGTCCAGCTGATATCCCAGTCCTGCCCAAGAGCAGCGTTCAAATGGCTCTGTAGGGCTCAGCATCAGCACTGCCGTGGCTGAGAGGAGCAGAGATGGTGTTGGGTTCATCCACCAGGCTCAAACCACAGCCGTCATGGTCCTCGCCGGACAGCTGAGAGGTTTAAATGCTTTCATTTCCCCAAGTGAGTAGTGCTGGAGGTTCTTCTGGATGGTGCATCATCATCATGGAGGATCACTGGTCCAGGACCTCCAGCAAAGTGTGGGACAGGAAAGGACGAACCCTGGGGCACCTCCCCGGGGTGTGC
Organism: Burhinus oedicnemus; assembly: GCA_008921705.1. NCBI lineage: Eukaryota > Metazoa > Chordata > Aves > Charadriiformes > Burhinidae > Burhinus > Burhinus oedicnemus. Next base: position 480,635 of record VFFE01007135.1, on the reverse strand, counting down.
AGGGGCAGCGTCTGGAGGCTGAAAGCTGGGGGATGCCGAAGGGCTGCGTCCTTGGTTCCCTGTTTGCAGAGAAGCCTCGAGGAACAGGTCCCTGTCTGACACTCACAGCACACTCAGAGAATTATGTAGGAAATGAAAACTATTCTTTCCAGCCACTGTTGTGCAGATTTCTCGTGTTTTATGAGTTTTTTGCTATTTCAAGTGAAGGTGAGCAAGAAAATCTGAAAAAAATGAGAAATGGGGGAAAAAAACCACATCTCCAGAAAAGCCCAACCACCTGCACCCCATCCAGGAGGATTTTTGCTAGAGGCACCCGAGCACTCCGCTCAGAGGGACGCTGGGTCCCTGTCCATGTGCCCCTGCAGCATCCCGGGCGGGACAGATCCTGCACACACCTGCGGCTGCGGCCCGACACCGCTAAGCTGTCACAACAAACACGGGAACAAAGGCCACGCAGCCTCCAAATCCACACACCATCGGCTCTGGGACCCAAGCAGGGCCTGGAAAATCCCCCCCGTGCTGGCCAGCAGCTCCAGCAGATGGGTTTTACGAGCCCTGGAGGAAAAATAACATCTTGACGAGCATCTCTAACTGCCTGGAAATACACACCAGATGATGCAGGGACAGACGAAATGGGGCAGAGATAGGGATGGGAATGGAAAACCGCAAGTGGGGGAGATGGCTGGGGCTGGCCCCTGCTCCCCTCAGCCACTTGCCCGGCTGCCTCCCTTCCTCCTCCTCCTCCCTGCAATGACTCCTGGCTTCTGACTTGGTATTTATTCAATGTGAAGCAAAGAAAATTAACCACCCACTGTCCCCGAGCCTGCCTCATCCCAGCTGGACTCTGCTCCCCCTTTTTCCCAAGCAGGAGGATGAAAGCAAGCGAGGGGCCTCCTGCCTGCTGAGCCTTTGCTGGAATAGGATCCTCATGTTAGCAACCCAAGGAAAAACAAATCCGGCTTCCCCAGGCCATCGCTCACATCCGTTTGTCCCTGGTGGTATCGCTGCCAGCCTTGATACCCCCAGCCCCGGGACACATCCCCGCCCTGAGCCATCCCTGCTGCCGCTGGCGCTCCTAACAGCATCCGCACCTTGGTCCATGCCCTGGTGGGGTCGTGGAGGGTCTTCTCTGGAGCTGGAGCTGGCTCGGGCTCAGGGCTTACCCTGCGGGGAATTACTGAGCTGCAGGTTGGGTTTTCCCGGTGAAGGAGCCCCCCGCTGCCTCTGGTGCACCCGGGGACGGAGACGGCTGTAAATGTGCTCTGAGCGACGCTCAGGATGAGTGAAAACAAAGTAAGCGCTAGGACGGGGAGAGATGGGGAGGGGAAAGAAGCGGTAATTTGGCACTGGGGTCGCAAAGACGGCCTCTTTAAAGCTGGACTTGTGTGGCTGCAGGAGCAAGCCAAGCTGGATCAGAAGCTCTTCTTGCTGCTTTCAGTGCCGGGGTAAAGAGGGCCATAACCCATAAGGCGGGATTGTGAGTTACCCTTCACGGTGGAAATAAGCACAGGGAGCTTTCGCCTGCTCCAGGTTGGCCCTCCCAATCCAAACGCCAGCTGAAAACCATCCCAGGGCACGTGGCAGGTGGAGACGTGCTGGTGGGGAGCTCGTCCCGCAAGGGGAGATGCTGTGGGTCAGGGCTGGAGCCTGACGAACCCAGCCAGCACAACGCCCCGCATCCCCGCCAAGCGCTCAGCCCCCCACAGGATCAGTCCTGAGCAAAAAGGAGACAGAAGCATTTCAAAAGAAACTCCTTGAGCATAACTGGCTGAGCACAGAGCACACCCTTATCAGCGCCCATAGGCGCCAGACGCTGCAGCGCACACAAAAGGCAAAAGGCAGCCCTTGGACCGAGCCAACCAGTCTTAATATTTGCATTTGGTAAAGCAAACTAATAAATCCCCATGGGTTTATCCGTGCTTCCAGTTTGTATTTATTAGGAAGAACGACAGGCAGGTTTTCCTCCTGGTTACACAGGTAAATAGCAATGGAGCTCCCACACCCTTCCCTTTTTAACGGCCTGGCTTTCTGTTTGCTCGCTGTCTCTAAACAAGCCAGCACTATACGACTGACCGACACTAAAGGCAACCAGCCTTCGAAGTAAATATTAGTTATGAACTCCCAAAGGTCCACATCCAAGCGATGAGCTTCTCCCCTCCATCCCCGGAGCGGGGTCTGCAGCCGCAGGGTTGGAGGATGGGCAGCACCGGCGCCCATCGGCAGGTCGCGCAGGCTGGCGTTAGTGGAGGAGCAGCTCCCAGGTGGGGAAGAGCTTCCCAAAAGGATGCCACGGTGTGACCACCGCTGGTGTGCACCGGGGTTGGCAAGTCTGAGTGACCCAGAGCCTCTGCCTTCCCGGCAGGAATTCAACCTCCCTACACCTCAGCTCTCCTACATGGACATCACAGTGACACACGCAGCTGAAAACAGAGTTTGGCCCATGGGAGGCCAGACGCAGGGAATACCGTACGTGGCAGCACCATGTCAGCCAGCATCACTTCTTACACACTCCTGGGGGGGTGACCACAGGACCATCACTGCGGTGTCTCCCTATAGCCACAGTCTGTATTCCCAGCAGGAGAGGTACGCTGTGGCTCCCCAGCAAGCTGAGACAATGGGTCTCAGCTAGCCCGAAAATCCAGGTTTGACTCATGGGTGGGAACCCTATAATTTGCCCGAGGACTGCTCCTACGCGTTGCTGCTGTCTGGGGCATGGCCCCAGCTTCACCGCAGCTCTCAGACGTGGGAGGAGGAACCACCAGACAGAGAGTCCAGGGGAGCTCAGGGCACCCAGTAACACCAGCTTTACGCCCGTGCTGGTTTGCTTGCTAAGGGTCCGCTGTGCACAGAGGAGCAAAGGCACCATGTAGGGCACTGCTGCATCATGGTAGCCACAGCCAAATCTCCTCCCGCACCCACAGGATCCACTTTCTACCCAGAGAAAAGGAAGAGCAGAGTCATCTTCTGCTTTGGACCTACCTTGAAATGAGCAGCAGCGAAGGGCAGACCATCATCTCCATCCCACCATGCTCTGGGTTGTCCATGCACACCGTTGGGGCTCCACTGGCATGCAGGAATCAGCCTTGGCCATCGGCTGCTCACCTGCGCCTCCGGGGTCATTTAATTGATGCAAATGAGCTTGACATTGGCTTTTGTTAGGGTCTCCCAAAACCCATCATTACCAAGCCAAAAATCAAGTGAAGTTTCATGCATTTCTGGGATTTGCTGTTCTCATAGTTTTGCCCAAAGGCATAAGATGGTTCTTAAACTCTCCGAGGTGCTTCTGAGCTGAGTAATGGGTTTCAAAGGAAAGGACCCAAAATTCAGCGTTTCTGACCAAGTTTCTGCAAGTTTGTCCCAGTGGGAGACTCACCAGACAAACGAAGTCAGGGCTATGCAGAGATCCTACCAGTTACACCAGTGAGTTTGAAATTGAGTCACAGTGACTGCACACCAAGCACAGTTATATTGAAGCCATGCTCATGAGGCTACTGTGCTTTATAGATGAAAGGACACTTTTTTTTTTATAATGGTCTAAACCTTTTTTAAAAAATAATAAAAGGATATTTCCATTACATAAATATTGTTTTTACGTTGTATTTCCACACAGCACCTTCTGGTGCTTCGCATCAAGTCTACAGGGTGGGAGGGAACACACAGTTCAGGGATGAGAAACAACATGATTTAAGGGGAATTAATTTGCATTTCAGCCACTTTTGGAGCAGGAGACATGCTAGGGGTGGCTCGCCTGGCCATGCAGTCGGGTGGTGATGGTTAAGGGTTGCAGAAAGGGAGGGGGGAAAGGACAGGGGAGACTTTTTCTGCAAAGCAAAGGCATTAAACTCTTGGCCAGGCTTCGTTAGGGCAGAGAAGTTTGCCAAAGCGCTGGTTTCCTGTACAATCAAACGCATCCCCTCGGCAGCCCCGCGATAGGGCCATGATGTAAGTGTGGCTGAGCCAAGGCAAATGGAAAAGAACATCGAGCACTCACAGAGGCAACGGGTTTTATTAAGAAGTTTAATTGTTTCTGAGGGTGACATTTCCCCCCCTCTTGATGTTCCCCTTGCTGCGGTTTGGCATCCCCCGCTCCTGTGCCCACTCCCAGCCTCACCTGGGCTGGGATCCACAGGGGACGTGTTGGCGCTGAGGGTGCTCAGCCGCCTGTGGCAGAAGGTCCCTCCCGAGGTCACCCAACACTTCTGGCACAAGACAAGACTCTGCCGGACAGTTTTAAACCCCAGGGCACCACGATCGCCAACTCAGCTTCCACCGCATGGCTCCTCCGAAGGCTTTCACCTCTCCAGCTCCCACCGCAGACATCGGCACTGTGTGAACGCCATGTGCTGCCGTCCTCATGAAAAGCCCGAGACCCCGAAAGGCATCAAAAAGAGCAGAGGGGTAAAAAAAGAAAAAAATCCACAGCTGGTTCCTTGGAACCGGGCAAGCACTTGGTCCTTCACAGGGATAAGCATCAAGCTACTGTTTGACCCAAGAACGCTTCGCCATCCATCGCCAGCACTTCCCGGCCAAGAGGATAATTTCCAAAGCCCAGAAGAGAGCAGTTAATTAAGTCCTTTCGGCTCCGCGTGGGAGTCGGGAGCGAGGTCAGCGCTGGGAGGAAACCCCCCTCGCCGGGCTGGGGACGTGGAGCCCAGTGAGCTGGTGGGGAAGCTGTTTTCGGCAGTGGGTGAAGGAGCTCACCGCAGCCCCTGATGCTCCATCGCTCCCTGGCAAGCCTAGGGCGAGCTGCTGGTTCCCGACATCCCATTTTCCATGCTCGCAGCTGAAATGTCCATCCTCAGGCGGGTGCTCCTGGGTGTTCTGGCTCCAATCAGTGCTGCAGTACCTTGGCTGTCTCCTCTCAAGTTCCCGTACCCCGAGCCTTCACCATGGACCCTGCGAAAGAAAAACACGGCATTAATGGAAGGTCTAGGCTGGTAGGCAGCCGGTTGTGATGAAGCAAATCGTGATTCCTCTTTGCCACCAAATTGAAAGTTTGGAGCAATGTGTGAAAGAGGAGACGCACCAGCAGCCCCAGTGCCTCCCCTAAAAACACCTTCGGCACCGGCACCTTCGAGCTCACCCTACACTCAGCAGCGCCGAGGGCCCCATCCATGTTTTGGGGGCTGGAGCCCTTCCCAAGCCTTGGGGCTGGTGGGAACTCGTTATGGCTGCACAGTTCATGTCCAAGCAGGCTGGGAGCAGCTCTGCATCCACAGTGACTCTCAGTAACAGCTGAGCCGCCGGCACTGCCATTCGGATGGCGAGAGTGGAGAATGTACTGACAACATCCATGGGAAAATCAGTGTTACTCAGCCACGTCACTCCAGAGAGCCCAAAAGCGGCAGCAGCCCCAAGGCTGAGCTCCCATGGGATCAGGAGACATCAGATCAGGGTGCACGATAGCACGAGGCTGGGTAAGAGACATAGCCAGGGGCTAACGGAAGAAAATCAAATGGCCATTTCCGTGCAACAGACAAAACAACAGCAGCCGGGACCGCAGCGGAAGGGAAAGCGGCTCATCTTGCTTGTGCACACGTGGGCTGTGTTATGCGGTCCAAGGGATGTGCAAGTCACTGATTAAACATCCCAGCGCCGAGCTGGGACATGGGGCGACCACCGTGGTAGCAGAGAGGACTCCACAGGGAGGAACGTCCCCATCAGAGGTACGGGCAGCTCGGGTAGCTCTGCCTGCACTCTACCTCCTCTGCCTACCGGGGACGCTGCAGCTGCCCTGTGCCCTCACTGCTGTCCTGGGCTGCCCTAGAGGAGCCAGCAGAAAGGGGCTCCTTTTTCCAAGCTGCCACAGATGTTTGGAAGGAGATGGGGAGAAGAAAACACAACCCGACAGCAAACACTGTCACCAGAGTGGGAATGGATCTCATTTATCCCTCTCTGTCCACGGGCTCCCCACCTACAAGCTCTCAAATCAGCTGCAGCGTACTGGAGGATGCAAACTCCACTGTTAAGCATGGCACAAGCAGCTCCCATTTCCCTCAGATGAGCTCTTGGACCATTTGGGGAGATTAATTATTTGCTCTCCTCTTTGACTCTCACCCTGCTCACTCCAAAAGATCATTAAGCAGCTTTTCTCCCGAGCAAACCCTGCCCAACTCCCTGTCCTGCTCCAGCATTAACTAGGGGCACACAGAAAGAAGGGTAGAGGTTTATGCTCATTTATCATGCAACACTTATCATCTGTTTGCTTTGGACTTCGCAAGGAATATGCACGCAAGATTGGCACCTCCTGGCCAAGATATCGCACCCTCAGCAATACGGTGTGGAGGTTTAAACCAGCCCCTGTGCCCCTTCACCAGGGAAAAGCCTGACAGTCAGCTTCGGGCTTTTTGGGAAAGAAAGAGCGCAGCGTCTCTCCGAGTTTGCAAAACGCTGTGCGCAAGTGTCCCTGGCTCTTGTAAATGTGTTAAAAAATAAAACCCTTTAAGAGCTTCCAGATGTTCTGTTTATGTTGTGGTGTTACCCAGCTCCATCCTCCGGAGGCCAATACACAGCCTCAATGAAATCGCAGCAGCCAAGGGGGACAGCAGGGGGGAGTGGAGGAGGTCCGAACCCTTTTCCTCCTCTTTCCCCCAACTTCGCCTGTTAACTCCCACGCTGCTGGCGAACGCACCGCAAATCCTCCATCCCGCTCGGAGCATCTCCCTGCCTCGCCAGCATCGCTGGGGTTTGCAAGGCACCAACCCCAAATGCCCAGGCTCTGGGGACCACCGCACAGCGGGGGCAGGGACAGGAGCTAACGCATCAGCGGTGGCACCCCAGAGGCACCCAGTGCCCACCAGTACACGCCGAGCAAGAAGGTCCAGAGGGTTTAGCCCACTGCTCTCAGTGCACGCATCCAACTTCACATCCACCCGAGCGGGCCATGCAGGTCTACCAAAAACTACCTGCTGCTGGCGTGAAGATGCGACAGGGCAAAAAGCCTTGTGGACGAGCCCTGGGCGTAGCCGCACACACGTACGTGTGTGTGCAGAAAGCCCGGCTTGGGACTCTTTGCACAGGGCGTTGCAGGTCCAGCGCGCTGCTTTTGAAGTTCCCTTGAGTGAGCTGCATGGTTGGTAGCAATCAGAGCTCCATAAAGGAGCGATATCGCAGCTATGCGCGCAGGCTCTGATGTGTTATCTCCCCTCCCCGGCGGGGGAGGAGGGCACTCATTGCTGCGGCTCATTTGAAAACGTGTTAGCACCTGGAGATCAAAGGCGCTTCCTGATGCCTCCACCCTGGCGAAGCCAGGTCCCGGGACCGGGACGCAGCCGGAGCACCGCGGAACCTGCCGGTGCGGGAACCACCACGCAGCTGCGGCTGCTGCAGCCGCAAGGGTGGAAGCACCGGCAATGGGGGCGATGCATCCAGCCCGGGTGGCTGCTGCAGGGTGTCCTCCTGCCCGCGTTGGGGACGTTAGCACGTCCTTAACTCCATGGATTAGGTACGTCGTTTGTTTGTCACCCTTCAGGCGGGGAAATGGAGCCCAGGCAGGTTCAATGCCACGTGGCCACCCCAGTTTAACTACATGCCGTACGACAGAGCACTTAATTTTGTTCCAGAGACACCCGTGATGAAGGACCATCCTCCCCGGACATGAGTGACCTGAACAAACCCCACTTGGGACAAACCTCCCTCCTTCCCAACATCTGTGCATCCCCCAGCACCCCCCAGTAATATCCCAGGTGCAATTTATTTCTTCCCCGGGCCGGTTGCCTCCCACAAACCCCACGCTCCCCAGCGAGGCATCATCTGCTTCCCCGCGCCCTGGACCACTCCGGCCCCAGGGAGGACGAGCAGCAGCAGCACAGCCAGGCCACACACCACGAGCCTCGAGGCCACCAGTGCCTCCTGGACACCAGCCTCCACGCTGTTGTTGTTCTCCTCTCCCCGAGCCCACCGCAACGCGCCGGGAGAGCCGGGGGGATACATCAGGCTCTGGAACAAGGGCACAAGCTGCCTCCACGCTCAGCAGCAGCCCGGGAAGAAGAATGCATCCGTCCAGAGCAAACAGAGGAGGAAGCACCAAGTTTGCAGCAGGAATGATGTCTGTGCATTTGGAGAGGGGGATCTGCCTCCTGCCCCGTCCCCCCGAACACGTGCTTGCAAGGAGCAAAGCGCAGGAATAGAAAGGGGACTTTTGGCAGCGGAGGATGGGAGCATCGCGTCTACGGACAGCTTGAGCACAAACTGTGTGGGCAGCAAAGCCAAACAGGAAAGGAAACCAACAGGCCGGGAAACGATTCTGGCAGCGCTCACATTATGGCTCGCTCAGCACTCGTACCTCCCTGCTGCTCCCTCTCCCGGGTGTCCCTCCCTCAGACCCCTCGCCCTGCTCAGACATGCCCCAATTCCACTTTTACTGTCGGAACGCTTCCCATCCGAAGGGCTGGATTCAGAAAAATGCAGCTAGAGAGCTAGAGCCTGTTTGCAGGAACTGGTCCCAGCACAGTGGCCTTAGCACCTGGTGGCGTTGTCCCTGCACAAGGACCCAGGCAGGGCTCAGCCCGGCCCCAAACCCTGCAGAGGGAAAGGGAAGTCCTGACATGTCCAGGTCTGCGGGGAGGGAACGGGGACCTGGACACATTAAAGGACCTGCAAAGGGATGGAGCTTCAAACAGGCACACCCCGGCTGGCCTTACCCCTTCCAACCCTCCGGCACACGGAGGTGGGGGAGGACGGAGGTGAGGGGCGGCGGGAGGGACACGGGGTCGTGCTCTGCCCTTCGCATCCCAGCCAGCGATTTGATACCGGCTTGAAAGCGATTTACAGTTTAGAGATGCAGGTTTATTCACATGCCCCAACGTGCTTAATGACCAAAGTGCTCTTCAGTGAACCCAGCGATGCATTGTAAAATAAAGCCAATGAGGCAAGTGGATTAAAGAAAAAAAAGCAAAAGATCTGAGAGAGATGAAACGGACCCGTTGAGTCACAGCCTGCGCCTGCCAACACGCGGTGTCCTCCCGAGCCTCGGCGGCTTCCTACGCAGGGGACAGCCAGACCTCCTGCAAGGGGAGCCCTGCCGCCACCGTCCCCCCATGCAAAGAGCCCCCCCAGGCAGGTCGGGGCAGGGGGTGACCCCGGTGCTGCCAAGGGGACCCGTCCATCTCTCTCTGCTCGTTTGCACGTCTCCCATCTCACATGGGGCTCCTCGCAGCTCGCTTCTCTCCTCCTCCCTGCCAGCTCTGCCGAGCCAGCCCTGCCCCACCACCACGGGCCATCTCACGTCCACAGGCCAACAGTTATTTTCAGCAGAAGACCGAGCTTGGCAGCGCTGTTAACTAACCCGTGGCACCGGCCGTGCCTGAAACACAGCGGGGTCTGCGCAGAGCCCACTCTGCGGCAGAGATTGCGGCTTTACAGGGTGACTCCCCCACGGCCGCCCTGCACCCCCGGAGGATGCGACCTTCCCCATGCAGCCGCTGCCTGGGGGTGCTGGCTCAGCACCCATGCAGAACGACTCCCAGCAGCACGCCGTGGGCACACACCCCTCCAGCTCCACTGCCATGGCACAGCGGAGGTGACAACCCCAGGAGGTGACCTGGGGTGGGACCCTGGGAGACTCCTGGGGAAAAAATTCTTTCCATGCTGCCTGCTCCATCACCAGCGCTGTGAGATGTGCCGCATCCCAGCAATGGCACATGGCAGGATGTCCAGCACTGCCCGTTCTGAAACCACTGCCTCCAGCTATCTGCTCCCACAGAGTGATAAGGTGGCCGCTGGGCTCCATGGGGGGGCTCAGGCTGGCCCAGGGGACCCCATGGCCCCCAATGGCATCTTGCAGCTCCATCTGGTGGAAGCGGCACACCCCAGTCGCAGACCACCAGGCACCCCTGCCACGGGGCAGGTGAAGCCCACCCCAGTACAAGTAGGTGGGCAGGCGTGGCAGTAGCCCATGACCACCATCATCTAGCGAGAAGTTGGCCAAGTTGGCCATATCTCATTGCAGACATGGAACCCCAGCCTGGCACCCCACAGAGACCCTCGGGAAGCAGAGGACAGGAGCCTGGCAGTGACCAGCCCGTGTGACCCCATCCCACATTGTCTCCACCCTGCGAATGAACATACACCGAGAGGTCAGCATCTGGAGCTGCCTGAAAGCCACACACAGAAGGGATCATTCCCTTAAGGAATCTGAGCGATCCAGAGGAAAAAGCGGTAGGGCGGGAGGGGGGAGCCCAGCCTGCTCCCAGCTCTGCCCGGCCTCGTGCTTCCCTGCAAACGGCCTCTCCCATCTCCCTGTCCTGCCTTCTCGGACACATCCTCAGAGCATTGTCTCCCTCAATGTGGCTTTAAAATGGCTACAAAGGAGCCTCCAGGCTCGGTGCAACCCTTCGACACCGCTGCACCGCAAATGAGCCTTCTCCTTAAACCACCAGACTCTGTTGCAAAAGCCAACCTAATTCCCGGAGTTTCAGTCCAAAGAGATTATCTTCGTTTACTAACCTAAGCATGCGATACAAACAGCCTTGCCAAAATCCCAGACAGCCTCAGAAAAGATGTCATTAAAACTCCTTCAGCTAGAGGAAGCAAAGCAAGTGTTTTGTTCCCAGGCCGCCCTTTCTGGTAACGCGTTAATAAATAACCGCGGCCCAGACAGGTGCTGTCAGCTTCGCGGCGGAGCTGCCGTGAGTCACCGACCCGCCAGGGTGCAAACCGCCATGAGTCACGGACAGACGGTCCCTTTACCCAAACGCGCGTCCACGTGCTCGCCGAGCCCCAGGGGGTGAGCGGGGATGCTCCATTGCCGGACCACGGGGGGGGGGCAGACTGTATGAGACCCCCCCCCCTCAGTCCTGGCTCTTTAACCCAAAGATTTTGTGGAGAGCTCGCTCTGAGATGCAACATCCCAGAAAAACACGCAAGGTTGAGATGGAGCAGGTAGAACTTGCAGAAAGGGCCCCGTGTCTGCTCCCAGCGTCGCAGCAGCCTCCTGCTCTCCAGAGGAATGAAAGCGAACGGCTGTGATTGCCAAGGCGCCCCGGCTGCATCCCGGAGGATGAGGGTTTGGGAGAGCCACTGCTGTTTGCCGGGCTCAGCCCCACCGGGATGCGCTCGGAGCACAGCATCCGCTGCAGCCCCAACCATCGCTCCCAGCAGCAGGCGCAGGTTCCCTCCTCGCGTGCCGGCCCCGAACAACCCACCGAGACCTAAACACAGGCAGTGGCCCCAGAGCGAGCGAGACTGAACACACACCTCTCAACCCCCCCGACAGAAACACCTCCAACGACTTTCCCCCTGCTGACATATTCCAACCTGTTCTGCGTGTGGGACCAGGCTGCCTCCTCCTCTGGCTCTTTCTAACCATTTTTCCCCCTCCTTCCCCGCAAGAAAAAGCCGCTCTTTTTTTAAAGCAATGTGTCACATTGAGACTGACAGGCAGGTGAAAGAATGAAGAAAGTCCCATTCTCCTTCATTTTTGCAGCAAGGCGATAAGCACAGAACGATGTCAGGGCTTGGACAGACGGACTCCCAGGAGAGGCTGCAGGCAGGTTTCGGGCAGGCTCTGGCACCCGATGACAGTTCTGGCTCCTTTATTAAAAGCGTCCCCAAAGTGATAACCCTCTGACAGACTGATCGATGGGCCTAAGCAGCGAAACGATGTTCCCTCAGCATGAACTTTGTTTACATCCCAGCATTTTTGCTTCTCCTGCCAGGACTCCAGTGGTTCCCCCCACACCGCGGGCAGACAGGAGCCGAGCAGTTACCCTCCGTTTCTGCTGATCCACCTGATCCCTGGGCTCTTCCAAAGGAGCTGGAGGGCTTTTCCCTCTCCTTTTCTCACCAACAGGGAGAGCAAACGCTGCAGCCCCCCAGGGAAAGGGGATGCCCCAACCACAGAGGCCACATCCTGACTGAGCATGGGGCGATCTCCAGCACAGACACGAGGGCTTCCCGCAGCCCCCAGCAGCCCCACACACCCAGTGCCATGCTCCCACCAGCTGAATCCTCCTTTATTAGGACTGGACTAATTCAGCCTTAACCCGCAAATGCCTTAGGATCTCGCCTAATCCCATAACAAGCTCTTCCCCATTGCAGGGTGCAGGTGTAACCCACCTCCTCCGCTGCATCCCCACATCCTCGCCCAATTTGGGCACTTTGATACCCACCGGGCAAGGCTGCGGTTGGCTTTGCAGGCAGGGGACGGGCAGATCAGCTGGGAATCACAGACCAGCAGAGCCTGGGAAGAGGGGCCGGGTGCTCTTGCCTTCCCACAACAGCCCTCTACCACTGCAGAGCTGCTCTCCAGACCTCCCCGAGCGGCTCCTTTCCATCCCCCAGGCTCGACCTTCCCATGCCCTGGACTGTCACACCAGAAGAGCCACGGATGCCAGCGCAGCATGACATGAAGGCACAAAGCAGTCTTGGCTCTCCACCAGCACAAGATATCCCCATATTTTGGGGCATTTAATCCCAGAGAGGAAGAACAGGGCACATTCAGACCCTACATTTGGGCTCCTCTTGAGCACCCTGGGGTCTCCACAGAGCAAGACCTCCACCCGCTGCTGCTCCAGCAGAGGTAGAGGAGGGCAAAGGAGCTCCTGGACATGCCAGGTGGGACGGGACAGCACTACAAAAAAAGCCCAGGTGCGTTAATCCCAAGATTAGACCCCTGTTCCCAAGGCAGCTTGCGGCTGCTGAGCTTCCCCCCGTGCCCTGCCCGAGCCCTTCCTGGGACTCCATGTCCCGTGTCCATGCAAGACAGGCCTGAACTCCCACGGCTCTGGAGGCAGGGGTTGCGGGAACTGCCTGTCCTCCCCCAGCGCCGCCAATGTCCCCCCAGGCTGCTCTGCAGCACCTCCTGCACCCAAGCAGAGGCAAGCAGGGATGGATCCCCAGGATAAAAGGGATGTATATCTCTACTGTCACACACTTTGCTCCGTTCCCATCCCGGTGCAGCGATGCGCTGGCTCACAGGATGGGAAAAGGGCTTCAAAACCTCCTTGTTTGGCTCCAGGGAGCAAACCCCACAGGATCCCATCCTGAGGGCGAGCTCTGCTCCTCATTGCCTGGGGACGTTCAAAGTCCTCACATCTGGGTGAAGGTGTTTTCTGGAACACTTTGAAGCAGGGACTGAACCCAGACAAGGGTGCAAAAGCCCCTCCACCGGAGTCCTGCCCTTGCTGGAGGCAGGATCCCTGCCGTCACCCCGTGTCCTCTGACACCCGCCCTGCCAGGGAGGGCAGAGGAAGGAAAAACCATCCGGCTGCACATTTATTTTGCAGCTTTGAGCTGATTTCTATCCCCGGGGATTACCAATTTAAGCAGTGTTTTTTCCTGCTCTGACCATAAGCCGATTAATTCTCTGTGCCTCCCCTTTTCCCCCAGTTCCCCCACTTCCTTTTGCATGAAAAAATGAGGATATGAAATGCCAGCAAAGTGTGCCAAGGCAGAGCCAGGCGGGGAGAGCAGGACCGCAGCCGCCCAAGGGGAGGATGCTCCCCCAGCCCACCACGGGCCAGATCCTGCCTCCCCTACAGAGCCATGAGCTCTCCCGCGCTGGCTGTGCGGTCAGGTTCAAACCACAGCTTGACGATCTTTATCTTCTTAGCACCGATATCCCCGAGGGAGGGAAGAAACCTCCCAGTCTGCCAATCCCAGCCAGTCAGGGTGAGGCCCATCGGCACCAGCATCGTTTTCCCAGTCCAGTGGAAACAACAGGCTTGTACCAGAGACACCAGCAGGGACTCATCCAAGAGGAGCGAAACTTGCCCTGGCATGATCCAGCCGCCACTTTCCGAGTGCAGGAACCTCCTCATCCAAGCACCGTCACTTGCAGCGGCATGTAGCCCAGCACGCCAGCGAGCCTCACGACATGGTGGGGTTTGCTGCTCTCCAAGGGAGGAACTGGGGAGGCTCGGAGACTGGGGGGATGCAAAACTGCACCTCTCGGGGAGCCTCCAGGCTGGTGGCTTCAGGACACATCTTTGCTGAGGTGACATGGGAGCTTGGGGACCGGCTCCGACGGGACAAGCCACATCTTGTCGCCCGCCAGCGCCACAACAACAAAGGTGGTCCTCACCCGTTCAGCTCTCGCAGCCGGGGAAAAGCAATTTTCTGTGCAGGGTCTCTCCATGCAAGAGCCCTGTCCCTAATGGGAGACAGCTCCAGTCGTCCCTCTCCCAAAAATCCTGGGCTAAGTCCAGCTTTCACTCCGGGAGTGATCCATCACCCCCAGCTCACCAGCCAGATTAACCCTTTGCCCTCTTAAGGCAGCTCTGCAGCCGCAGACACGCTTCCGCTCCCCTCAAATCCAGACGCCTTCCCATGGGAGCCACCACACACTGCTCCCATCCACCACTCCTCTTCCCATGGTACCACATCCAACAGCATCCCCTGCTCCACCGAGCCCCAGCACCCCTGCCCTACGGATGGAGATCCGTAGCGGACAATAATCCCCAGTTAATTCCCTAAAATCACAGAGCAAAGCCAGAGCAGACGCCAGGTATGCCAGAACATCTCTCGCACACAGACATGGGCACAGCCGGCTCTGCCGTATGGCAGGAAGGCCCGGAACACGCCCGTCCCTATAAAAAGATAATTACACAATCTGCGGTGGTAAATTAGCACAGCAAAACAGGGTTTAATTCTCACAATGGACCTCAACAGCAGATCAAGAGGTAAAATTACCTCTCACCTGCAGTGAGACGGGCCCCCGGGTCAGGATTAGGGCTTATTGCTGAGGCAGGGTGGGACGCTTCGGCGACTGCCCTCACCCTGAATTTGGCCTTTGGAGAGGAACGGAGTTGGGCTGTTTGTCCCTTCCGGATGCTTGAAAATAGAGAGCGACAACAAAAATCCTTTATGTGCATAAATCAAGGCAGAAGTCTGAACCATAGATTCGCCGCTCTTTTTTTTTTTTTTTTTCAAACAGTAAGAGCATAAAAATTTGGGATTTTTTTTAATTACTACCTTTAAATAACTTCCCTTTAAGTGGAAGAAAAAAGACGCATAAAACAACCAAGGCTCACAGCCGGTCTGGTCCAAGCCAAGGAGGCACAGCCCCAGGACAAACTAACCCCCTTCACCCAAACACACAACTCAAACCCATCCTCGCCTGCACCGCCCCGTCCCGGGCTCTCCCCGTCGCTGCCGAGCTCAGGCTAAAACTCATGGCGAGCAACGAGCTGCAGAAACGCATCCCCCACCTCCTGCCCGGCCAGCCTCCAAGGGAAAGGGCAAAAGTGTGAGAAGGTCTTTGTTTTAATTCAAATTTGTTGAAAGTGGGGAATGCTCCGGGGGAAAAGCAAATTTTTAAAAACTAATTTTAATGGACTTTAAAAAAAAAATTACATTTTTATTACGCCCTTGCTAACACAAACCTATCGCTGATCGTTCTGCAAGTGAAACTTAACCATGCGTGGCCGCATTTGGGACTATTTGGGCTTGGCATCGCCCGAGGATGATGCCGTGTCGCGTTTCTCGTGGGCAGTCCCAAGGGTTAACATCCATCCGCTGGCCCTCGGCAGAGACAACGTGGGGTTTCTGCGCTGCCGTGCCAGGCAGGAGGGCGCCGAAATTCAGTCCTGGGACAGAGAAGGTTCACGGTGAGGGTTTGGTGACCCCCAAAAGTCCCTCGGGACCATTCCGAAAGCAAATGGCACCCGCCGGCCGGGCCAGCCGTTCAGGTGACCTCGGCAGAGGGCAGGCAGAAATGTACTTTCAGCCGAGCGTTTTCCTAGAATTAGTCAGGAATTTTTTGAAACTGTTACTGGCTGAGAAGTGCCAATGGGTTGAAACGTAAACTTGATGCAGGAATATAAAAATGTAGGTCAGGGAAAAAAAGCATCCAAGTGAAAAGCTCCTTGTTCCTCGGCACGACGCCTCGTCCGACCGGCCCTGTGGTGCCGTCCCTGGGCGAAAGGCTTGGAGAGGGCTCGATGTGATGTGCACCTGGAAAATCTCTCAAACCTCAGGGTTTTTACAGGGCAAAGGAGGTGTTTCTGTGGTGCCTGCGGACGGAGGGCATCGGCGGTGCCGCCGTGGTGGGGCTCGTGCTGCCAGGGCACGCTCAGCCCGCCCCAGCTTGCCCTCAGCCACAGGGCAGACACTGATTTTGTACAATTTCTGTGTCTTTTCCAGTTATTCCAGGTACTCTGCTATTCAGTTTAAGGCACGGATTGCAGCAGAGCAGTAAATGCCTGCTTCCATCATCGGGATAAAATCAGCCTGGCATTTTCAACATGCCCTCGGGCAAAGCGGGGAGGGGAATGCCAAAAGGCAGCAATTTCCCGACACAATATGAAATGCAACCAGGGCAGTGCTACCACCCCTCGAAAGCATCCTGACGTTTGATCCCAAAAACCCACTAGCTGGGGTGTAAAGGCAGTGAGGTGAGTTTTATGTGCCCTGGTAAAGAGTCCAAAAGCACCCCAGAGCCAAACGGGGATTGCGTAGGACAGAGACACACCTGAGTGGTGTCACCCAACCCCTGACAGCAAACAGCAGCGATGCCACGCTGACCTCCGGGATAAACCCCTTCGGCTCAGCTACCCAGCCTTACAAGCATCTTCTTCCCCTCCGTGATGTCCAACATAAGATCCACGTAGAGAGAGATTTTCCAAGAAAATCCACCTTCCAAAAAAACTGGAAGATTGCCCCAGCAATAGTGGGGCACCTCCAGCCCTCTCCCCTCCCAAGCCGAGCCGGGGAATAGCTGATCCCTTTTCAACACTTCCATGTATCGCAGCTGTAATTTACAGAGCTAATTTAACGCCACGGAGCCGTGCCTGCATGCAGCGCCCGCCGCGCAGCACCCGCGCCAGCCACCGAGCCCAGCCCTCCGCAGCACGCCACGCCAGCCGCCTCCTGCAATTTGGGTTTTGTTTGCTTTAATTGAGAAAAGAAAAGAAAAAAAAAATAGAAAGAAGAAAAAAAAAAAACTCTCCCAACCCCTTGGTTTCATTTTTCAGGTGCCTTGATTTATTGATTGGCCTATTCCCTTTTAATGGGCTCTCCCTGCCAGAGCCAGGGTGTTTCCTGCGGGAAGACTGCACGCACTGCGGCTCGAGGGGCTCCTGCCACAGGCAGCCCACGTTAGGGCCTCTCCTGAGCCCAGCAATGAGACCTGGTCCCCAGCATCATCACTTTGATTTGAGGAGGGAGAAAGTTGGGTGCAGCTGCATCCCCTCCGGATGCCGCTGCAACCTCCATCCCTCCATCCCGAGCAGGTCATGGTCCAGCCCCGTCGGTCCCCAGAGGCACGTTTCCCCCTTGCAGGCACCTTTCAGGTCTCTGCTCCCAGTTCCCAGCGCTCAGACAGCAAAAGCAAGTCTACAGCAAAGACAGCTTCCAAGAAAGATATTTTCATGTGATAACGAAAGGATCGCAGGCACAAAATACGATTTTTTCAAAGCTACACCCACTTCTGTGTTACTTTAAAATCCATCCTCTTTCCTCAGAGACAAAATACTGCCAGTGCTCCGAGAAACCGGATCACTCATCCTGCAGCAATCGGGTGATCCTTATCCCGTGCTCACAAGCGTCACGATGACAAACCCCATGGCATCACACATTGGGGCGATGAGACCTGAATGCCCGAGGCAGCTGAGTAAAGCTGAGGCACCTGGAAAGTTTGCAAGACATGTTTTGAATTTACACACGTGTTTGACCTTCCTTGAATTCACTTCATTTTGGAATATAAACACGCGCTTCTGTATATAATATAGAAAATTAATGGGCTTAAACTTTCAGAGGTGGCTCTCTCTCCAGCACATAACCACCCTCTTTTAAACACCTCGGAAAACCAGAGCAGCACTAAATACGCCACGACAACGCGCCAGTACAGAGCTCGTGTTCCCCTGGGCATGGCCCCGAGGATCGCTCCCCCAGGGAAGCCAGGACCGGCACGAGCAGGCATCTCCCTGATGCGGGCAGACCTCACACCAGTCAGGTTCCCCCCTTCCTCCTGGGTGCAGCTTTATGGTTGCAAACACCAAGCCAGGGTTTGGGAGGGCAACGTGAGGGCAGAGCAGCTTCATCTCAGCCCCGTCCTTAGCACAGGCGAGGAGAGAAACCTGGCTGGCATCGGAGGAAGGCGAGAGGAGCCCAGCACTGCCCAGCCTTCCTCCCACCACCCTCCTCCTCCCCCAGCTCCCTTTGTTGCCTTGGGCATGATCCAAGGCAGGATGCCCATGAGGAGAATTCCCAGTGGATGAGATCTACATCTCATTTAATTAAATTTTTCCATTTAGATCCAATAAGATGACTCTGCCCAGCCAAGGGCTGGAGGAGTGGAGCCGGCCAGCCGCAAAGCCCCAGGCCCGCTGGGTTTTCCCTCCCAGGCTGGAAGCAGAAGCTGGAGGGGAGGTGGACCCAGCATCCAGGAGGGTGCTCAGAGGAGCTGGAGGCCTTTGGATATGTGGCCAGGGAGAATGGTGAAAATGCATCTTTTACTGATGGCGACCCACGTACAACCAAGCTCACCCATCCCACGCGTTGGGTTGCTGGGAGCAGGGAAGGACTCGATGAAATGAGTCATGTGGGGGGCAGCCCCTGTGGTTTTCCAGCTTTTCACCAGCTTTATAGTCTCTCTTTTGCAGATTGTCCCCAATTCCAGACCTGGACCAAGCAGTCACAGAACCCTAGCTCATTAAGAGAAGCTAGAAACCACACTGCAACGTGTGGGACCTCAAGCAACAAAAGTAAGGGGGAAAACTGGAAATCTACCCCTACCTGGGCCCCTTCCCAGCCCCTGTGACAAGGGAAGACCCACCAGCTCCAGCAATTCAAGGCTCCTTAAAGCATCTCGCTGAGGATGACGATGCTAAACCCGCTCTTGCACCCCACGGAGGAGCGGGTGCATCCCCCAGCTCCCGCCTGCCCACTGGCACAGCTCCACCAGTTCAGACTGGGTAAAACTGCTCGAAGCCACGTTTTTCATCGGCACAGCAAGCAGGCTTGGCCTCTCGACAACCAGAGCTTTTTTAAATAATATATATATCAGTCTAGCTACGCTGCTGGCTCAGCCCCAGATGACTGCAACGGGGGCCAATCCCCAGGATAAACACAGCCTACCTGGGTTTATAAGTGCCAGAAGCATGTAGGCACCATGCGCGATCTCTTATATAAACAGCACTGCAAAAACAGCCCTGAGCGCTGTAGGAACACTTGTAGTACGCACTGTACACGAGATGAAGTGTTTGGGAACATTACTGCAACAGATCCCGGGGATGGGGCCGGGGGGGAGATGCTTTCCCTCCCTCCTGCCTGCCCCACGCATCAGCCTTAAAGGCAACCCCCAGCATGGTGCGGCGTTTCCCCGCTCGCCCCAGGTGTGAGGCTCGCTCGGAGGAGGAGGATGATGTCCTGCAGCCCGAGATGCTCTCAGCCACCCGGAGGTCCGGGACATGCAGCTGGGGAAGTCCCCATGCCGCTTACACCTGCCGAGGCAGGGATGGATGGTGCAAGCGATGCTGGGCAGCCAGCGCAGCAAGGGGTTGGGATGCAGCGGAGCAGGCAGAGAGGGACCCAGCCCTCTGGATGTAAGAGCCGTAAGATGCTGGAGAGCTGTGTGAAAGCCAGGACTGGGGTTTCACGCATGCTGGCTGTGCATGAGGTGCAGTCGCTCCATGCCTGCACTTGCAGGACCAACGCTCCTGGCTTCAGCATCACCAGCAGGTCCCCACAGTAGCGCTTCAGCTTGCGAAAAAGAGCGAGGAAAGGTTCCTGCCCGCACAAACTTCACGAGCAGGTGCAACAATTCGGGCTGCGCAAATCTTTTGGAAGTTATTTCAAAGACCCATTCTTCCCCCACCCTTTCCCCCTCTACCTGCTCTAACCCTTCATTTTCAAGCCAGCCGGCAGCTTTCGGAGGGTTAAAAAGGTGTGTGCACCCGCAGGGCTGGGTTCCCCTCCCTCCTCGCCCCTCTTTTCCCGGCATGGACTTGGAGACCGGAGGCTCTCCAGATTTAATCTCCAAGACAAACATACTGTAGCTGGAGCCTGCTCCATTTGCACTTAGACCACAGATATTAAACAGCAGCAGCAGCAGCCGGGCTGACGGCTCTGCCCGCCTCCCCCTGCAGCACCGTTGCATCCCCCTCCCGCCATTTCTTCCCCGCACGTGGTGTCAGTGAATTGTCACCAGCTTTGCAATGAAGCTTTGTAGCTGGGAGAGAAGAAATCCTCAGCACAAGAGCCCCCGTGTCTCTGGGTGGGTCTTCGTGGAAGGCGAGCGGTTGGAACTCGCGCCGGGTCCCCTCTGCCCGGCCCGAGCCACCGGCACGGCTGGATGGATGCAGGCAAGGCGGGAAGGAGCAGCATCGAAATATCAAACGGGACTGCCGGTGTGACTCCAGGTGCTGATCCAGCCAGGGCCACCCTTCTGTGTTTTGCAGAAACAAGGCCCTGACAAGCTGGGTCACCTCAGAGAAGCCACTGTTTTATTCCCTTTTCTCCTGAGATCCTGGTGCGGTACCCAGAAACATCGGCTCCCCCAGCAAACATCAGGAGGAGGAGGTATGGAAGCTGCCAAAAGACACTTGATACGAGCCAGTGGTTTGTACGTTGTTCAGGGTAGTTATTATGGCGATAAAGGTAAAAATCTCATGTCAGACCAGAACGTGCGAAGTATCACATCTCTGTGAGCCGCCGTTAACACCTGGACAGTCTGGTTCGGAGGAGGAGGAAGGAAAGGGTCTCCAGGCTATTTGGCAACGGGAGCCTTCCAGTAAACACTTATCTCGCATCTTACATTTCAGTCGGAAGTTGAGAGATTTGGTTCATTTTCCACAGGGAATGGGAGAGGCGAGTCTGCCAGCAGAGCGCGGAGCTGCCGGGCTCAGCCCCCGAGCCGTGCTACAGAAAGGGCCGGATGAGGCACGACAAAAGCCACCTTCTGTCCTTAAAACCTACAGGCAAAAACCTGGATTGCGTGAAGTCGGTCTGGTTCGCTCCGTGCACCGGCTTTCTGGTCATTTAACTTACTTCAGCACTGAGAAATGTATTTTCATGTGACATTGTGGGACTTCCAGGAGAGAAAAACTCACCCAGCCAAGCTTACAGCCACCACCACAGCCTGGAAAACAGGAGCTCGAATTAGGTCCGAATGGGGTGAAAAGCTCGAGATCAGCCCAGAGCCGGCACAGGAGAGCGCAGTAAAGGGCTCGATGGCAGTCAGGATCCCAACCACCGTGTGCCACTGCCCTAAATCCAGCTATAAAATTGCTTTCTGAAGATGATGCATGGATTAATTACACACACATACACACTGATGTTTTCATGAAAAAGGCTATTATATAAAAATCGTGGGAGCAATAAAAATATAAATAGTCCTCAAGGCACCACAAAATGATGCCATTTTAAGTGCATTTATTTTTTCCTTGAAATCTGCGGGGTGGTATTTAAAGATGAAGGGAGGAGGAGGAGGAATACGTGCTGCTCTGTCCGAATGCCAAACACCCCACAGAGCTCTGGTGGTCTCCCCAAGCCAGCCAGGGGCTCCAGCTCCCCCATTTAATGACCTCTCCACACCTTTTATGTGCCACCCCACTGAAATACCTCAAGCATTTCACCCCGGCTGCAGCCTGCACGCGGTGGCTACCAGCGCCCAAGAAACACCCAGCCCAGCTCCCCCCACCCAAAAGGGTTTCTCAATATTTGCCTTTGCGATATCAAAAGGTGGCCACAGCCCGATTCCCGAGGTGCTCGGCAACTCGCTGGTGGTCCCTAAATAAGCAGCCAGATGATCTCACACCAAACATCCTCGGGTCCTTGTGGGCAGCTTTCGTGCAGACCACAGAAACCTTCAAACAAGCCCTCTGAACAGGGGAGGCACAGTTCCCTCCCAGCCACCGTCCTTCTCCAGCCTGGTCCACCCAGGGGGACATTTCTCAAAGTAAACTCAGTGTTCTTGGGGCTTACCCAAAATACGAGCCAGGCAGGACAGACAGACGCTTTCCAGCGTCCAGGCAAGCGAGAGGGAAAGAAGGAAAACCCACAAGCCCTGTTGCTCCATCCAAGTCACGAGTCCAGTGAGTTCCCTGTGGTTCGGTCAAGGGGAAGAGGATTTTTCCTGGATGGTACAATTCCCTGCTCACATCTCCTCTTGAGCCCAAGGAGGAGGACAAAGACGACAGTGTCCCTTCGTTCCCACCTCTCCAGGAAAGGGGGGGATAGATCAAATGCTTCTGACACCCCACGGCAGGCAGAGTGCCCCAGGGACAGGGAGGTCCCCCGTTCAGGGAGCTGTGGCTTCATGGACCAAGAAGCTCCTGTGTGCTTCCTTATCCTCTTTGGGACTGAGCTACCCACGTCCAGAGGCTCCAGGAGGGATGAATTGTGAAAGCAATTGTGTCTCCTGCAGCCACAATAACAAGCAACTGCCTGATATGCCAAGATGTCCTTGCATCTGGTCGGCGAGGGGGGTACCACCAGCCGGGATGAGGGAGAGAGTGTGGAAACTGCTGTGCAGCCCAGAAATGGCAAAAGCCCTCAGGCTTTTACTGTGTCCCAGTTAATTACTGCTGGAAAAGTCATCAGCAGATCCTGCTAGTCGTTCGCCTCTGTTTATCCTGGCACACGGGTCACCCCAGGCTGCAGCGGCTGAGGCCACCGCGCCGTACCGCAGCCTCCGCTCACGCGAGCGGCACGAGGAGCACGGAAACCCTGCAGCAACGGCCACCTCCACGTCGGGGAGAGCACGGCAAAGTCTGCTCTTGCCTCCACCCCAGGAGTGGAGAACAGAGCTCAGGATGGAGTTTTGCCCTCCACACCTTTGGATCGGGAGCGCACGCAGGCGAGAGCGGGCTGAGGCTCCCTGAGCTGTCACTTAGTGGTGGTCTTTCAGAAATAACTGAATACCGGCCCAGCAGCTGTCATGCTTTAAGAGGTGGTACGACAAAAATCCTGCTCTCTCACCCCCGGGTTTGTTTCCTTCCAAAACATTCAATCCAGCTTTTTTCTTTTTTTTTTCTTCTTCTTTGCACCTTCCTCCACTGTCACTGAATTCCCCAGGTTTTCACTTGGGCAAGGGATGAAACTCCGGCTCCTCTCACTGCTTTACAAAGCAGCAGCGTCACCATCCACATCACGCAAATGGGGAAACTGAGGCACAGGGAGGTGGTTGACCCCAGAGCATCCCCCCTAGATGCAGAAAGGCTGCCCGGGGCTGCAGGGCCACCAGCAGGCCAGGAGACCTCTCCTAAAGCAAAGAGCTTCACCTCATCCCCTGCGTGACAGCGATAATAATATTAACCTATTAATTAGATGCTGCAGCGCTTCTCTGCTACTTATTTAGAGCTCGCCCAAAGCGGCACCGGCTCCGCACACGCCCCGGGTGCCCTCTGCGCTCCCCCTCTGCCGCTGCACTTTCTGTCCAACCGGTTCTGCTCTTTATTTTTGTTTCAGGGAGGATTATCGCCCCGTCGATCTCCAGCTGACGGCGAGTAGAAAACCCACCTGCCACCCAGGGCAAGCGCGTGGCCAGGGGCAGGTTGTCCCAGGTCCCATGTGGGATCAACCGAGGAACAAAATCGCCTCTTGCAAACGGAGGGCATTTACCAGCTGTGGAGGCTTTTTTAAGGCCAAGATAACAACAGACCAAGCTGCTTTTTTCATTTGAAGTCTTGGGAGCCGATGATCCGGGAAGGAAGAGTTTCTGCGCTGGACAGAGGGGACAGCTTTGCGGTCTTTAAACATCTGGTTTGCAACACCCAGGAGCCCGTTCTGGCTGACGTGGTGGGACCACAGCGGGGCTTAAAGAGGCTGCAGCTGCTGGGGAGAGCCTGGCCGGGCTCCTGGCATCCCCTGCCACCCCGGGGTGTCCCCAGCCATCGTGCATGGCAAATCTGCACAAGGAGCCCGAGATGCCATCATGATTAGTCCCTACCCCAGGTTACCTGACCCGAGAGCCAGGCTGGCTTTTCTTGCCTCCGTGCAGAAGGGTGATGGCAGGTAACACAGTTCCCCCGCAGCACCTGATCCTCCCTACCATGGAGCAGCCCTGGGCTGGGGTAAAGCAGGCAGAGGGAGCCCTGTCCCTGCCCGGGGAGCCTGGGGAGCCTCCGAGGGCTCGGGGTGGGAGCCTGCTGTGGGCTACCACGGACCAGCTGATGCAACAAGACCTGTTAACACGTCCAGCCTGTCTCACCAAGTCAAAGCCTTCTCTCCATCGCTGCTAGAGCAAAGGGTCTCTCGTGCCCTGAGCTGGTGACGTTCAGCACAATTTGCCACCCTTCGGGCACTGGAATACATCGTCACCACTTGAAATGGAGAAGAAACTCCAGCCCACAAGGCAGAAGGACACTCGAAAGCCAAATCACCCTGGGACCCTGCACCGTCCCATGTCCGTCAGGCTTATGGATTTCAGTGTTGCTCCATCCTGGCCTGGGGGACAGAGCGGAGACGGATCTGCAGATCCAGGCACTTTCCCTCCTCACCTCAGGGAACACGCATGAATTTTAAAATTTCCTGCCAAGTATCAATTGTGCAGATGTTGAATTCTTGGCAGGGACCTCGAATGTGCTCCCTGAGGTACTAAGGAAAACTCTCCCGCGTGCAGGCTCTGGCTGCACACACTCCTGAAGCCCCGTACCCACGCTGGGGGCTCGCCGAGTGGCCCGCACGAGCAACACCATGCACAGGAGCCACATCCAACAAAGCAGAGCAGATTCTTGCTGTCTACGGGATTTCCATCTTGCTGTGCTTTGCTTTCCAAAGGTGTGTGCCCGCTAATTAATTTGGTCCTGGCCCCACACGAGCAGGGATGAGACAGAGCCAGAGCATCACCTCCAGGGACCCAGCTGCCTGGCTGAGATCAGTCACACGCCTCGACGGCGCAGACAACCCCAGCACAAACCATCGGCATCGCGCGCAGGCAGGCATGCATGTGCACGCATCCCTCCCCGCTGCGAGGCAGCCCCGGCCCCGGCTCGCAACGCTCCCCGCTGCAATTTGGGAACAGTAGGAAAGGGGAGAGGAGAGGCGTTCTGCGGTAAGGCAACCTGCTTGGCCGGGCAACTTAGTTTGCATGAGTGCAGCTTATTTTCCTGAAAAATCAGTATGAAAACCAAGAGGAGAAGCCGCACACGAATAAGAGCGTGGAGATGTGGAAAGACCGTTGGGCTGGGGAGGGGAACAAGCTCGGTGTGATGCCCGAGAGCGGTGCCGGGTGCCCTGGCTGGGGGCTGAGCTGCAGGACCAGCTGCTGCCCAGGGCTCAGGGCGCATCCTGCAACTCACAGCGCTGCCTGCGACCTCCTCCCAGACCCAGCGTACCCCGAGCACTCCGGAGAGCACCGCAGCCCCGCGCAGCCATCGGAAGGGCAGAAAACGATCCTCTCGTTATGTCAAGCTCTTGGCAAGCTCCCCCCAACGCATCCTGTTCACCGCTTCGTATCCGGCTTGGGAATTCCAGGAACATCTGCACGCCTCCCTAGCCCAACCGCACATCTGCGTGTCCGTACCTGCAGTGTGGGCCATGCTCCCGTCCCGCCGGCGCGGCGCTCGCCCTGTGGTGCCCACCCACGCCGGCCGCAGGCACCCCCCGCACCACCCCCACCAGCCCTTCCTGCTCCCCAGGAGCCAAAATGTTTCGTCGCCGGCCAGACCCCTTGGGTAAATAAATAAATCACCTAAGCCAAAACCATCACTCCTCGTAAAACATGGTGCAACATCTGGAGCGGCAGGAGAGGAGCCCCCATGCTCTGGGGTCACTTGTACCGCACACAGCCATGGTGTCTTCCCATCGCCTGAACAGATCTTGTCCCCTCCAGGAGCATCACTAGCAAAAATATGAGCATCACCCCCAGTTGCGAGCAGAGAAGGGGCAGAGATGACGCGGCTGGGGATGTAGCGCACCCGTGTGAGCCACTCTGCTGGGGCATGTGGGATGCTCGCAGAGCTCACTCAAATCGGTGATTTTTGATAGGGAGCCTGTAAAACACCACAAATCCAGCCCTAAGTGCTTCATATCACAGCAGGTAGAGCAGGAGGGGTCTGCAAGCCACCCGCCAGCACGCCAGGAGAAACCTGGGAAGTACTCTCCTCCGCTCACCGGGGAAGCGATGGCTCCTGCCCTCCTGTCCTGCTCCTCTTTGCTAGGTGGGAAAAAGCTCCCCGTGGCGGCACTGACGGAAAACGGGCCTGGCTGGGATGAAGGAGAAGGAACAGCTCTCCCCCCAACGCTCGCCCTCCCCTCGTCCGGAGCAGACGGACCTGGCAGGGCCGTGTTTTCCTAGCGCCTGCCTGAGTTTTATGGAGGAGCGGAGCTTACCTGGCATCTGCAGGCTGAATAATAAACCCTTTTAGCGGCAGGCTGGGTGTGTGGGACGGCGGGGGAGGCAGATCCCAAACCCACACGCCCCAGTGATTTACACACAGGCGAGCAGCATCGCGGCCGCCGTGCTGCAGGCACCGCCGGGACCACAGGGCAGTGGCCACCCCCTGGTGGGGTTCAGCATCCCACCCTGGTCCTGTGCAGACCTCAGGGCTGGACTCTCCCAGTCAGACCATGTAGCTCCACACAGTGCCCAGCTGGGCGGCCAGGAAGTTTTGACTCCACAGCCGTAAGCCGTGCTCCTTCATTTTCCCCTTGGGCACCCCAATGCCCCTCCTCTCCATGGAGGTTCTCCATCCTTTGCATACTTGGGGAAAACTTTATCCCAAACACCCTGCCAGTTTGCCATCCTCCGTTCCTGGTGTCCTAGCCCAGCGTTAAACCTCTCCAACCTCTTTCTCCTTCCATGGTTGACGCATCTTCCCCAGCCTGCCTGCTGGCCCCCCATCACCGCACCGGCGGGATTCCCACCAAGCTCCCACTCCCATCACGCACATGCATCGCTCGGTCTCTGCTTTCAGCAGGAACAGCCCAAACTGCAGAGGCTCCCCTCTCCCCCCACACCCTCCCGAAGGGTTCGTGCTCCAAGGCCACATCCACTGTGTTGACACTGAACAGCACATCCATCCCTCCTTCCCCAGAAACAGAGGGCAATGAGGAGCTCTGGGGAGAATCTGGATTCCCCTTGGGGGAAGGAAAATGTCCGTTTGAGAAGTTGCAGACTGCAGGAGTAGTCCCATCTCTTCCAACAGGCAAAACACGAATTTATCGTCCCCTCTCCAGCACAAAGCAGCTCTAAGACCTGCCCCTTCGCCATAGCTCATCGCTGCCGGCACAGCGCACCGGGGCTGGCAGCAGCTCGCCGCAGCCCTGGCAAGCAAAGGGTGCGCTTTGGCACTGAGACCCATGACCTGGAGCTGGTGTGAACGGGGCTAAAAACTCCGAGTGTGAAAAAATATATTAAAAAAAAAAAAAAAAAAGAAAAAGAAAGGAACTACCCAAATTCTGTGGGGGAAAAGCTGTGAGCCAGGACATCGGCAATGGGGTGCGAGCAGCTGCCTGCAAAGCAAACACCTGCGGGTACGTACGGAGCCGCCATCCCTGTGCCTGGACAGATGCCCCTCTGCAGACACACTTTATAGCTTTAAGGCACGCGTCTACCCAAAAAATCTGACGCCACATTTTCTATTCTCTTTACACAGCAGCTGAGCGCGGTTTCATGCGAGCAGCAGTTACCCTGTGTTGACTTTAGCGCTGTAGCAAAGTTCAGTTTTAAAAGGAAGGACTGTTTTTGGTGGCTCCGACTTGAAATTTTCTTTAACAGAAAAGAAAGGGAGGGAAAAAAAAAGTGAGGCAAGAAGAGGAAGAAAAAGGTGTGGGTGAAATTTAAGAAATCCCATAGACTTTGCTGAGTCCTGCAGAACATCCCCTGCAGCCCCACGCTCCCACCGGAGCAGCCGGGGCTGCCAAGGGAGCGAACAGACCCCGTTATTTTTAGGCTCAGCCGGACCCTGCACACACCCTTGCTCCCAAGCTCTCCTCCAAACTGCGAGGGCTGGAGCGGTCACATCCTCACCGCCCGCACGTGCACGGACAGGCACCGGTGCCCTCTGCCCACGCTCGGGAGAGGAGCGGGCTGAAGGGAGACGGGTTCATGGGCATCAAATATGCAAAGAGCTGCTGCTGCAAAGAGACGGGAAACAACCCGGCAGGGGCAGGACACGGTGGCACTGGCCTGAGCTGCAGTGGTAACAGGATGGACTGCCAGGACGGTGCCAACAGCCTCCTTGGAGAAGCTGGATGAACCCACCAGGGCTGCCACAAGCACAGCAACTGCATCAGGACAAGGCACACATGAAAAGCCTCCGAGCTCCTTCCCAACTCTGTTTTCACAGTTTTTACACCGCTTTGCTTCCATCACCCATCGGCAGGGACGAACCGTGCTCTGCAGAGGAGCATCGGGGCTTCCAGCAGGCTCTCCACCCGCATCCCATCAATGGGGACCAGTACCAGGGACGGGCACAGAGAGCTGGGTTTAGTTCCCAAGCAGGAAAGGAGGGTTCAGCACATGGGACGCCTGCCACGAGGAATGAGGCGTCTCATTTCAGAGCTCATTTGGCTGCCGCAGGTAAATGAAGGGGAACGGGGAGATAAGAGGGAGGCGAAGGGATGCGCAGCCCTGCGCCCCTGCTCCACCCCGGCCACCGCTGCGGCTCAAGGGGGGCGACGCACGCTCCTGCGCTTCAGGAACGAGATGGCGAGAGGAAGACAAAAGGGACGCTTTGTGGAGAGGCTAAATTAATTCAATTTCATGCAAAAGGAAATTTGTTCCCTCTGCCAGAATGAAAAAATCAAACGAAGCAAGCGGCGCAAAGGAGCGGCTCGGCAGGGCACGGCTGCCTGCAGCACCCCGACGGCAAATCAAGTCCTCGTGCCGATGCAGCCGGCGCTGATCCCGTGCCCCACGCCGAAGGCACCCGTGTCCCCAGACCGTGGAGCAGGGTGCAGCCTCTCCAATTAGGATGCCAGGGGACCGGGAATGAAAGGCAAGAGAAACTCTGCTTAATTGAGAAACTGCAGCCAGGCCATGCTTGCCTAAGATTATACAGAGGAATGCAAGTCTCCTTTACAGCGGGTTCATTCGCTTGAAACAAAAATGAATAGAGCAGACTCCAGGCGGGAGAGGAAAAGAAAAATAAAGATTCATATGACCTGGATTTAGGGTTGGGACAAGATCTGGTGACTGCCCGAGGACCAGAGAGTGGTTGCACGCTCCCGCCCCGTCGCAGCCCCATGCGGTGTCTTCCTCCAAAAGCCTCGACCGTGGCCACGAAACCTGCTTGGTTGGGAGCACCGAGCTCCTCGTGGTCCGCCAGGGGACATCATTGACGCTCCCCCTGTGCCTGCAGCAGCAGCCAACCTGCCAGGGACCTCCCAGCCATCCAGAAGAAAACCATTTAGTTTTCTCCCTGGTCCATAAGCCTGGACAGTCACCAGCTGGAAGGAGCCAGCCCCCCCGAGCCAGCTCCAGTTGCAAAGGGACACACGCCTTTGCCTATCCCGTTCCAAAGGGAAGGCAAAAAGCACCAGCTTCCCCCTCTTCCAGGCAGTTTTACCCAGGTCCCATTCCGATCAGAAAGCTGAGAGTCCTCAAACATCCTGCAGCTCCATGGGGTGCTCCAATAGCCCGGGAGGCACCTGCTTATTCCTGCATCCAATTGATCTCTGCTGGTTTGCTCCCATAGGAGAAAACTCATCCTTGGCATGGACAGGGCACACAGCAGCTTCGGAAGAGACCACTACTTCAGTGCTGGCCAACAGCCACCTCGCACCCATGAGCCCGATCCCCAAAACCAGCAAGGCTCTCAGCTCGTCCTTCAGAGCTTGAGCTCCCAAGGAAATCAGTGAGCTGCAAAGAGCCCAAATCCTTCTGTGGATTTTGGCTGAAGGGACTATTATTCCAGCCTGGACTCGTCAGGCACAAGAAGGCCATTTTCTGTGCTCTGGCGGGGAGGGCAGCACCACAGCAGCATCCGTCCCCGGCAGCATCCGTCCCCGCACCGCCGGCTGCCCCGGCCTCCCCGGCAGTGACCCCACGCTGCAGCACTCTGGTGTATTCGGGATTTGCACCAAATCACACTGTGCATTTTCACTTCCAAACACACCTTTTGGTCCTCGACCTCCCACCCCTAAACCAGGCAGGGCCAGCAAAGCTGCCTGCAGCGACACGCCGAGGGGGCCAGGGGATGCCTTGGAGGAGAGAGGGGACGCACGCCAAGGCACGGTGCTGTCCCACGCTTTACCTGCCCTCTGCGCTACTAAAAACCATTTTGTTCTGTATCAGCAGGTCTGCAAAGCTTCCCCTTCCCATAAACCTCCTCGTGCCCAGCAAGACTGCGGCGCCAAGGACAGCATCCGACATTATCCACAGCCCTTCTGCCCTTCCTCAGATTTCAAATCCACTAGGTTTTTTTCCTTCAGAAAAAAACCAAAAACAATCTTCAGAGAGAGAAGGGAGCAGCACGCAAAGAAAGAGCAGCACCAAAATCTTGCAAAACTGCATTTGAGAGAACCATATGGGGAAAGCTCTTTGGGTGCCGGGTTTGGAACTGCGATGACAACGATCCTGCGTTGCAGAAAAGCCCAGAAGCATTTAGCACTTGCAGAGACTGGCTGCCCTGCGGTGACAACAGACTTTTTTTCTTTTTCTTTTTTTTTTTTTTCCCCACAAGTCTTATCCTCCTTGGAGGGAGAAGAAAGCGCGTGTCACAACATCCCATCCCCACCAGTACGATGTACACTGACGTTACTGCTCAGGATGAACCTGGTCTCCTCCCTTCACTGATCCCGTTCACCCCCGTCAGTGATGCTCGTCGGGAACAGGAGCAAGATCACATTTCAGAGCAACTTTCTGCACGGCTTCAGATTCCCACTAACGGTGCAGCAGCGTTTGGGGCTCTTGCTGAGCTTCTTCTCTACGCTTGTAGGTGTAACAGCAACATATTTCAACGTATTTCAGCAACCTTTGCTATGAAAAGTGGTCCCTCCCGCCCCCTCTCCTTAGCTCTGGAAAAAAAACACAGAATCATCCTTAAAAATTGCTATTGCCCAGCTGCATCTCAGGGCATCGTGTGCCTAGAGCAGAGGGGAGTCAGCCCCCGCGGAGCAGCCCTGCCCTCCCCTCGGCCGCCCCGCACTGAAGCGCATCTCGTATTAACGCCATCTGCGTCGGGATAAAGGCGCTTTGTCCAGCGCGCATCTCTCAACACATTCCCATATGGAATTTGATCAAACTGGACTTATCTTAGCAGAGCTTTGAAATCTGCCCCCCTGCTCAGCCGCTCCCGACAGGACCGCAGATGTCAGCCATGCCATTAAAGGGAGGGTGGCACACCGGCACCACCGGCACCGCCGCAGGAGGCGAGCAATGCTGAGGCGTGAAAGATTAAGCCCAGCTTAAGCTCCTGGTTAGGGGCAAGGCAATGCTGCAGAAACCAACAAGACCTCAGCTCGGGGTGGGCACGCTCAGGGCCGCGGTGGCCTCGTGGCTCCCGTCCCGCAGGGCTGGTGCGCACCGGGCTGCCCACGGTCCCCCCATGCACACAGCGCCCTGCACCCAGCGCAGCTGGGGATGAGCACGCAGCCTCCCGCTGAGAAGCATCTTCCCACCCGAGGATCTCGAAATATCATCCACCTCGCTGCCCCTTCCCAAAGCCCCTCCTATCCCTCCTCCTCCTCCCCAGGGACTGGAAAAGGGACCTGCTTTGCAGAGCCCTCGAGGTGCTCACAGTAAACGCGGTGGCTTAAAGATTCACCCGGATCCAATTTAAAGAAATAGAAGGTTAAATGAGCAAAGAGAAAGCAATCGCGAGTCCATCCAAGAGCAACATCATTTGGCAACTTTGTTTGGAAAAATTAATAATTCTGCAGCATTTCGAGAGAAGGAAAGTGGATGGAGAGGGGGAGAGAAAAGGCAGTCTGGAAATCCAGAAACTCCTGTCAACTTTCTATCCACAATCAAAAGCAAGGCTGGGAAATAAAGAGAAACACAACATGTTGTTGATGACTTTTCCATTAAATACGCACATTTAAACCCCCTCTTTGTATTCCAGCCTTTGCTTGCAGCCTCAGCAGGCCCCACTTCTTTTTTTTCCTCCCCTCCCTCCTTTTTAATAATAATAAAAAGTTATATGACTTTAATTAAATGCACTTATTAAAAGGGTGAAATATTTGGAGAGGCTGTTTTTACGCTGGAGGCACATTTTCCAGCATGCTGCAGAGTGTCTGCATCCGCCCGCCCCAGGCAATTTTTAATGCACAAATAAATCCCCACCTGAAGTGCTGACAGGTTATTATGCAGTGTGGCAGCCAACTAAAGTAAACACAGGGGCAAAGTTTTAACCTCTTGCAGTCGCAGAGCCTCTCCCCCGCCGAGCCAGGCTCAGGTGTAAATGACCAGCAGCAAAAGCATCTTCCTCCGGGTCCCCCCCGCGCCCCCCGGGCACGGCTCTGCCAGCCCCAAGCAGGGACAGGGCAGGTTGTGTTTGAGCATCAACCCGACCAGCCCGCACGCGGTTTCAGCCGACGCACCAAGCGACAGTGATCAGTAAATAATAGTAAATAAATACAGTAAATAAATATAAATAGAGTAAGAGGAATGGGCTGCCTGCCCCAGCTGGCATGCAGTGCTGGAGAGGCGGCGAGCGATGGAGAACATGGGGATGAGCAACAGAGATGAGCACGTCCCGCTGTGGTGTTCCCATGGCAGGGTCCAGAATGAAGAAACTCGGCTCACCCCGGCTCTCCCAGAGGAGAGAAAACATTAAACAAACCAGAGCTCGGCGAGTGGCCGAGGCACTGCAGACCCCCAGTGATGCTGGGCGAGCTGCAGGGATTTGGGGACAGCAGCGGAAACTCCCGCTCAACTGTTTTCTTTCTGCTCAGCAACCAGACCATCCACGCCTGGCTGCGCCACGGAGGAGAAGACAAGCAATTCCCATGGATGTGTCCCACCACCAGCCCCGTGCTCGCTGCAACGGGGCTCGAGCGCCTGGGACACCAGGCTGCTGGTGGACCTGACCTCCTGCATGGTGGAGACAACATCTGCAAGTTAACCGTGTCCAATTTGCATCTGTGTTTCAAAAGCCAAGCCAGGCGTTTGCATATGCCCGTATCGGTGGAGAAGCAAAGATGGAGCAGATAATCGACAAACTACAAACAAATAACACACAAATATGGGGAGGGAAGGAACCAAACCTACAACAAGTCGCCGCTTCTTTTGAGATGACACAGGAGGACACATGGCAAATCCCCCATTCCTGTGCCATGAAGCATCCCTGCCAGCCCAGGAAAGATGGGAGTTTCACCAGGGCTCCCACGTTTGGAAAAAGCAGCTTTTAATTCCACGTGTCCACATCCCGGCATCCAAATGTGCTCAACTCCCAAACCGCCTACCGCAATTAACAGCAACTAATACCGCCGTGCGCTCAGGCCCTGCGAAAGCCAAACCATACCGGTGCCTTCACCGCTCAGCTGCCAAAACCAGCAACTCCCAAAGCCAGTGGCCACCTCTTCCAGCTTGCAGTTGACGCAGTAAGCTCTTCTTCCCTGGAGCTGGAAAGATGCCGCAGCAATCTCACTTTTCAAGGAGAGAGAAGAGCCTGGTACCAAGAGCAGCATCCCCATCTCTTGCACGTTGTCATACGAGGAATTCTCTGCCAAAGTTATTTATTTACGCAGCAGAGCCGGAGCTGGAGGAGGCAGGACAGCCACCTGCGAGGCTGCCGTTCACCACAGCCCGAGGGCAGCAACTTGTCCCCCTTGGATGGGACAAGGGACCTCGGCCCCTTCCCACCCGCGGGCCCCGCACAGGTCGCTTGGCCAGTACGCGGCAAAGACAGGCTTGAACAGAAACATCTCTCTTGTCTTAAAAAATTAAGGCCTCCGCTTTGCTTCCACATCTGACAAGACGCCGCATGCTTTGCTAATCCTTGGAGGAGATTAACTTTTTATTTAGAATTCCTTCCTCTAAATGTGGCAATTATGAAGGGTGGGTTGTTGGGGTTTTTTTCCCTCTTTAAGCTCTTGGCAAGGAGAACACTTTCTCCACGTTGGCTGAAAAGGGTTAGTTAAAAGTGAATGTCAAGTCTTATTTTCCCACTCTGATCAAACCCACGGGAGGCTCTTGCACCAGGGGAAGCCCCTCGTCTCCTCACCCCAGCCTGCCATCGTGCATGTGAAAATCCGAAGGTACGGTCCATTTCTGAAACGAGAAGGGAGAAGCTGTCCCAATCCCACCAGGACAAACTGTGGTCCACAAATCTAATGCTGCGGAACAGATGTGCTGCCGGCAGATCCTCATCAAAGGCATCTTCATTGTTCCTCCTCCGCTGGGCTCAGGAACCACCAAAGTGCCATGTTTCACCCCAAAACGGCTGCAGCTCCCTGCTGGAGCAAGCCAGGCCTGGAGCATCCACAGGGAGACAAAAGGCATCTCCTGCTCCAGGGAATCCCAAAAACCCGAGGCATTCGGTTACCTCTGCCAACACTAGAAGGGCCTGGCCCTGCCGAGCCGGTCCTTGAGGACAGCCCTCCCCTCTCCCACCTCTGCCTGCCGGCTCGGGAGCGGGATGGCTGCTGCCAACCGATGCTAATTCCTGCCCTTTGGGCTCAACCATCTTGGGAGATGCCGCTGGAGCTGTGTGACCACAAGCTTCGCCTGGAAGGAAGAAGAGGTGACCTCCTCACCACTGGGGATGCAGGGACGAACTGGGAAACACAGCTTTCATGAACCATATATTGAGATAGACAGAGAGAGAGAGAGCGCACTCGTGCTACTCTCACTTCTCACAGGTGGTTTTCAGGGCTTGACGTCACAGCTGAAGGGCCACCGGTGCTGAGCGAGAGGCCCTGATGCAACACCGCTAACACAGACCCACGGTCATGACGTGACACGAGCCGTGGTCAACCAGCCCGAGGACAAGCCCGGCTGCCGAGCACGGAGGCTAAGGAGACCTCTGGGCACAGGGAGCATTTGGACCGATCCCACTGCTCACCCAGTACACCATTTTCACAAAACAAAAATTCAACCCAAACTAAGACGTGTATATACGCACATAAATGTAAAAACACGACGATGCTACTTTTGCCCGCAAGCGCCGAGCCCGCTCCCACGCAGACACCGGCCCCTGCGCCCGCAGCCCCGCTCCAGGGCAGCTGTTTCCACTCCGCAGACAGAAAGCGACTCCAGCAGCGGTGGAGCAGTTCATATGAAACTCGAGGAAGGATGCCCCGAACAGAGCAACGGCAACTCTTACTGTATACTAAGAAAAAGAAGAAAAAAAAATAAATAAATAAAAAAGATGTATCAAGTGCCTGTAGCTGTCAGAAAGCATTTCTGCAGCTTTGGCAAGACAGACACAACTAATTTAGCGCAGCCTTGCTGAAGTATATTAAGCTGTCACTCTGGATGATACGAATTTAATCACTCAGAGCAGATCAAAGCTCCGCGGCACTATTGGTGGTGGGCTGGACACACAGGGGTAAAGCAGAGGATGGATGTGCCCGGAGTGTGAGGAGCAGGAAAAGCCCGTACGATGCACAACAGCTCCGGCGTGCTCCTGGGACATCACCTGCCCACGGGGATCGTCTCTCTGCGGGATGCTGGATCTCCACCCTCCTATGTGCCATGGGGGAGCTGGAATCAAGCAGTCCCTGCCTGCGACCTGAAGCTGTCGGCAGGGCTTAGGGCTGGCCCCAAGGAATGAAACGCCAGCGGAGAAGGAGGACAAGCCACCGCCGCTCCCAACGGTGAAGGCTCAGGGCTGTGCAGACCCTGACTCTGCACCCCGACTCTGCCGTCGCAGCACCGGCAGCATCAACCTGACCGACCCAACCCCACAAGAAGGTTCTGTTTCAGACCATGCTGTGATTCCTAAGCCACCACCGATGCTCTACACTGCAGCAGGAGAGGTGAGGGCTGCTGGCCTGGCCGCTGCTCCCTCCTGCAGCTCCTGCATGCCATCAACAGGGACCTCAGCTGTCACCCACAGCCACGGTTTCTGCTCCTGTTCAAGCCCATTCAGCTCCTCTGGGGATACAATCCATGGTGGGGGCAATCAGATGCTGCTGTGATCAAACCCACCTCCCAGATGAACCTCATCTCTGCCAGGGAGCACGGAAAGCCCAGGCTCCAGGAGCACAGAGAGGACAGTGTTCATCCCCATGCAAGCATCCACCGAGAGGAGGGATATTTTCCCGGAGGTCAGTTGTAGCATTCCTGCCAGACCTGCTCTTTCTAGACATGCCGCAGTTTAAATCCCTGAGGGTCCCACCAAGCCCCCCCACCTCGATCCCAGGGGCTCGCCGGATGACTGAGGGGGACAGCGTGGCTACCACGGGGGATGCACTGCAGCTCAGCAACACGCTGACGCCTGCAGCCCCCTGCGGGACATGCAGGAGATGCAGGACACGCCTCGCTGCATCCCCACCTCCGCTTTCCCATTACATCTAGCAAAAACTGCCAGTTGCACAAAGGTTTTTCTCCCCACCCCAGGGCCCAGAACCATGCCCCGGTGAGCAATCCTCAACCACAGCTGATCCCAATCTCCATCCCACCTATCTGCAGGAGTGGCAGCTCAGCCTCTTGATACAGATTCCACCAAGCTGTCACGGGGCCAGCTCCTTTCCCCTGTCACCGCGATGCCAACGATGTCCCTTTGTGCCACCCTCCCTTACCGCTGCCAGCAGAGGAGGGGGAACAGTGGCCGGGGAGGCAAAAGGAAAATTCACAATTCAGTCACAGCTGGAAGGAAAGTCTCCCATTGCTGCAGGGATTTAATCTACATTTCCCTGGGATGGATTAGCCTTTGACTACTCCATTAATTTTTACTGAGGTTCGCTGGGCAATTTTTACTAGGGTTTGTTCAGCAGGAGGGAGCGGGCTGGCTGGGCCATCCAGATGCTGCACGCTGCCTACCCAGCCGGGAAATTGTAACAGCGCCAACAGACCCGGGGAAACAAAGCATCTCCCGCAGGAATCTGCCCACATCTGGGGCCCTGGCAAAGCCCAGACCTCGCTCGTGGTCGGGAGCTGGACCGCAGCCGGCTGCACGAGGCGTCCCGAGGTGCTCAGTGCAGCACGCACCCGCAGGCGATGCAGCACGCCATCGATGCAGTGCCATGGATGCTTAGATTAACCCAGCAAAAGGAGGAGACGCCGGCAGGATAGCCACCTCCTGACACTGCTTCACCTTCCCGGTACAGACAGCCATTCCGGCGAGACGGGGAGAGGTTGTTCAGTGATGCTGAGCCGGGCCAGCCCGGCCGGGGAGCAGCACCAGGTCCCGAGGAAAAGGCATCTGTGATACAGGACAAGAAGTTGGAGACATCTCCAGTCTCGGCAACAAGCAGAGAACGACGGTAGTGTGATTGCGCAGCGCACATTTCTCAGTACGGCTGGAAGCAATGTTGGTTTTTTATTAATTTGCAGAAGTTCAGCCCAGACTTCAGCAGCTCCAGTGGCCACCAGGGACCCCAGCGTGCTTCCCAATTAACCAGCGCGGCCGCCCCGGCTCTCCCCCCGCGCCCCTTGCCGATTACAGAACGCCATGCGAGCCCGTTACATAAACCTAATTAGCAGGGCTCCACTTTCAGCATGGCAAATGGCTTCGCTAATCCCGGATTTGTTCTCCTAGAAACTAATTTAATCATACAGTGCCAGCCAGGCTGCTCACGTGGCTGAGGGCGAGAGCAAACCCAAAATCTCTCTGCCCCCAGTAATGAGCCATTATAGGTAAGCCAGCCTCGCACGCTGCCTTCCCGTACCGCAGCACGGCAACACGCACTTGGGGACTTTAATCCTCTAAACCAGCCCCAGACAGAATCTACTACTTAAAAAAAAAGAAAAAAAGTAAATTAAATAAGATCTTAAGAGAGATTTGGGGAGAAAGGCCAGGCCATGATTAGACCAGAGCAACCCCTCAATGCTGCCCACGTCACCGAGCAAGTGCCCAGGCTCCGACAGCTCCTGCTTGGGACGGTGAAGAGGTTACAGCCACCTCTGATGTCAAGTTGTCACCTCGGATGGGATGTGTCACCTCATCCCAAAACGGGCAGCCCCTCTGCTCCTTGCTTGCCTGGCTGTGTTAAAGCCACCAGAGTGGTCGCTGGCTCCCTGCCGGGGGGGTGGGCATGGGGGACCAAGCCTGGGCCCCCCCCAGGGGTACTGCGATGCCCAGCCACTGCGGTGACACCAGCCAAAGCAAGGCTGGGGTTTTGCCTCTTTGGCACGGTGACACCACTCAGCCGTAGAAGCATCCTCCAAAAGTCCTTCCAAACAACTTTGAAACTCGTGGTATGTGAAAGGCAAGTTAACACGCCGCCAGCTCCAGCAGAAGCAGCTCTTATTTAAATGAACCTTAATTAGGTATCTCCAGGATTACCCAACATCAATAGCAGGCTTCCCCAGGCACTAGAGGACACCACCAGCACCAGCCTATGGGAATTGTACCACTCCTCAAGCTCATGGCGCTCTGAAAATCATGAGACAGCTTTAAAAAAAAAAAATTTCCTGGGATTTGAACATAGAAAAATTTGTTTACATTCCTTTCTATTTGCTTTCTGCCTTTTGAAACTTCAGGGTTGTGTTTTCAAACTTGACTTTACAAAGAGAAAAGCTATAAAGTTACTTAATAAAAAAAGAAAAGTGAGATTACAGTGCACTCACCCAACACCAAGATCTCAAATTTTAAGAAAAAAAAACATGTATCTCCAAGCCTTTAATAAG
This sequence comes from Burhinus oedicnemus, assembly GCA_008921705.1. NCBI lineage: Eukaryota > Metazoa > Chordata > Aves > Charadriiformes > Burhinidae > Burhinus > Burhinus oedicnemus. The sequence continues at coordinate 442,072 of VFFE01007135.1, read as the reverse complement.
CATGAAGTTCCAAAAATTGCCATCACTGCAGCGCTCACTGCTCTGGCTCGGAGAGGTGCAGGACACACGGATCATCTAGGGCAGGACAGCCCTGCACAGTGATCTCAGCTCTGAAGCACCCCCAAACTTGTCCGTATTACCAAAGTTTCTGTGAAAGCCGGGGAGGAAGATACGCCACGCGACACCAACACCGAACTATTTCTAATATGAAGCTTCATGAGCACCAGGGGACACGGTACCTATGACAGCGGGGCCATGGCCCTCATCACCCCCAAGCGTGCCAGCACCCAGACCTCATCCTAAATGCAAGGGAAGTTAACCACGTGTATTTTTTGAGACAGACCTGTCCTGCCCAAAGCACTTCAGCCAGGAGAGCTTGGACCAGGCTGGCCTCTACGCGTGCCGTCCCCAAGTGCAGGGACAACGATGCCTCCAACCTCTCTAGAACACCGCTGGGGACTGGGCTCGGGGTCTGGCTGCATCTCACATCTCATCTGGGAAGAATTCTGCCATCTCTTGAGGGTTAAACGAAAGCCCTTCGCTCCCTGCACTCTCCTCCCTCCCTCTGCCGAGGGACTTCTGAGCCACCAAGGAGCCCGGGATCTTTGGCAGCCCGGTCAAAGAGCAGCTTCCAGGGTGCCGGCCCAACACCCACCATCTTTAATTTCCTCCTCTCGTTTCTCTGTGGTGTCTATGGAGCCTCCCTGAAGGCGAGAGCCTTTGAGCCAGCTCAAGAGGTAGCACAAGCTTCAGGACAGAAAGACAAAAGGGAGCCCATGCAGTCAGCGACTTCATTTCAAGGGTACGGGCAGGGGAGCTGGGGGGGCTGCCAGAGCCCTTCGCAGGTACCAAACAGCTTGGAGGGGGTTGAGACAAACAGAGCAACCACTGGTGGAGCTCCCGCCTGCAGCGGTGGGATGCTGGGGGAGCCGCTGGCCCCCTCCCAGGTGGCTCCGGGATGCACCGTGCCGAGCCGGGCTTTCGTCCCCCAGCACCCGTGGGGCTGTCACTCCGCTGGCTGAGGACATGAATCTTGCTGGGAGTGGAGCTGCGAGAGCAAAGCCCCAGTACCCAGGCTCCAAAACACAAAACACATCATTATGGGCTTATTATCTCCCGGGAGGAGGACGAGGGATGGCTAACCTCTGAATTCCCTGCAGCTGCAGGGCTAAGGGAGCACAGGGTCCGTGCTTCACTCCATCTGCTGCACGGTCCTTTGAAACTGGGGAGAAAACCTGCCGTCAGAGGCATTGAGGAAAGCCCCACAGACACGGCTCTGGGGTCACAGGACAGACCTTGGTAACACGGCATAGAAATAGGCTGTAACTGAAAAAAAATGAAGATCTGGGGAGAGACGGGCGGTCTCACTAAGGGCAGAGGAACAGAGAGGCCGTCCAGTGCTGCCTTCAAATTTGCTCCTCAGCCGGCAGCATCCAGCACGGCAGGAGCAGCCAAGCACGGGCAGCTCCAGCCTGGGGCAAACCCCTCCGCAGCAGATCCAGCATCGCCCTGTCCCGGGATCCATCCCAAGCGCTGGGCCAGGTCAGGCACCAGCTGAGAACCAGGTCTGCACTGGCAGAAGGTCCCGGAGCAGACAAGGCTCCGGGGCCAGCCCGGCTCCTTGCATTAAGCCCATTCGGAGCCCAGCCCAAGTGAGGGGAGCGGGGCCAGGCTGGGGGGCCCGGCTACGTGATGGGTTTCACAGGGCACCGGCTCAGTATTTTACTGTTTACACGCTTTTTTTCTAGCCAAGAGCAAACAGCCCCGTCCCCCCCCGCCTCAACTGTGGAAAGGTGAAGCAAGGACATCTGCAGCCAAGTGACATCCAGACTTCGAGAGCTCTGGCAGCAGCATTTGTTTCTGCAGCAATTTTAATTTGTAACTGCGCTCATGGTAACCTTGGAGAAATGCAGAAATTGGACTCTTAGTCCTTAAAATTAAAGAGTATTCAGAAATCATAATTCAGGAGTTTTCTTCCTTCTGAGTTTTCCACTAGAGGACTTTGTTTCTGGCTTAAGAAAGTTGGCTTTCACAGACAGCCTTAAATAAGTATTAAACCCAACTCTTACGTATGGCTCATCATCCCAGAAGGATCCCAAAGCCCTCTGCAAGGGAAACTCCACCTCCTGGGCAGACGGTGTGGACTGAGTTCAGAGCTCCTGGGATTTAAAACCTGACTTGCCTGTTTGCTTAGAAGTAGTAGCAGGTCTATAAACTCCTTCCTGCTGTCCAGGCGTGAAGCTCTCCAGCACCGAGGTGTTTAAAACAGAGCCACGGGCACCTGAAGCAGCACCGCAAGGCAGCCACCCCTGGGCAGGGGGAAGGGACAATGCAGGGGCAATGCAGCCGTGCCACCAGTCCTCCGCCATCCCCAAAGGCACGTTACCACCCCACGGCACAGCAAACAAGCAATAAACCGGAGCCCGCGGTTTGCGTGTCTGGTAGGTGACAGCTGTGGTCCATCACCGCTGGTCTCCCCAGGTGTGCTCCAGATGGGGCGGCTCGCTTTCATCCCCAGGCACCGCGTGGAGCTTAAACCCTGGCAAAGACTTGAGCGCAACAGTACAAAAAACAGGACGGGCTTTCGGGCTGACGAGATCCTTGGGAATTTTTTCCTCCCCAGCATCCATCTGCTGGGTGCAGGAAGGCAGGCTGAGCTCTTCTGGCACACACACACCCCACGTTCCCTGTCCCATCCCAAGGGATTACGGATGGCAAGGGCACCACTTGGCTGCAAGAGCCCCATCACCATTTCACAGAGGAAGGAGCTGGCCCATGTCTGCAGCACACGGTCCCTGCGGGGCACCGGGCAGGCAGGAGAGGGAAAGCACCGGCTGTGGGACCATTTCACACGGGTGGAGAAACCACCGGTCTTCACCGCACAGCAGAGATCCGGCTGGGAGGGACCAGCCTCCGCAAGGGAGTACACGTTCACCAGACATGGCACCTTCCAGCTCGCCTGCTCCAACCCCCGCACACAGCCGGAGGACATGCAGCAGAGCCCAGGACACCCCGGACCTTGCCCGTGACAAACATTTGGTCTCTGCTTCCACCATCCAGAGCCAACTGCTGTCTCCACTCCCAGCCCACTGCAGGCAGGGGGACAGTGGGGACACCAGCACTTGGCCAGCTCTCCTGTCCTAGACTTGGGTGAGCATCTACCAACAGCCTCAAGCTTCAGGAGAAAGAAAAAAATAAAAATAATAATAAAAAAATCAAACAGCAGCTTAGAACAAGCAAGGAAAAAAAAATATAAGAAGTGAGAAATATAAAAATATAAAAATCTAAGCCTCCTGTCATGGCTAGACCTTTCCTTTGAAGTTTCTGAAGACGCAGCAACATTGGTATTGAACTAATTGGGCCATAGTAGAAGTATATCCAAAGGGCAGAGGTTGCTCCAGACACATCCCTTTCAAGCACCGGCTGCAGGTGCTGGCTGTGCCCCGTGGGAAGAGCTCTGCCACCGCAGCCAGATGTCACATGGGAGCGTCACCCCACGGCCTGGTGACTTGCCCTGTCTGGGCATGAGCTGCCCATGTCCTTGGTCTACAGCGAGCAAACATTCGGTTATCTCCCCTTGGCAAACAACTGGGCCATTAAGTGACGGGACTCAGATAATATTTAATTACCCTGATCGTGGGAAGGGGGCAGCAAGGGGGAGGCAGAAACTGCAGGGGAAATTCCACAACCGGAGATTAAACGGAGCTGCAAAACAGCGCTGACAGGTTAACAGACAGGTAATATCCCAGCAGTGTTTGCTTAACCAGGCGAGCTCCCTGGCAGCCCAGAGAAAAGGTGCACGCCGTATCCCAAATGCCAGAAGGGGAGGGCAGCAAAGCTGGCACAGGAGAGCTGGACCTTTCTGCTCCGCCAGGCAGGGAGCAGCATGGGACCAAGGACACCAGCTCCTGGGAGGTGGGAGCTGACCTGGGGTGGAGCAGGGTCCATTTCTACATCAGCTTGATGGACACAGAAACCTTCAGTGCTGGATCCCCATCTCAGTGGGGCCAACCCAGAAGACCTTCCTTGGATCTGCCCTTTGAGGTATTTGTTGACACCTTAAAACCTCTCCCAGCAATTCCTCCATCCCCAGCTCCTGGGGAAGAGCAGAGCACGGGGAGGGCACAGCACTGAGCATGAGGGCTGCAGAACCTCCCTGTTCTTCATGGGCCCTGTCGGGCCCTCTGCCAGCCCTCACTGGGTCCCCCAAGGAGTTTGGAAATCCTGGCCCAGCAGGTGAGGTCCACAGGCTGCTGAGCACCATCCAAGCCGCATTCGGCAGCAGGAGCTAACGAGTGATTAATAGAGGTTACAAGGCTGCATCAGACAGACAGGAATGTGTTATGAAGGGCAACGAGCACATCAACGAAAGGTGTTAAAGAGCCCGACAGGTTGTTTATAACCCTCCGCGAACAACCGATTAACCATTAATCCTCTGTTAGCACTGCTCTTTATGAGCAAGGACTCCCCGCAGCAGGGGAGCCCGCCAGGTCTGCAGAGAAGTGGAGACACTCGGGCAAGAAACCCTGAAGCACACAGAAACCCATCATTGGGGCTGCCCTCGCCCAGCGTGGCTCAGCAACCACGTGCCGTTTTGAAGTCAGACCATAGGTAATCAGGGGGAGTGGGGGAAAAAAAAAAGAAAAAAAAAAAGCAAGCAACCCCAGTGGTCAGATGTTTGTCACGTAGCTCCCACTCGGGGCTGGAGGTGGACCGTGTCCAAGGGAAGAACCGACCACAGGGGATTCACCAGGAAATCAGATGCCTATGCTCCTGAGCTTGAGCTTCCCAGCACCACCGCTCCAGGAACGGCACACTTGAGGTCACCCAGCTCCTTCCCAACCACTGGTCCCATCCTGGCCTTGGGATGGCGTGGAGACCTACACAGCCTCTCTCCACCACTGTCATAACAGGGATGCTCTCTGCAGGCCTTAACACATTTTAAGAAGAATAAGGAGTCGCTGGCTAGAGGCGTTACCAAAACAGCTCCCTCTGCTCTCATTGTGGGCTCCCTTCTGCAGACGGGGAGAGGGTTGAGCGAGCCGCCGGGCAGGGCCGCAGCTGGGGAGCGCGGCGAGGGCTTCACGTGGAGGGTGGGAAGCTGCCCTCCAGCTACCACCCTCCAGACACTGCGCCTAGTTGTCTTGCAAATGCTCATGCCTCCCAAAACCAGCCAAAGCCTCTTGGAACAAGTTTCAGGAGCTGGAGAAAGCAGGTTTTATGAGCATCCGGATAAGTCCTTGGCCAAGAAGGGGAGGTCAGCACAGAGCTCGCTCTACCTGTACTGACATCACATCATCCCTCTTCCAAGTGCTGGAAGGGACGCCAAAAAACATTGAAACGCAATACAGCTCTCAGGCAGAAAGCTTTACCCAAGCGTTGGACCAGGAGATGCCCCGGCAGGAACATGCAACGCAGCTGCTCGGCACCGGTCTGTCATCCTCCTGCCGGCAGGATACTCTGCCCCTGCCCCTTTGGGTTTTCAACTGTATAAATTGGAGTTATTTGCCAGATATGCAGCTTCATTGCTGCCAGCAACAGCTGTTTCCTCTCACCCAGTCCCAAAAGGCTACAAAAGAAAAGGCCAAAGCCTCCCACCTCAGAAGTGACAAGTTGGACCCTTCCCGTCCTCACTGCCCCCAAGGCAAAGCACTTCCCAGGACCGAAGGGAAGCTGTCGGCACGCAGCACTGCCCGTGCCCAGGGTGCCTGGCTCCATGGCCAGCTATTGCCATATCCCAGCTGGAAAAATAGCCCATGCTAAAAACTCGTTTCAGGTTTACTTTATGATAAAGCTGCATACGCAGCTCCGATGCCTTGATTCAATGGGGCAGCCTGAACACAAACCAGCTGTAAAACACAGCGCACAACAGCCCAGAAAGTCAAAAAAGCTGCATTTTCACATGAAAAAAGTGCAGGGGAAGATAAAAGCAGCACCCACAAAAGGCAAGCCTTCAGCAAGAAGAATCGAGAAATGGCTATGACGCAGCGAGAAGCGCCTGCCCCGGGCAGGGGAGGGACGGTGCCACCCAAAGCTCCCCCACACCGAAGAGCAGCAGAGCTGCTCCCTTCGCCCTCACACGCTGCGCAGGGCGCTCCAAGACGAGCTGTATCAGCAGCCAGGGGAACCTGCCCTCCACTCAGTCGTATATTTGCCTGAACTTTGTTTTCAAATATTTGCTTATCACCCCCATCCCGTGGCATCACCGCCCCCCCCGCTCCTGCTGAGCCTCTCCCACCTCATCCCAGCTCAGTCACGGGGCAAACATCAGGAAAGAGGAAAATAAAAAATAAAAAAAAAAAAAAAAAAAAAAAGATGGAAACCTCGCTAGGTGAAAGTCAAGGAGGAAGAAGTTGTGCTCTGAAAATG
>VFFE01007135.1:421792-433857 GCA_008921705.1 Burhinus oedicnemus | reverse complement strand
GAGCAGCCCTGCCCTGTTTAACATGCGCTCGCTCCATAGCCCTCCCCGCACCTTTCCCCCAGGTTTTTCAGCTCAGAGAACAGGAGGGAACAGGGACAGCGTGTGGCATTTGCAGTGGGGATGAGTGTAGACACAGCAGCAGGTTTGGTTTAATTTCTTTTCCTCTCCTAATAATTCCCCACCTTCCAGTTTGCCTTCTCCTTGCCACTGAGAATAATCTAAGAGGAGGAACATCCTGAACATGAGGAAAAACTTCTTTACTTTGAGGGTGGCAGAGCACCGGAACAGGCTGCCCAGAGAGGTGGTGGAGTCTCCTTCTCTGGAGACATTCCAAACCCGCCTGGATGCCATCCTGTGCAACCTGCTGTAGGCGACCCTGCTCTGGCAGGGGGGTTGGACTAGGTGATCTCCAAAGGTCCCTTCCAACCTCTGCCAGTCTGTGATTCTGTGAAGAGTTCAGACTCCTTCTGAAGCTTCAGGCCCTCAGCGTGTCACCTGCAGGTGACATGAGCTTCTCTGTGTGAGAAGCAGCCTGGCCACAGGCTCCTCATGTGCGTGCAGAGCAAGGGTCGCCAGGAGCTCCTGCAGGTATGCACAGGAGGGGCTGGGAAGCAGAAGAGGGAGGATCAGGAGGGCTCCCGAGACATTCTCCAGACTCTCCGGCACAGCGCAGAGGCTGCCCAGGCTGTGGTTGCAGTCTCCGGCCCCTTCCCAAAATTGGTGCCATTTGCCACCCGAAGCTGGCAGTGGCAGGAACAGCCCTTTGCTCGCTGACTTTTTGGAAAGCAAGCAACCGTGGGGTAGCTGAACCAAACCTCCCCGACAGCGCTCAAAGCTGTGGGAAGCGGACATCAAGAGGAAAGGAACACAGGGAGAATCTGTCCCACCTGTCAGAGCACCAATAGGCATCAGAAACAAGAGCGTGCTGTTCATGCTTTCTCCCAGCCTCAGGTTTTTTGAGTAGAGATTCACCTTAAAAATCCACTGGATTAAAAAAAATAAAAATCTGTTCTGCCACTCCCTTGTGTTGAGCACATTTGTAGTTTGCAGGCACAGCGTGCTCCCCAAGCCACCTTCTCTTCTCTCCGACCGGCTGAAATGCCAAAAAGGGACTTTCAGCCTAAACTTACCAAGAACCCCTCAGATAAATATTGTCCCCCCTAAGCGATCATCACCTCCCCTTCTCCATTCTCCTCCCAGCCCCCCCGAGGAGCCCCACCGCAGCGCGCAGCAGCCCGCGGACGTTCCCTCTCACACCGCAGCAGCTCGCCGCATGCGGGCACGGCTGCGGGCTGGGGGGGGGCGGCAGAATTTGGGGCCGTTTACCCAGAGGAGAGGGGTGGGGATGGTCAGAATTTGGTTCTTCCCAGGCCTCGAACCGAGACGCCCTCCCGCGGTCCCCGGCCGTGGGGCGGGCAGCGCTGCCTGCCCTCGCCCGCCCCCTGCCGGTCCTGCCTGTCCCCTGCCCGTCCCCTGCCGGCAGGTGGCAGCGCGCGCCCAGGAGCGCTCCCACCGCATCTTCCCGAGCTCCGCATCGGGTCCCGCATCCCCCCCGGCCCGGGGAGGGAAGGGAGAGACCCCACTCCCGGCAGCGCGGAGCGGGGTGTCCTCGGAGGGTGCACCCACCCCCCCGCACCCACCCCCCCCGGAGGCTGAGAGTGGGGGGCAGCCAGGGGAAACCGCCCGGCCGAGGTGGAGATGGCCGCAGGGTGAGCGGCTGAGCGGGGTTCATGAGTCCCTAAAGCTTTTTGGGCATTTGCATGTGGGTCTCCCCCACGCCCAAAGCCCACCTGGCAGCCAGCAGCACCGGGATTCCATTGAGCATCCCACAGGTCAGTGGTACCGGACACTGTACACCAGGGCCTCTGGCAGGGGAGAGATTCTGCTCCCTGGTGGTCCAGGGGAATTGCTCCCCGCTGAGCAACTAAAGGTGAGGAAGCGCCTCTGCCAAGGAATACTTTACAGGCCAGAGCACACGACAAGGGATTGCTACTTGTGATCATGCTAAAAAGCTTTTGCTGCCTGCAACTAGAGGCAAGGATATCTGCAGCTAGATTGCAATTTAGATTTCCTGCGGGATCCACAAGCAGCACAGTGCCAGAACAGGACTGTCCCAGCCACCCGAGCCTGCCTCGCCATGCAGCCACCATAAGGGCTGAGATCTGCACCAGGGACCCAGCAAGGTCCCCAGAGCAAGCAGGGCTCAATGCGTCACTTATTACACATACGCAGAGAACAACCAAGCAGACAGCGAAGGCCGCCATTCACAGGGCATCTCTCAAAGCTGACGACACAAAAAATAAAGCCAAACACCATAGTACCAGCCTGGCCCCTTATCAGAGCAGCTGGTGCAGGACCAAGCAGGCCTGAGCTGCGCTATGCTAGTGCAGGGTGGAAAGGCTCTGCCTTGCCTTAGCCCAAGGAGCTCAGCGCCCCAGAAGCTGCTGTACTACCAGCGAGAAGATGCACATGAACTCATCCCTCCTCCCTGCGTCTCAGAGGACAGGAAGCCAAGAGACTCGTGTTGCAAAGGGATGAAGTCAAGTACTTGGGACCTTCAGATGCTCAGTGGAAAACCACAATCCCAAAGGTCTAGGAAGAGACTGAGCTCTTACAGCACCAGTCAGACACTGGCAAAGGAGGGAAAATGAAGCATCCCAGCTCTGCTCAAATAGTTGGAAGTCTGCAGTGCAGAAGAACAGAAATCAAAGGAGCTTCAGCCACTTGGCGCTTCAGGTTTGCATTTGCCATCTCTGTCCACCCTGAAGAGCACCCAGCTGGCAGAGCTGTCCCCCTGGGGAGGGCACACACCACATCCTCCTGGATCTGCATTCAGCAAAGGGGACGAACAAGCAGCTTTACAGATCTTCTCAGTTCCCTTTTAATCATCCTGGCACTGCTCAGCTGCTGCAGATGTGTCCACAGCCATACTGCTCCCAAACGGACACTAGCACAGACCTCACATCCCTGCCAGCCTGCATCAGACTTCTTGGACTGACTGATCACCAGCAAACAAGAACAGATGAGCTCTAACCAAAGCCGGAAATGTACTTTTAAAAAGTCAAGTCTTTCCCAGCAGCAGTTTTCCCTTTATTCATCACATTTCTGAGCCTCGCTCTCCCAGAGGAAAATTCACTACAGAAAACACACACATGAGAAAACAGTTTGGGCAGGGTGAACTGCAGCACCTTCCCAAGTGACAGAGTCAGTTCTGCTCCGTGCCCCAAAACCAAGCTGGATCCACCCCTGTTCAGGCCAAAGGGCTTAGAGCCTGCACAGGGAACAGGGGCTGAAGGGGAATGTCCTCACCAAAACACACGGGGACCACAAAAGCCAGGTGTCACTAGCAGGCCAGTCCCAGGGGAAAGCCAAGACAGGACCAGTGCATTTACCTCTGGACAAGGGACAGCACAGAGGGCTGGTGAGGGCAAACCCCATCCTCCCCAGCACGGGAATCACCAGCTCATTTCCCACTCAAGCAGAAATCACAGAATCACCTCGGTTGGGAGGGACCTTTAAGATCACCGAGTCCAACCACCAACCCAACACTGCCCAAACCACCACTACGCCATGTCCCTCAGCACCACATCTGCCCAGGCTGTTAAATACCTCCAGGGACGGCGACTCCACCGCTTCCCTGGGCAGCCTGTTCCAATGCTTGATAACACTTTCAGTGAAGAAATTTTTCCTAATACCCAATCTAAACCTCCCCTGGTGCAACTTGAGGCCGTTTCCTCTTGTCCCATCACCTGTTCCTTGGGAGAAGAGACCGACCCCCCCTGCCTACACCCTCCTCTCAGGGAGCTGCAGAGAGCGAGAAGGTCTCCCCTCAGCCTCCTCTTCTCCAGGCTGAACGACCCCAGGTCCCTCAGCCACTCCTCACAAGACTTGTGCTCCAGACCCCTCACCACCTCCGTTGCCCTTCTCTGGACACGCTCCAGCCCCTCAATGTCCTTCTTGGAGTGAGGGGCCCAAAACTGGACACACTATTCAAGGTGGGGCCTCACCAGTGCCATGTACAGAAATCCCCATATTTAATCCTCATTCTCCCAGGCCTCACCCCACCACGGCTGCTCCTGCAAAGCCCCTTGGGCACATCTCCCAGCATCATGTCCCGAGATGCCACTGCCGATACAAGTCCCCTCAAAATCCAAAGCCCTGGCACCATTTTCTAGCGGTCCCCCGCCTTCTCCAGGAAAGTGAATTTTCCATCGCAAGGAGGCTTACACAGCACTCCTCCCCAAAGGGAGTCAGCTCATCCCCCGCATCTGCCGAGGCACCGGGAGCCCCACGGTACCCTCCAGACAAGCCACACATTGTTCCCAGTAAGCCTAACAAGCAGCAGGCCCCCCCACGCAGCCACCACCGCTTGCTTCGACACACTTTAAAGCGCAGAGACCCAGCAGGGTTCCCCCTTGCCAGGGAAAGAAAGAAAGAAAAACCTGCTTGGGGGCTGCCTCGCTGTAACTCCTTTGTCCATTACTCAGCAATATAACTCCAGGGAGAAAGCTCTTATTAGGGATTTCAGGCTCAAATGGTACTAAAAAAGTTAGTGCTTTGATTAAAGCAGGAGGGGAAAACCACTTCAGCATTCAGAAACAACCCTATCTCCGCTCCTATTCCCCCTAGAGCAGCAGGTCACTAGAATTGGCATTTTTTCCTCAAGTAAAATACAATTTTCTAAGAAACCAGTCCCACAGGAAGCGTTTTTTTTATTAAAAATAAAGGAAGAAAAGTATGTATTCTTGACTCACCTAAGACCAGCAGGAATTGTCCTACATGCGCACATGGACTCCTCCCTCCTCCAGAGCCACGATGGTCAAAGTAGGTAGCCCAAAAAAGAGGGGATTGTCACACTGGGCTGTAACTGCTGCTTTTCCATATCTGTCAATTGGGAGAGTTCATGTAACGAAGCCAGTTCCACCAGATTAGTAAAAAAACCACAGCACTAGTAGAATAATGCCAAAAGAAATAATCCACAAGATTGAGAGAAGCAGGTGTCTGCAGCCTTCTGACCGTGACATTCCCAGCTACAGACAGAAGGGAGCATCCAAAACCCACACCAGTCCATGAGGGCTTATGCCTCCAGAGATCCCAGTAGAGAGAAACCATCCAGAGACAAATCTTCTTGGCTCAGGACCATTTGCTTGGTGGAAAGGGAGAAGTCCCAATCCTGCACATGGACAGACTCTAGGCTCCTCGCTTCTGCATACAAGGACAATCCAGCAGCTATTGTGGCTGATGGCATCTGCCCCTTTCAGTACCAGCAAGCTACCAAAACAAGTGTTGGGACGAGGGAAGAGCGGTGACCTTGGCCACTACAGCACAGCCAGAGTTGCACCTTGTTCTCCAGGTCTCCTGCAGGAACATCTGAGGGTATCTGAGCACACCCCATGTCGCACAGCTGCAAGATATTCCCAAATTCAGCATTAAGAAGCCAGGACTGTGATGAGGTGGAGGATCACAAGGCAGGATTTTTCTTGCTGCTGCTGAGCAGAGGTACTGGCCGTGCTGCTGGACACATCCCCAGGGAGCAGGCAGCACTGGCCAGTTCCTTGCTTAAGATGTTATTGTCCCAGTTGTTTGGTCAGTACTGGTCACACTGGTTTCTGACACGTAGGACTACAGTTTAAATCCATCCACAGAAAAGAGACGATGATTTCTTCCCAGGGCACCAAGTCTCCTTCGCACAGCAGTAGAGGCAAATAGAGCAAACGCAGCCACAGGGCTCACAAAAAGGTGACGATTCACACCGATAGCAGCACACCAGCTGCAAGGGTGTGCAGCGTGGTCATCTCCCACGGCAAAGTCCCCAGCAGCAGGGCAAGGAGCTGAATTCCCCTTCTGCAAGAGACTCCTGCAGAAATCAGCACCTGCAGCAGAGCTCAGTTCCGCTGAGCCCTTCCCAAAGGTCCGGTCAGAGATCACAGGACCTGCTGAAGATGTGGCCAAGCAGAGACCACTGCTGTCCCTTACCTTTGGTGACAACCTCATCAGAGGGTCCAGGACAGAGCCAGCATCTTCCTCCCTGCACCCCTCTCCAAAAGCAAACCCACAGAATTCACCGACACGCTCTCGGGGCCAGCGGCGACCGGCTCTGCCTAGAAAGCAGCGGGCACGCAGGATGGCCAGCACTTGTTCGGAGGGATTTTGATTTACTGCTCCTCTGCCAGGTCTGCACACACACTATCACGTGTGCATGCACACACAATTTTATTAGAGATACATTAGTACGCGCACTGCCCTGCTTCGTTAGGGCACTGCTGCTCTCCAGCACAAAGTCCGTATTTGTTTCCCTGCAGGGGTGGAAATAAAGGGGGTTTTGTATTTTCTTCCTCTTCTCTTTGCAGGCTGGAGTGAGTTTATTTGACACTCCAGCACTCTTTGTGAGCTGAGTGCCCGAGGATAAATGCTACCCTTAAGAGTTACTTGGCGTTAGACAGAGGGACCCTCTTCAGAGGAGAATGGGGGCTTGTTGGGATGGGGTGGGAGGGGGCGCGGGGAGGGGGCCTCCGAAGAGCGCCTATGCAGCCCTCATAGAAGGGTCTCTGTCCTGGGCTCACAATAGAGCAAATTCTTAAAGATACCGGGAGCTGAAAGGAAGGAAGGAACTTTCCTCCTTTTAAAAAGGATTTTCAGGAACAATTGAAGAAGCTGTAAAAAGAGGATCATTATTTCCCATCCAGGCTGCTGGGCTGGGAAGCCCTCCCTCCCCCTCGGCTTGGAAGATTTGACATATACCATTCGGACAAACATAAGAGGTAGGATGATGGTCACCATCAGTGTCCCTTTGCTGAGGGAGCTGCCTGACTCCACAAACAGGAGATGTTCTCCTCCCTCCCACAGACAGGGACCAGTTACACCAGCCACCTTCTCCTCCCCAGGACCAGCTGCCCTGCTGCCTCCAGGTCCTCCTGCCTCAGAAGCAATAAGCTGCAGAGAAGAGAATCTCCCAGGAACAATGTTTGACTCCAATGTCCACCGACGGACCAGGATGGCACCATCCTTCCAGCAATACAGGAGCAACTGCATGCCCCCCCACCCCCTCAGAGATGCAAGCCTGCACAATAGCCATGCAGAGAGAGGAGGCGCTTCCATGGCTAGCACACAGCCTGCCCACCGCTCAGATCTGCCAGCCAGCTCTAGGTGAGCAGCTCCTCCTCCTCCCCAGCTTCCCGACGGAGCGTTTTCTGCAGACACGCTCAGCCTTACACAGCCCAGAAAGAGGAGCCAGCGCCGCAGCAGTTTGGCTGGTGAGCTTCAGCTCCAGGTTAGCACCAACAGATCCCGACCGCTGTCAGAGTGACTTATTTCAGCTCTTGGGGGCTGCACTGCGGCACTTCTGGCATCTCGCACAGCAGCAACCACAGCCCAGATGCTGACGCTTTCCCCACCCGCAAACTGAGCCCTGCCTGCAGCCCAGAGGTGTGCAAGGTCTCACCAGGATCTCACCCCACCAGGTTCCCTCATTTCCTCCTCGCCTCCAACTTGCTGAGGAGATGCTGGAACCACACGTGCAATCCAGGCTGTAGCAGATCTCGCTGGCCATGAAGAAAGCTGCTAGAGCTCCCACACAACCCCACCCCAGCAGGCGAGGGGACCTGTTCTCCAGCCACAAGCCTTTGCTCAAAGGCTGCTTTTCAGAGGTGGCAGCACTCAGCTCACAGGTTCTGCTCAGGGGCTCCCAGCAACGAGCAAGCGGGGCCCTCTTGTCTTGGAAAGAGAGAAAAGTTCCCGTCAGCTTTAATTCAGTGAGTTTGCTTCCAAGCTCATTGCATCAGAGATAGGCATTTGGCCATCCAGCTGCGGAACGAGTCGGACTGCCTCTTGGTGTCACTGGCACCCCAGGTCCCAGACACTGGCAGCAGATTCCTGTCCCTCCAACAGTGACACAGCCTATCTGGATGTGTGCCAGTCCCAGTGCTGACCTTATCCGCAGGGAACAAAGATGGGTAGAAGAGAATGCCACCTGCTAAAGAAACACCATGATCATTCAACCCACAAATCCTAAAGGGACCTTCTCTGCATCTCCTGGCTACCAGCAGGAGCCCACACACCGGAAAAGTGTTCTCTCACACCAACTTAGGAAATAAATTTCAAAATTCAGAAGCCACTCCTGAAACACACTGCCCTGAACCTGCGGTTTAAAGGACCACCAGCAGGAGCTGAAGGGAGCTCGAATGACAGCAGTGAAGGCTCCATCCATCCCAGCCTGGAGAGGATGCGACACTGAGGTCCCAATGCATCCTGACTTCATCTCACCCAGTACAGCACACATTCAAGCAATCCACAGCAGCACTTCAAATCCGGTCTGAAGCTCCCGTACAGTACCACGCACCATGCAAAAACCTTCCGGCCCTTGCGACCAAGTCATGTTCCTTGAGGTTCAAGGTTGTCTTAGACCAAGCTTTACTTAGAACGGAGCCATCGCTGTTCGTTTCCTCCTTTGCGAGGCCACAGGCAGTTTTGCTGCAGCCACACCAGGTGCCAGCTCTGATCCCCCCTCCCCAGGGAGAAAAGGCACAACTAAAACCCTGTAGGAAGAAGCGTTAAGAAGAGTCTGACTAGATAACATTTGCTCCTGATACAAAACCCATTCTGGGCCTTTTTTTTTCCTCCAGGAAAGCTGCACAGCCACCCAGCGATCAAACACATTTATTTAAAGGCTTAGGTTTTAGCCCTCAGAAAACATCTGTGGCTTGGCAGAAAAAGCTGGTCAATTGAAGGAAAAATGTTACCTTCTTAGGACATGGGTGCAGCACAGCCCTGGGGCCAAGGTCTTCGCACCTCATCAGCTCTGTTCGGGGGAAAGACACACTTACAGAGGAACCAAAAGCGAGAACAGCCTCCCTAACCGCACTCATTCCAGTTTTCCTCTGGGGTGCTGGTCCAGGAAAGCACCGCCTGCAATTCAGCTGCTGCCACAGGGGGGAAAAACCCAAAGTGAAGACAGGGGGAAACTTGGAAGCTCTGAAACCAGGCTGCAGAGCGGGACACGAAGCCACACTGAACGCGGGCTCCGTCTCCAGGGTCTAATAAGGCAACGCAGTGTAAACCCTAATCCTGTGTTAAGAGCTTTCATCAAAAAGGAACGGTATTTATTAGGAAGTTATAGAAGGTAATAAAAGTGTTTTCATGCAGTGTTTATACTAATGTGGGGGACTTTATGCGAGCATTTCCCCCTTCATTTTTGTTTTAAATACATCTTTCTGATGAAATAAGCCATTCTGAACAAGGCTGCCCTTTGTAATGCAGTTATAACTTTCTGGCCGGCCTTGGTAACTGGCAAAACACTGTGCTTTTCTTGCCCTCTCTTTTGTTGCTTTGCTTTTCTGTTCAAAGTTCAAACAAACAAAAAACCCCCCAGCAAGCTGCATTGTGCTCCTGGCATTATCCCCCCATTGTCTGGGGCTCCCAGAGCCAGAGGGAGGGGGAGCGGGTGTGGCCCATGACATTTGATCTCCTAAAATTTAAGGCACTCCAATCATTTCTTATACAGAAGAACCCCCAGATAGGAGAGCTTGAGTCCAAAACAGTCTAGATCTGAGCCAGTTGCTACTAAAAACACCCATCACCAAGGGGAAGTGGTGCTATTATATCAAATGTATTTAAAACCAAGCACAAGAGGAATGCACGCTAAAATCCAGCCCTCGGAAGAGCCGGATCAGAGCCCAGGGCTTCCAGATTTCACAGCTGTGCCTTGCTGCAGACGGAAGCATTCGCTTAGGAAAGAGTCAGGTCCCAGCATCGCCTAAGCCCTCTCTGCTCTGCACCACGGAGCCCTGAGCTAGGCAAGTGTAGATGAGATGGCACTTGAGTCTGGCTTAGAGACTACTGGAACCCCCGCAAGATGTATTTCTAGCTGGTCCTCAAACAGTTCATGGTGTCCACTGCAAGTGACTGACCACCAACTCTTCCAGCCCGTGTTAGGGCATCCCTCCTCTCCCAGCCCTGAAGGGGTGAATCCACCTTCCCCAGGTCACAGCGCCAGCACGGCCGTGGCAGAGGGCTCTGCCAGGGTCCTTTGCCAGAAGAAGCAGCTTCTGAACTGGGTCCTGACAAAGTCCAGGAGATTTGGGGTTGAGATCATTTGGGTTGTTTCCCCCATGGCCCTCACAGCCCCGCTGCTGCAGGCAGGAGGATCCGCTCTGGACTCCACTGACACTGATTTACTGGCTCACCAGAGGCGGCTGGGCAGGGACGCACACTCCTGCTCCCAGCCCGTTGGGCAGGAGAAGCGGCTGCAGCATCAGGATCTCCAGTCGCTGTAATCGAATCTGCCAGAGCACAGCACCTGAGCCCTGCAGAGAAACCCGCCGGTGACTGCTGCCCACCGCAGCCAACACCTCACCCCGCCGGCTTCAGGCTTCCCCAGGCTCCACAGCCACGCACGAGGTTTCTGCGGCGTGAACGGAGATCAAACTCCCACAGCGCAGCCCTCCTACCCCGCAGCTTGGGAGACACCACGACGGGAACACGCCTGGCCATACGAGCCAGTTTACTTCCTTCTGCCAGCGCAAGAAGCGGATTGTATTTCTCTTCACATCCGTTGTGCTTGCGAAGCACCTTCACACCTCAGTTAGGGACCCTCTTCCCAGCAGAAAACCCTATATCCCCGCTGTCAGAGGGGCTGCAGAGAGTGACACCCTGCTGCCACTCAACAGCACCCCAAGAAAGGTTACCACCAACGCATCAAATGAAGCGCGAGAGGTGCCACGTCTCAGACTGCCTTTTGTTTGAGACACCTGAACATGGAAAGCAACTGGTAGACAAGCAGCTTCATAGAAAGAGCAAATCCAAACAGTTCTGGCTCTTTTTGCAGCGAAGCCTTTGAGAAAGGAGAGCACAAAAATATTGCAGCAGCCTTTTGCCCCATGATGTCTCCCTGTCAGGGGGCGCAAACCCACCACACACATTTGATCCCACACCTGTGGGAAGGATTGACTTGAACTGGGAAAATCTGGGAAGATTTTTCCACCCTTCCCCAATTTTACAGGGAAATGAGAAAGCTGATGTCCTGAAAACATCACCTGCCTGACAGCAGAGAAGAAAGGCATCCTTGCACACCCTGCTCCAGCCTCCAAGCTGGACTCTCCCCTGCACAATGCCAGGCAAACGGAGACACAGCTTCTTCCCAAGGCCTGAGTCACTGCACACCAGCCCTCTCCCCCGGCTTTCATCCCACCAGCTGTGACCATGATTATAAAAAGATGTCTCAATTAGCAAGAGAGCCGAGCAATTCCTCTAGTCTCAAAACCCTTCAGAGGAAACACATTCCAAGCCAGCAAAGAGCAACACTAACAATGTCTGGGCAATAAAAGCTTCTCTTGTTTATATCAAAGTAACCTCAAACATCCTTTCCCCAAACAAGCATCCCTAGTCCACCATACGGATCAGCAGGCTCGCATGCTGGAAGGGCTGGTGTTGTCCTCAACGCGCTGGGTCCCTCAGAGCAGACAGCACTAATTTTCGTGTGTGTTATTGGTTGCAGGTCTAGACTGGTGTGGTCTTTTTGTTGTAGCGAGCAAAATAAGGGAGTCATTCATATTTTTCCAGAATTCACACAAAAGTGCTCTTGTGCATCACAGATACCTTGCATCACCAACCCCGATCAAGTGTTCCTGGCTCCCGGATTCATGCCAGACAGCACGGAAGGCTGGGGAGACCCCTCGGCCCCCAGCAGAGCAGGGGAAGGGGCTGCAGAGGGGCTGCTGGCCCCCCCGGGGCCGTACCTTGCCCATCACCTCGGCCGGGCACCTGCCCAGGGCACAGGGAGCCGCTGCGGGCCTTTCCATAAAGGTCTTCCCACGGGAGGAGAAGGGAAAAGTCATGTGTGTGTCGTCGTCCCCCCCCCCCAAGAAAAAAAAAAAAAAACGAAGGAAAAACAACACCCACAGGGTTTTTCTTAGAGAGAAGAGGAATCCTTCCCTCTCTCCGCCACCCGGGTCCGGGCGCTCGCCCTCCGCCGAACGAGGAGCATCCCCGGGCTGGAGCCCCTTGTCCCGGGGCGGGGGACACGGCGGGGACCCGGCGGGACAGAAAAGCGGAGTGTAGGGGGATGGAGC
>VFFE01007135.1:394277-421762 GCA_008921705.1 Burhinus oedicnemus | reverse complement strand
CCCCCAACCCCCCCGGGGACCGCACCGAGTAACGGGACCGGGAAAGGGCCGCGGCAGGAGCAAGTGCACGGCGAAGGTGCCCAGGCTCCCGCAGCCCAGCCGGCGCTCCGACCCCCCGTACCCCCTTCTCCTCCCCTCCCCGGGCCGAGCAGAGCACCTACCTCCGGCGGGCCGCGCCGCTGCCGCCTCCGAGCCGCTCCCCCCGCTGCGCCGAAACACCCCCGGGGCTCCGCGCCCGCCAGCGCGGGGAGCGACGGCATCATCATCCTCATCCTCCTCCATATCCACATCCCCCTCCGGGGGTCCGGGCACAGCCCCGCTCCCAACCCCCCCGGCGCGGAGAAGTCGTCGTGTCCCCCCCGCCACCGGGGGTGTCTCCAGGGCTGCCGGTGCAGGAGCCGTCCCCGGGGCTCGCAGGTGGCCGGGACCGGCGCCGCCGTGGCCAGGGATGCTCCGACTGCGGC
Organism: Burhinus oedicnemus; assembly: GCA_008921705.1. NCBI lineage: Eukaryota > Metazoa > Chordata > Aves > Charadriiformes > Burhinidae > Burhinus > Burhinus oedicnemus. Next base: position 421,298 of record VFFE01007135.1, on the reverse strand, counting down.
GACTGGGCCATTCCCCCCTTATATAGCCCCGCTCCGGCGGGCGGGCGGCGCGGCTTCACGGGACTTGTAGTTCCTCCCCCCTCGGGCCGGGAGCCGCCTCCCTCCGTCCTTCCGTCCCTCCCTCCGTCTGTCCGGCCCGGCCCGCCGCGGGGAGGGGACGGCGCAGGCGGTGGGGGAGGCCCCGGGGCGGCGGGAGGGTCGGGGTCGGTTTTGCTCCTCACCGGGCCCCCGCTGCTCTCCGCCGTCCCCGGAGGGGCAAGAGCCGGTGGTTTTGCCTGGAAAAGCTCCCGCGGTTCCCGGGACTCCCGAAGTCGCATCCCGCCGTGGCACGGCAAAACCGGCCCGACACCAAACTGGCCGAGTGCAGAATCCGTCCCCTAAACTGCTGGGTAAATGAGTAACCCCACCAAATACTTAGCACGAAGACCGATTACTTCAATTGTCCTGGGTATTGGTTATTGTTTCGTTTAATTATTGTCCCAATTATTAATTTAACTTAATTATTAACCCATCTGTGGAATGAATGAGCAATTAACCATGCTGTTGACTTAGGGGCTAATTTAAGGCCCATACTTGCAAGCGCACTCGGTCCAGACAAAGTCACCCATACGTCCTCACGGGACGGTGCCTTGTCCCACGTTTCCCCGCTGTTCTGTAACCCCCACGTGCTTTTGACTCCGTCCAGGGGGTTGTGCAGGGACGTGCCCTAAAGGGGACACCAGGCACAAGGCAGGTGGCAGCAGCATGGCCAACGTCACTGCGCCCGGTGCCCTCTCCAGGCACAGCCCCTCGGCCAGAGGGATGACTGAATTTTGGGCAGGGGGGAAGGTGGAGGGTGCAGAAGGTGCTGGCCAGAGGGGATGATCCTGCACGCCCCTCGTCCAGCTGGCCACTGGGCTCGGCTCCATGGGGGCAATGTCCCACCCCATCGGCTCCACAGGGGCAGGGATCTGGATCCAGCATCTTCCCACCTGCACCGGGTGGGGATTTATCCTCGCGTTCAGGAGAGCTGCCGAAGTGAAAACGCAGAAGTTTTCTAGGACAAGTGAGCTGGGGCGGGCTGGGGGAGAAAGAGGGAGAGCGAAGGGGAAGGAAAAAAAACCCCTCCTGGCAGGTTGTCAGGGCCCAAAGCTGGAGTGGAAATGCTTCCCTTCCCTTAATTGCTTCGAGACCAGATGAATTTCTTGAAGAAACCGCAGCTGAAATGCTGCACAAATCACATTGTTGTGCTTGTGTTGGCTGCCTTCTTAAGGAGGTAAAAGGTCATCGTTTATGGTATATTAAAAAGAAAAAAATCATAATATTTTAGCGCTGCGGAGGAGGGGGTTGTGTTGTTTTTTCATACCCACGTTCTGGAAATTAAAACGCATTTGGCAAGTGCCAGAGCACGACTCGCGGTGAAGAGCGGAGCTGGGAAAAACGTATCATTCGGGGCCCTGCTGCAGCTCCCGCGTGTCCCCCCCAGCCACCCCATCCCGTCCCCATCCCTCGGTTGGCAGGGCGATGCCCATGCGGAGCAGCGGTGCTCCGGGCCCCGCGGGGTTCGCCAGCCCACGGGGGCTGCCTGTGCCAGCCCAGCGCTGCGCCTCTGCAAGTCTCTGCAGCTTCAGGGCCCGAGAGCGTGCAGCACCGTCTGCCTGAGGATCCGTCACTGGTGGGAAGCGGCAGGAAAGTCCCAAGTCCAGCCTCCGAGAGCTCCGCTGGTTGAATAAAAGCACAGAAATTTGGCTGCTCTCTTCTTCTCCCTTTTCTCGCTGGTCAGTGAAATGATGGAGTTTGTTTTCCTCCGGCTGGCTGCGTGTGAGCAGACGCTCGCCGCTCTGCCTCTGAGCGACGGGCAGAGAAGCACTGGCTGCTCCTCTCCCCTCCCCTCCGGAGCCCCACTTGGCTCCAGCTTCCCTTTGCTTTGAGGAATCCTTCACCAGTAAGAGGTTGCACCTTCCCAAATGTGGCAGGACTTGAAGCAGCAAATGAGAAACACAGGCAGGCAGCCCGCCCTGGGCACCAGGTGACAAACCTCAGGAGCGGCTAACGAGCGTGGAAAATAATAGCATCAGCGCCAAAAATGGCAGATGCTAATTTGGGATTTATAGCAGGGAGGGAGGTGCTGGATGTGCCGAGGTCCGGCGTGCTGTCCCTCACCTGTCTCAGCCAGGAACCCCCCCTGAAAGCAGCTCAGACCATAAACCCAGGACTGGGTTGCAGACAGACAGACAGACAGACAGACACAGGGATGCAGAACTAGCCCAGCCGCTCTGCAGGGAAGACTCCCCACACTGGGTGGAATGGGAGCACTTGGCCTTGTCATGCTCATGGGCAGGATGAGACCCAAAGCTCACTGGAGTCAATGGAAATGTTCCAGCTGAGCCAACAAGACCTGAACTGGGTCGCTAAAGGGCTCCTAGTGGCTGCAGCGCTTGGAAGCACAAAGCCGTGTGGTTGGACGGCCTGGGATTTTGGAAGGCAAATTACCATTTTTATAACTTAATTAAGAAGCTTTGCTCCCCTTTCTAGGGGCATTTCCTTCAGAGCCACGTGCCCACAGGACATGGCGCTGTAAGACATCATCACCTGCAGTGGTTCGCAGTGTGGTAAAGCTCTGCCGCGGCTCCACGGGCTTTTGCCGGCAAAATCTGACCGGCATAAAAGACCGTGCAAAGCACCGGGGTACCGGTGAGGTACCTCTGCTCTGCACAGAGCCCCCCAGCCGGCTGCCGAGGACGGGCTGAGGAAGGCATTGAAACGGAAAGGTGAGCTACGCATTCGCAGAGGAGCTTGGCATTGATTTATGGGATGCTCCCAGCCCTGGTTTTGCAAGAATATGACGTGATGGTTTTGGAAGATGCTGAACTCGGCCGTGTCGGTGCCAGGTGAGGCGGCAGGCGAGGTGGCACGGGGCGGGCAGCCGCGCACACCCGGGCATGGCCTTGCGTGACTACAGCCGGCTGGAAACACAAAGACATTGTTTTTAAGTGATAGCCGCCCCCCTCTTCCCCGGCTCCTTGGGAGAGGACAGCATTCCTGTCTCGCATTCCTCAGCCACTGCTGAGATGGGGAGGGGAGACCTGAGCCAGAGGAAGAAAGCACCAAGTTTTAATTAGGAAAGTGGCCCTCGTGCTTGTGTGGTGGTGGTGGGTGGTGCGGGCAGGGAGGGAGAGCAGAATTGCCCATAAAGCAAGATAAAGTGCATGCGGATCAGGTAATAAGGATAATTACACAAGAGCCTGTGGACATAAGAATGTCAACCAGATGTTTCCAAGTCACGGAAAATCAGTGGTTTCCCAACAGATCCGCTCAGAGCAGCTGAAAGCATCCTGTATCCTGCGATGGCAGGGACTGGGGGCGCTCCTTGGCGAGGAGGACAGGGCAGTTTGGTCCAAAGGCTGCCGAAAACAGAGCAAAACTGCCTGTGGCTGCTGGCTCTGCTGGCTCGGAGTTGCTTTGTGGAAGCTTTTAAGCAGCGGAAAATCCTCAGCGCAACGGCAAATGGAAAAGGAAGAGGGTTTTGCTGGAGAGGCAAGTTCTGTGCCTTGCTCCGGGGCTGGCTTTGGGGTTGGGGTCTGTGTCACAGCGACGCTGCCGAACGGGGCTGAACTACCCCCGGGAGGATGGATGGGCACCGATTCTTCTCCAGCTGCAAATATCCTCGGGATACTGAATTGCCGATGGTCAGTATTCGGCAGGGAGAAAGAACTGGGTTGCTGAGTCCTCCAGACAAACCAGGAAAGTACCATGAGGCGACAGGAGCCCGTCTGCCCTAACCTGCAGCTGCACCAGCCTTTCGTGGGAGGGTGGAGCCCAAAAAACTGCTGATTCTTGTAAAAGTTTTGTTCGTACCAACACCTTCTCGGTAGCACGGTTGGGTTCACAGCCCCAGGCCGTGTTACTTTCACCACAGCAGTTTGTGAATGGCACATCTTGTGAAGTCCACCGTGGACTTTGCTGCTGATTTTTACAAAAAAGAAAAAAAAAGCGTTTAGTGATGGGCACCAGCACTGGCAAAATAAAAGAGAAAGAGCTTCGGGAAGGGGGAGCTGGGAATGAGTTCCCACAGGATGGCAGTTCCCAGGGCCTGGCCAGCACTGTAACCTCTGAGAGTCCTCTGACCTTCAAATACCCTCCCCAAACCAGTTAAATATATATAAATATATTGAAATATGGAAACAAAAAGCTTTTTATTTCATGTGCTGAGAGTGCCAAGTGTCTGCAAGAGCCAGTAAAGAACCGTTGCTCCAGGGAACGGGGAGCTGCGTTTCAGGTAAAACACAAACAACCTGAATCTTTACCCAAAACTTGAACCAATCCCAAAGTTCAAAAAAAAAACCAAACCAAAACCCTGAGGTTTTGTAAAAGAGGAGGAAAAGTGTGGTTACATGTTTTCAGTTTTCTCCCCGGTGCTGGATCGCAGCCTGGACCACAAGCGCGCGCCGGCAGGTCCCTGGGAAGGACGGGCTGCTCCCGCACCGGCACTGCTCCGCATGCTCCAGCTGCCTTCTCCGGCTGCCAGAGTGCTGGGAAGCCTCCTCGGAGAGAGCTGGGGCAAAGCTGTCCCTGAAAGCAGCCAAGAGGCCATGGGGAGCAGTGAGGGAAGGACGGCTACACCTTGGGAAATGCTCCTTTCCCCTCCGTACCGGCTGCCGACGGCGCGAGCGTGCTTTGCGTGGGCTGAGGTCTGCGAGGTGCAAAGCCACGCTGAGCAATGCGGGCGCTGCGGCACACGGGGAGGGTTGTCCCGAGGAGGTGCAGAGCAGAACGCTTGAAGGATCTCGCTACCATCACCAGTCCTGATGCACGAGAGGTGCCGCCGCCGGCTGGGCGATGGGGGCTGTCCATGGGATGGCCAGGAGACGCCGGGCCAGGCTGCCCCATCCTGCATCCTTCTGCATGCCAGGGAGGGGCACAGGGGATGCCCAGGACCCCACAGCAAGAGTGAGAGCACAGCGCTGAGCTGCAAAGCAACGATGTCCCAGTCCAGCTGCGGGGACCAGGAGCAGGGACTGTGACCTGAGCCACGTGGGGACATTGGCTGGGCGGTGTGGAGCTCCCCAGCGCGCAGCAAGCCCTGCAAGCACACAACAGGCCCTGCGAGGTGCACAGCTGGCCAGGAGAAACCCAAAGCCTGATATGAATGAAAGAATTATGGAGCCACAGAGAGAGGGAGAGACATCCACAGGTTGCCCAGGGAAGCTGTGGCTGCCCCATCCCTGGAGATGTTCAAGGCCAGGTTGGATGGGGCTTTGAGCAACCTGGTCTGGTGGAAGGTGTCCCTGCCCATGGCAGGGGGGTTGGAACTAGGTGATCTTTAAGGTCCTTTCCAACCCAAACCATTCTGTGTTTCTATGATTCTGGGATTACAAGCCAACCAGGAGCAATTTGGTACCCTGCCCCCACAGCTTTCTGCCTGCTCGCAACATCCCATCCACCCTCCACCAGCTTCCCAGCACACTAGGAAGGAAAAGACCACTGCAAGCATGAGAAAAGGCACATCCGTCACCTGTTTGCATTGTGACAAAAGCAAAGCAGGGAACAGAGGTTTAAACGCCATTGCCAAGGTCACGTAGGAGATCTGGGGCACAGGACCTGCTCGCCCAGTCTGCTCTCCTCCACGGCACACGGGCCTCCATCTCTGAGCTGGCCCGTCAGCCAGGCATCCCAGGGAAGACAAAACAGCCTTTAACCCAGATGGCAAATGTCTGATAAAACCCCCAAAACCTCTCCATATAGCGAAAGCAAAGGAAGGGAACAGGTAAAATTATGAACCCTAAGAGCAAAATCTGCTCTGCGCTGGGACTGGGACAAAGAAAATCCACACTCACGTGATGCTAACCCCATGCCAGTGTATATATAGGCTGTGTATTTTATACTTAAGTTACTTAAAAAGAACTTTAAAGCCAAAACGCTGTTAAAAAGTACATTGTGTGCTCTGTTGTGAAGATAAATTCATTATTTAAACTTGAAAAGGTGACTCATCTAACATCTATTATAAAAAGGAATAAAAACACACACACACACACAACGAGATTTTCAAGGAGTCCAGTGATTTAGTGTCTCTTTCTTTCTCTCCCCACACTTCTTGCCTCCTGCACAAGGATCTATTGAGAAGCTGCAGAACAAATGTTCCCTTATGCAGCTCCAAAAAAGTCTCCGTCAGTTTGTCTGAGACAGCTGCCTCCAAGCACGCTATGGTTACTCATTAACCGGGTCTCCCAGGGCAGGGGAAGAAGGAGTAAACTTAATAGACCCTAAACCAGAGGCAAAAAAAATAACAGAAAATAAATACATCAGGTGTCCTGGAAAATAAAGTGGAAAAAACAGGTGGCACCGTGAGCACCTCCGAGGCAGAGGGTCCGGCCGCGATGGGCAGCCAGCTACCGGAGCAGAAGGGGACAATGACACGGAGGGTAAATGTATGGGGACAAAAGAGTAAGATTATTAAAGGGAAAGAGAAGAAAGAGACGGGACAGAGAGGCACTTGTGCTCCGCGGTGCTTTATATGCTCAGGGTGCCGGGGGAGGATTACTTCATTGCGGGGAAGTTTTCCGGCTCTGCTCCCCAATGGAGGGATTCATTCCCTCCCCCCTCGCACGCTTTGCATGAGAATGAGGGGCTGCTCTGCCCGGGGAGCCTCCAGTGGGTCACTCCGCTCCCGAGGCCTCTCAGCTGCCAGCAGAGCCCTTCGCCCGCCCCGCTGCCCCACGGCGAAGCCTCCCTTCTGGCAGGCGAGAAGGACGGGCAGCTCTCCCGCTGCCTCCCCAGCACACGCGTGGACGTGGGTTTCCACCTCCACCATGGCAGAGCGATGGCTTGTTCTGCTGCTGGACCTTAAAGATGAGGCGCCTCATCCAGCTGAAGGGCGGGTCGGATTCTGCCCTGTCCACGTGAGACCAGGCGCTCCCCTGGCCATCACCACCTCCTTCGCCTGGTCCCTCCACCGCAACCCTTCGCGGAAAATACTTCCCCAGGGGACACACAGCCCTGGCTGCACCTTGCGCCTTCATTTCCCACAGCCTCCAGCCATGGGTTTTGGGGAGGAAGGCATCCCAGAACCACACGCTCATCTGCATGGCTGCTCCATGGTAAGGCAAGGGGGTCACTGCCATGTCCCCAAACGCCTGGGGACACTGGGCAGCATCGACTGCTCTCCTCCACCGAGGTGGGACGTGGCGGGGGCAGCCCTGCCTGCCCAGCCCTCTGCCCAGGGGAGTGGGGAACGGCTGGTGCCAGCCTGACGCCTCCGCGAGATCCTGACGGAGAACAATAATTATAGTTGCAATAAAATGCTGAATATAGCTGCGAACACCGGCAGTAAATCAGCCCTGCCTGCCATCCAGAGCCTGGGCCGCAGAGCCTCGGCCACCGCCAGAATTAATTCTCTGTTTTCTATTTGCTCTCCTCGGAGATAAGGGGGGGGCAAGGGACCGTAATTATCTCCCTGCCTTTTGTCATGTGCTTTTTTGCAACAATTAAGGGATTGCAGTCAAAGGAATGGGGTGGGGATGGAGCAGAGCCAGGCAACCGCTCTCCCGCAGGACCGCAGCCCCCAAGACTTTGCAGGATCTGTCCCGAGCTGCCAGCGGGGGCCTGGGGCCACCTTCTCCTGGAGGAGCCCAGCACCTGCGGCATGGCGGCAGCATGGCGAGGGCAGTGGCACGGGGATCCTTGCACAGCCTTGGCCATGCCATGCGGAGCAGAGCCATGGAGCAGCCGGACAGCCGGGACTGCACTGGAGCCCCTGGGGACAAGCCAGAGCTGCAGACTGCTGTCCCCAGGGCCAAGAAAATTCCCAGTGCAAATCCTTCCAGCTCTCCCACCAGGAGCCCCCTGCAGCACGCGCTGCTCTTGCTGAGGCAGCATCTCCCATCCCGGAGATGCCCATTTCCCACAAGCAGGGGCCACAGGTGGGAAGCCGATATTCCGACCCGTGGCCCTACCTGTCGGTACCCTCCGACAGAGCTGTGGGAGGCGGATGGGCTGCAGAGAGCCCCCGCAAAAGGCACCGTCGGAAGGGAGCAGCTCCTGCAGCCGCTCCTGCCAAGCCTTTCCCCGGCTCCGCAGCCCCTGCGCCCCAAACAAGGGCAGCACAAACCGTGACTCCGAGTCACCTACAACGCAGCAGGTATTATCCGCTCTCTGGAGGGCTGGGATCTGCCGGCAGCTGGCCGTGAAAGGGGAAGGCGAAGGCTGGAAGGCAGCTCTCTCCCCATCCCGGTCAGCTGGTGCTCCGGTGAAACAGGTACCTTGTGATTAGGTTTTTTTTGTGAAATGTTAAACATCTGGAGCTCAGCGGTACAAGGCAGCCTTTGTGCAGCTGGTAAATTATCTGCAATAAAACAGCACTTGTTTCAGAAAGCTTCAAGGAGAGGAGGAGGGGAAAAAAAAAAAAAAAAGACGAGAGAGAAGCCACCCCCACCAGAGGAGGAACCTCAAACCTCTCCTCGGGTCTCACCAGCGTTTTCCCGCTGTGCGGGGTGGCTCGTGGCGTTAACGGCAGCCCGAGACCCTGCAGAGACCCCTCGGTGTTCCCTGCGTCTTAAACCTTTGCCAACGGAGTCTCTCAGCCCAGCCCAGCCGTGCCCGAGCTGCGGCAGACGGTGCCAAGCAGCCCCGTGGAGCTGGTCCTGGCTGTATTAAATAATTGTGATTAAATACTCCGCATTTGGCTCCGGAAGGGACATCGTCCCCTCCCGGCTCGCAGCTCTGCAGCAGAAAGTGGTGCTTCCCACTGGCATTTTCAGATTTCTTCGTTTGAGAAGCGCTGATCAAATAATAATTAAAAGGGACCTGAAAGGTTGACGTCCTTGAGAAATGAACGCCCAGCCTGTGCCACACGGCCAGCGCCGAGCAGACGGAGCTTGGGAAAGCTGGAGCTGGAGGTCCTGGGCCCCAGGGGTGGCTCCCACTCCTTCCCCCAGCTCCAGAGCCGCAGCATCCCAATCCTGCTCCTGCTCCCCAGGGCAGATTGCAATGCTCCACCTTATCAGCTTGTCATCTTGTCTGAGCGCAGCCCGTGTCTAACCCTGGGAATTAGGAGGCAGCTGAGTTCGGGAATTTTGCATCTTTCCTTGGCTGAAAGGAAAGGCGAGGCAGCAGCTCCTCTATTTCTTTCTGGATTTACGGGAGGTTAAGATACGCCACGCTGGTATTTTGGCGTGGAGGTGGAGTCTCTGCCCACCTTTGCACAAAGCAGAAGGGAAAAAGGTTTGCACAAGGGAAAAAACAAAATCCCTTTTGCTCACCGGCCTCTTCTGAGCCTGAGGACGGCGGCAAGAGCGAGGACGAGGACGGTCTCAGAGGCAGCGAAACCCCTGGGGGGATTTGGAGCCAAGGTCCATCTAAAGGCAGGAAGCACCCGTGGGAGGGCTGGGGGGTCTCGCCCTCTCTCTAAGCCCAGGGACAGGATGGCATCTCGCTGGACCACAGCATCATCCCAGCCCAGGCTCCTGGTGCCAGCATGGCTGAATCCCCAAGCGCCCCATGAAGCCAAAGGGGGCTGGAGCTGCTGCCGGCGGGGGGGAAAATCCCCCCAAATCTCTTTGTCTCCCTTCCACCCACCAGTGCTGCCTTTACACAGCAATTACGGAGGCCTCGGGGGCTTTCACGCCCAGTCACCTGGGCCTCCTTGTTCTAAACAACTTAATTTGTTTAATGACTCGGGAGGCCCCGGGGCCCCCTTGTTGTCTGGATTTGTTTCCCCGGTCTCCGAAAGGTTTTTCTGGGCGGCGCAGGCAGCCACCACCCAGAACTGGAGGGCACTGGAGGGCTTTTGTGGAACCTGCACCAGGACAGGTTTTAAGACATCTCCCCCAAAGCCCAAGGGTCTCTGACCTCCAGGGACATGCCAGCGACTCCCAGGATTCAGGGAAAAGGACCTTCAAACCCCTCCAGAAGGTTTGTCCATCCGCCAGCAGAGCCGAGGCGGTTGGTAGGGATGGAGGTAGAGCGGCTCCGGGATGAGCTATGGCCTGGAAAGGGGAAGACAAAACACACAGTGAGATGCTGCTTCCTGCTCCAAGTCCAGCCCAGATTGAAGCACCAGGCTGGGAGAAACTGGGATGCTGTGGCCCTTGCTGTCCTTTAACCTTGGGACAGAAAGGGAAATAAACAGGGTTGGGGATGCTGAAGCCAGGGGAGCAGCACTGGGGCTGGGGGCCAGCAGGGGTGGGGGTCTCGGCAGAGGAGGGGTCCCTGGGGGAAGCCTGGGGTGGTGGGGAGTCCCGCATCCCGGCCGTTACCAGCACCTCCCTCCATTGTTTCCCAACCGGCATTTTTCCGTATGACCTAATCTTCCCTTGGCTCTCGCTGGTAATTTTATGGCAGGGAAATTATTTTGCAGTAAAAGGAAAGCAGATCCAGGCCATTCTCTTCTCTCCTATTTTCATATGAGGTTTGGAGCGGCGGTTTTGTTTTCTGCTTCAGGCGCAGCCAAAGGATCGTACGAGGAGATGGGGAGAGAGCGTGCGTCGGGTCTGTAACGCTTTCGTTGTTCCTGTAAGAACACGAGAAGGCAACAGCAAGAGAGAGATTTAAACAATTCCCCCACGCAAACCAGCTCTGGACACAAAAGCTTTTTATTTATCATCAGCATTTTGTAAGATTATATTAAAATAAACCTTCAGGCTCAGTTTCCTGCTCTCAAGAACCCCCTCGTAGGATTACAAGGCACAGAAACATATCCCAGAAATCTCAACCAAGGACATGAGAAGAATATTTTCTCCCTGGTCTTGCACCGACTGCCCTCCACACTGTAAAAGCCTTAAAACAAGAAAAGAGGTACTAAGATCAGAGCTGTGCAACGTGCAGATCCCACAATGTGTAATTTTCCCTCTTTCCCCATTCGGAACAACCCTCCAGACTGAAAAAATTGCAGCGGCGCCGTTGCTGGACTGATGGAGTTTCACCCTTGGGTCGGCGTTTCCCACCTCACACAACACATAAGAAACCACGTGGAGAACGTCCCTGTGAGACGGTGGGGGGGAACCTTTCTGCAGCCACCCCCCTTCTATCGGCCGGCTCAAAGGAAGGTTTTTCATTAAAGCAACCAGGAGAAAAGCAACGAGGGGATCATCCATGAGCTGCTGTCCCAGCGACCAGCACGGACACGAGCACGGAGCTCTTCAAGGGCTGGTTGGCCATGCGAGACTAAAGACCCGTACTTAGAGCGTGCCAATATATACCTAAAAAGAGAGACTGGCACCAAATCTCCCCTAGAAACTCAACGACCCTGTAATATCTGCCCTAGGAAAAGGGCACCCTGAGCCAACATTTCTTTTCTGCCTTCTGGTCCCCCAGAACCAGGCTTGTTCCTGAGGTTGGAGGGGGCCACGTTGGGGATGAGGCAAGGCAACGTGGCACAGCCAGGGCCGGTGCGATGGGCTCGGGGCACCCGAGCGAGCTCCAAGCAGGAAGATGATCCTACGTTTGCTCTTGAGCTCGGAGCCGGGAGCCTGCGTGTGTGCGCACGAGAGAGCGAGCGTCTCAGTTTTAATTGCAGCCTCGTTGCCAAGCACAACAAAGTCCGTGTACAAAGAATAAAAGTCATTTTGTCTGAAGGTTTGAATTGTTTCTTTCCTAAGGGGAGGGGAGGGAGGTGAAATCCATTCCTTTATAAGCAATGACTCAGGTGCTACGATCTACCCTGGGCGCGCATCTTGCAAGCCCGAGTGATGTTTTGTGCCGTGTTTTGTTTGACGGCATGGGCCCTAATAATGGGATTATTGTTCGGTTGCGTGCAAAGCCCTCGCTTTTCTGTCCCCGCCCAGCCCTGCAAACCGCAGCCGCCTTCTTCGCCATCCTCAGCACCCTGGCGCGGGCCGGCGAGCGCCCGGCACCCACGGAGGGTCCACCCGCCCATTCCTGCTCCCTGACTCACGGCATCGTGCACGGGGCGACGTGAGCCATGTCATGCCAGCGCTGGGAAAGGCGTGCTTTCCCTGCCCCGGTTGCACAACCGTAACCGCAGCCCTTTGCCGTGCTCTCCCTGGCCGGGAGCGAGCCGAGCCGGGCAGGGAGAAGGAGCTGCCGGGGAGGGAAGAGCGGCAGGCGTCGTGCCATGGTGCCAACCTCCATGCCTGCCACGTGCTGCCCTGGCACCCGCCGGGAGCTGCCTGGCATCGCAGGGAGGCAGGGAATAAGGTGGGATTTGCCCGGAGCAAAGGGGACAGCGGTTTCTCCTTGCAGCGCAGCTCCGGGCGGGATGGATCAGCCGCATCCCCAAAGGCAGAAGCCCAATGCTTTGCGTTACACACCCATAGCCCCAAATAATCCCCTCTCCAAAGCCCTAATCCCCCAGCAAACACGCGTACAGTGCCGAGCTATCAGCAGCCTCTCCATCCACCACTTAGTCACAAGCCCAACCCAACGCTTGTCCCGGGCAGCTCTCCTGGCCCCAGAGGAGTTTCCCCGGGGACTCCACCATCCTCCTGCCAGCCATTAACTGCCCGACTGCGTACCGTGCCCACGGCCGTCCTGCAGGAAAGGGTCTTGGTGGTTCAGCCTCTGAAAGACAAAAAAGCACAAGAAAAGCAGCAAAATACACCCGGCGCTGCCTTGCCGGGCTTTTTCGCAGCAACTTTGCTTGGTGAAGCTCTCCAAGCACCCGCTCCGCACCCGGGGCACGCGTGCTTGCACACGCAGCACCGAGCTGCCGCCGAGCTTCGCCCGCTGCCAAATGCAGCCACCTCCGGGGCTGTGAAGAATTGGGGGATTTTCCAGTTCTCAGGTCACCCTCCCTCATTAGCAGGGCTTGCAAAACGCCGAAACGGCCACAAAAGCATCAGGAAGCAGGCCACAAACTTACACCGGTTTATTTTTAAACCCCACTGCAAAAGCACACACACGCTGTTTACAAAAAGATCTTTCCCTTTATCTTTCAGGGTTTGAGGCTTTTGGATGGAGGGGAGTCACAGTTTAAGTTTTCCTCCAGCCAATGCAAAAAGTTTTGACTGTTTTAAGATAAAACCTGAGAATGTAAAGGTTTTGTATATGTGAGGCTTTATTGAAAGATTAGTAGGGGGCAGGAAATCACCAGCGTTGATGCTACAATTTAATATTACGCTGGTAAGGGGCTCAAAGGACATTTCAAACCGGTCCAGGCACTGCTGTGCCCCTCCGAAGGCTGACTGCCACCCAGAAAAAGGATGGAAAGACAGACCCCCCCGGTGCCCACCGTGAGCGTGCAGCCTGCCGTGCTGCGGGCCAGGGGTTTCTCCCCATCCCAGCGAGGCAGCGACCCCGGACACCTTTGCCAAGCGGGCTCAGCCATGTGCTGGGGAGGGAGCACAGCGCTGCCAGAGCCCCGCGGGAGGGCAAAGCCCCGGCTGCATCCCGGCACGCACATCCAGACAAGGGTTTGGGGGCCAAGCACAGCCCGGTCTCCCAAAACCCAGCTCCAGCCACGGGATAACCTTCCCCTCCTTTCCCGCCAGCTCAGGCTCTGCGTGAGAGCCGGCTCCTCCCGGCCGCCGGGCAGAGCCCATCTCCATTTTGCAGGGTTTGGCTGGGTGTTTATATCGCCTTTGCTCCGAACTCCACCTTTTCATTGACAGCTTCTGTTTCCATGGGTAATTTCAGGCCTGGCCCCCGGCCAGCTTTTCAATCATACCGAGGACTAGATATATAATTTCATTCACCTCCAGGGTACAAACAGAAAAGAAGGATTTACATATGTGCTTTCTGCATCACCCTCCCCACTACGGCTCCAATGTACATAATCATCTCGGCTGGCTACATCTAAGCGGGATTAAATGCTTTACGTGATATTATCTCGCAGCAGACTGATTACAAGGCTGCCTTTAAATGTATAATGTGTTTTTTTGTACCAGCTTACACCACGCGCCAGAAATCAAATAAGAAAATATCACCAATAGTCTGCGAGAAATCCCGACCCGTGGACACCCCTGCGGTTTTTAAGTTTCACACGAAGGCTTTCGGCTGAAAACTGCGGGCGAAAAGCTTTACAAACACTTCTAGTGTGTCTAGAAACGAGGTGAAGAGCAGTGGGAGATTGCTCAGCCTTTCTGCTGGTGGCACTGGGAAGGAGACGCTGGCTGCAGGGGCAAAGGGCTCTTGTTCCCGGCCATGGGCAGGTCCCTTCCTTCTCCCTGCCCGTTCCTGCCCCGGGACAGCAGGGAAGCTCTCGCCTGCTGGTTTGAAAAAGAGGGTCCTGACACCCTTTGGTTTTCCTGCTGAGAGCCATAATCCCACATTTCCCCTGTGCCTGGAGAGACCCGGGTCATCTCCACAGCCCGGCGGATCCTGGGGAAGGTCAGGTCCCCCTTCCCATCCCATCCCCTGGGATGGCAGCGCTCCGGGCTGCCCCGGACCAGCATCATCCCTGCGGCTCATCCTGGGGATGCGGGATGTGGTCACAGCCCCCCCCGCGGGGCTGAGCCGAAGCAGGGACGGCACCTACACACGTGTGTGCATGTGTGCACAGCCCCGCGTGCTGCCGCGGTACCTGCACCCCGGGGCGGCGCGGGCAGAGCGGCATTTTTCCCTCCAAGGATTTCTTGTGGTTGTTTTTTTCGGAGCCATGAGGCATGAACCAGTGTCAGGCGTCGGACCCGGGGCTGAGCTGCTTGGCTGCAGCAAACAGTGAACGCTGAAACACGCTCACGGGTGCCTGGATGAGGCACTGCAAAGCTGCCTTTCTTCGGCACTTTTTCCTCTATTTTTCCTTCCCCAAAGAGGCTGCCTTCCTGGTTGAGAGGCAGGACCTTTGACAAGCCAGGAACAATTAAGCTGGAGAAAAGAAACGTAGCAGAACAGAGGGAGGAGAAGCAAAAGTACGGCTCTACGGCATTAAAATAAATCAGCGCAAACTCTGAATTTCCCATTTATTGAAACCAATCACAGTTAAAAGGTCAAATCCATTGGCAAACAGTAGTTTTGTATCATCCAGAGTGACACACAAATGAAGTACAAATGAAATCCAACCAAAAAAAAAAAACCAAACCAAAAACAAATGAACCAAACAAAAATGCATGGCTCTAGCTTAGTTTATTCAAGCCTGTTCCCTTCGGCAGCCCTTCCTGCAGCTTCTCCGGCGGGACCGAACGATGGTCCATGACCCCCCGCCCCTCGCAGCCCCGCTCCCCCGAGAGCCTGCGGAGGGGCTGCGCTGCAGGCGGCAGCCAGCTGATCCAGTTATTCCTGCGGAAGGGTCTAACGAACCCCTTTTTACTGCAGACAGAAGCATCCTGAGCAAAGAGGGAGGTGTGGTTTGCAGCATCCATCCAGCCTCGGCGTGCTGCTCCTCGCTGGAGCGTGCACCAGGCCCGGGGAGGGACGGGCAGGGCTCGCTCCTCAGCCCGGGAGGGACCATTCCTGCCTGCTCCGGAGCGGCCGTTCAACAAGAGACACTTGAAAAGCAGAGGGTGAAGAGGCAGGTACACACGGTGCGTGTTTCTGGCTCTTCAGGTAGGATAATTAATTCACCCTGATGAATTATTTCATCCTGATGCTGCTCAGGAAGACGAGAGCTCCCGGCACGCTCAGGTCCTGACTCAGCTCCGAGCTCTTCTGCGGGGTGAAGTGCGACCAGGGCCACAGCCGGGAAGTACCTACAGTGGCTTTTGGGGAGTCAGGAACCATTGGAACCAGCAGCCGTAAACCAGCAGTCGCTCGGGAAGGCCAGACAGAGTCACGGGCCCACATGGAAACGTATCCTGGTGTACAGCGGTCAGGCAGCACATCATGGACAACGTGGATGACCACACCTTGCCTTTTCAAAGAGTACATGCTAGAAAACACAAATATTCTCCTTTCCTGTTTTTTTGTTTTGTTTTTTTTTTTTCTTTTCAGAGAAAACCTCGAGGCATTGGACACAATGCATTGGAACAAAGCTCCACTTAGGAGATAAATTTAGGAAAAAATGACATTTCCCTCTAACAGAGATCCCAAGAAAATTCATTTTTATTTACCTGAACTATTTGCATCCATCAAAACTAATACCCTAAAACATTCCCAAGGACCAGCGGGATACACGAGACCTGCAATCCCGTCGAGTGCCGTACGTGTTATCTTAGCCCCGATGCCTTCCTCCTGCCTTTCAAAAAAAGCGCGGAAATTGAGACTTTGTAAGGAGTCTACTCCATTCAAATACCTTGGTATTTAACCACAGACCAGTGTAAATACGCGACAGTGAATTTCTAATCTTCTACAGAACAAAGATGATCAAAACCCAGAGCGACCTGACAGAGAAACCAGCCCAGCGTGGAAGGGAAAGGACAGGGTGACCTGCAGCCCAGCCGACGCGTCGTCCAACGACCCTCCCGAGAGGAAAAGAAAAGCTGGTGGCGAAAGAAAACCAGGACCGGCAAGGAACCACCCGTATTTGTGCTTTGAAAACCATCGACATGACGTTGGAGGGAAGGAAGAGATATAAAATTATAGGAAATCAACACCAAACCAGATCCAAAAAAAATATATATACAAAAAAAGTCTAGAGGATAACGTGTGTCCAGTTCCAAATGCTGCCGCACAAATGGCTCTGAAGTCTTCTCCTGGGGGGCAGCGCGCTGCCCTACCCGAGCCCAACGTCCAGGGACATCATCACCACAAATCCCAATATCGAGGTCCAGGAAGCCAGCTTCCCGTTGCCACTGCAGGGAGAGAAGGGGACGGCGTGAGCTCCTGGAAGCCAGGACCGGCTTTCCGGATGAGGGAAGCGCTGCTTCATATCTCATCCAGGCAAGGGAAGGGATCTTCCAGAGTCCTCTGCACTTCCCCCCGTGTCTATCTGCATTTAGTGGTGGTCACCGAGGGGGTCTCACCTGGTCTGTGCCTCGGGGATGATGTCATCCATCACCACATAGACCATTGCTCCAGCGGCAAAGCCCAAGGCGTAGGGGAGGAGAGGCTCTGCCACCACCACGGCGAAGGCACCGAAGACACCAGCTAACGGCTCCACCATGCCACTCAGCTGCCCGTACCTGCAAAAGATCTGGATTAAAAGCCACCGGGGACCCGACGCGAGGGGCGGCGCAGCCCTCCCAGGGGGCTGCTGGGGCTCTGCAGCTCCCCATCCCCAAGGTCCTCCCTAATGCCACCATGCCCGGGAGATCGGCCACCCGGCCACGCCAAGCCACCTGGATCATTTTAAACAGGCAATGAAGGCAATTTGACCTAACCTAGCTGATTTTTCCAGGAAGGGAATTAAGGCACGATCCGATTCCTTCCCCCAAGAGCTCTGCAGGACTTGGGGATCCAGCTCGCAGGCAGGGATGGGTCAGAGAGGAAACATGTAGATTAGATGTAAGGAAGAAATGTTTTACACTGAGGGTGGTAAGACACTGGCCCAGGTTGCCCAGAGAAGTGGTGGATGCCCCGTTCCTGGAAACATTCCAGGCCAGGTTGGACGGGGCTTGGAGCAACCTGGTCTAGTAGAAGATGTCCCTGCCCATGGCTGGGGGTTGGACTAGATGGCCTTTAAAGGTCCCTTCCCACCCAAACTATTCTAATGAAATTCTGTGATACATTTTCAACCAGCATAGCTCAATCCCAAAAAGAACATCTGGCCACAGCCTCAACCGGGATGAAATTGCGCTCTTCCCCCTCGTTTTCTTTCCCTCTAGGACTGTTTTAACTCCCCGGACCATGGGAACTCCCTTCCCGGCAGCAGCAACCTCGGTGCAAGTCCCAGCACCGGCTGCGCTTACTGAATTGGAGGTGGGTGGGAGGAAAAGAAAACAAGGCTTTGGCAGGAGCGGTTTCCACGCCGCCCCCCTGCCCTCCCATCCATCACCCGGCCCAGCACACGTGCACGGGCAGGAACGCAGCCCTGCGCTCGCAGAGTTCATGCCCTTGGCTTTTTCACCTCAGGGAAAAAGGAAAAGAAAAAATAAAAAGTGGATTTGAAATCCAGCCCAGAGTGAAGTGAGAGAAAAAAACCAAAAATTAAAAAAAAACCCCTGTTTAGCGCAGGATCTGGGAGCTTGCCACAGGTGCTCAGCTGAAGCAGGATGGGGTGACCCACCGGGATCACCGAGGCATCCCCCGGGAGTGATGGGCTCAGAGCTGAGCTCGGGCGCTGCAGAGGGAGCAGGGCAGCGCTCAGTGCCCTTCCTCAAAGCTGGAACCAGCAGCGCTCCCGGCAGTGGCTCTCTGTGATGCTGGGAGGGGACCTGGCAGGTCTGGAGCAAGCCCATCCCAAGAGCAGCTCAATGATGGAGCAACACAAATGGATATGGGGAGGAAATCTATAGGCACCCGTTCGTCAGGAGCTGCTGGCGGGGAGCTCTCGTTTCCACGGGCAAAGAGGAGCTCGGCTTACCAGAATGCTTTCCACGTTGAAAATCCAGCGCCGCGCAAAGGCAGGCTGACAGCCAGGCCCTCCGGGAAATTCTGAATCCCAATCCCGATTGCTAAGTTCCTACCCACACAAAAAAACACAAAAATGTGTGTGTGTATATAAATATATATATATATATGTATAAAAATATATATTAGGTGCAAAGCTCAGCCTGGGGTAGGCTGCTGGGAGCTGGGAAAAAAGAAAAGGCATTATTAAAGATATGCCTTTTGAATGGAAGTGCAGCGAGCCCTGGGGCTAGTCACGCTAATATTTAACATGAACACAGCAAACTCCATCTTCAAAGAGCTCCACTGCATTTAATCAACTTCAGCACCAGCCCTGGGAGCGACAGAGACCAGATGGAGGAGAAGACCTCTCCAGGGAGGCCCCACGAGGTGTTTCCAACCCGAGGCTTCCCGGGAGCGGCAGCATCCCTGGGTCCTGGAGTTTGGGGCAGCTCCGGGCTCGCAGGTCCCCCAGAGGGTCGGGATTCCTCCCTCCTGGGGGGGCTTTGCCAGAGGGGCCCCAACGCAGCCCCTGGGACGGCCGGTCCCTCTCCTGTAACCCCCCCCCCAGCTCTCACCAACACCATCCTTAACCATAACCACCCCTGCACGAGCCCTACAGCCCTGGGGCTCGTCAGAGGAGAAGTGTATTAGCCACGGGATTTCACTTCCTTCCTCTCTTTTTTTCCCACTCTTGCACCCTACGGAAAGGCAGCACTTGGACTTCCAGAGCGGCTCTGTCCATCAGGAAAGCAGCACAGGAGGAGGCAGGCTGCTCTAAGGACCGTTTCTCCAGGCACAAGAGATAAAAAGCCTGACGAAGGGGGTCAGGCAGGCAGACACGGTGAACTTGAACCCCTCCAAGCAAAGCCCCACGTCCCCAGCGGCAGAAAACACGGCTCTTAGAGTTGACCACTGCAGGACAGACAGGAGAGGTCTGAAGGGATGTTCAAGGGCAGAGCATCAGGTGAGGGTTCTCCTCGCCTGCCCTCTCCCCTTCGATAATTAGACCCAACGCCCATTTCAGCACCCACCTTCAGAGCACCCTGCGCCCGCCCGCTGCGCTCCTGCCCGAGCCTCTCCCAGGCAGCAGCCCCATGGTGGGACCACCACATCACCCAGAGCTTATCCAAAATGCAAATAGCTCCGCCAACAGCTGGCGGTCACAAAAGCTGGATTTGCAGTGGGAGGGTTTGTCGGATCTTCTACGCTGGAGGCAGCTGCACCCCAGCTCTGTGCACCAGCACCCCCCACCCACGCCGTCACCCATCCTCAGCCGGGATTTGCTCCAGCCTTGGGAATGGCCCTTGCCCTCCGCTTCAGGGTCCCTTCCAACTCAGCAGGAGTTTTGGATTTTCTG
Organism: Burhinus oedicnemus; assembly: GCA_008921705.1. Lineage (NCBI taxonomy): Eukaryota > Metazoa > Chordata > Aves > Charadriiformes > Burhinidae > Burhinus > Burhinus oedicnemus. The sequence goes on along the minus strand of VFFE01007135.1, from coordinate 401,641 downwards.
GTGAAAACCAGGAAATTGGGATATGGGGTTTTTCTCCTTCAGTCAAGGAACAAAAATGTTGCACGCACCAAACCGAACAGGGCTCGTGTTTTATGGCGTGGGCTCCTCGGGCTGAGCGGCTCCGTGAGAGCAAACAATAACTTGTTCCGCAGTTGGAGCATTTTGTGGCTTCGCTGGTGTGTGTTGGTGGAGCTGGTCATGGCCCGTCCCTGGGGGGACACCGAGAGCGTGACCGTCCCGGGGGGCTCAAAGCTCCAGCAGCGAGCTGCCGGGCTGCGACCTGCCGCCGGCTCCGAGCCGGACCCCAGCGCCTCTCTGCAAGGTCAGTTATTCCTTTGCCAGGAGCTGAAAGCTCCCTTTGCTCCTTTAAACACTTGTTTCCTATTAGTAAAATAAGACTGGTGAGAAAAATCTCTCCGGGTTGTTTAAACTTCTACCAGGGTTTACAGAAGAGGGGAGGGAAAGGGGGAGAGGCTGCGGGTTTCCCTAACCAGGACAGGCTATTACAATCAAAAACATTATTCAAGGGAAAGAGAGAGAGAACGGAGGGGGAAAAACATCCCTTTTAGAAAACACTGGAGCCGCTGTCTGTGCGCTGGGTTTTTTTTTTTTTTTCCTCCTTCCCTCGCCTTCACACAAAGCGGCTATTACTGGCCCCGACCACAACAAATTAATGGGGTGGGAGAGGGAGGTGTGAATGGAGGGGTCTGTACGGGAAGGGTGGTGAGCCCCCGCCTCACCCCCGGTCCCGCCGGGAGGGGGGAACCCCGCGCTGACCCCTTGCCCTGCAGCAGCCCGAGGGGCAGGAGGAAAGGGATTTTATCCTGGGGAAAGATCCAGCAGGAGAAGCCCAGGCGGGTGGGTTTGCCCTTGCTCTCCTCCTCCTCTCTCTCCCACGCGCACCTCTAGCAAAACCCCCCAGGGCTCCCCAAAAGCAAGAACCAGCCCCAGCCCCACAGCTTGGGCCACCTCCGCGGCAGCGCTGGATGCCCAATGGGTCTGGCACGTGCCAGGGACGGGGCTGCAGCCGGCTCGGCAAGCACGGCACGCAATGGGCTGCCATGTGCCCCAGCATGCGCGCTCCACGGCGAGCAGCGTGCAATGGCGAGCAGCATGCCACGTGCCATGGCACGCACGCAGCATGGCGAGCATCGTGCCATGGTGTGCGATGGGTCACAGCGTGCGCCAACACCGACAGGGACCTGCATGGACCAGGCCACCCACTGCCCCCAGCCCGCAGCAGGGAGGCAGCAACATGCGCCCCTGGTCGTCTCCCGCCCACTGGTCCCTCCATGTCCCCACAAAGATCTTCTGCTCATCCAGACCACAGTCTCCCACCCCTAGGACCACTCGGTCCTTCAACGCTTCCTCCCACCGCAGCTCTGCCTGAACGCTCCTTGGACTTTGGGGCCTTTTGAGCCTTTCCAGGGACACTAATCTTATCAGGATGAGGACAACTCTGTGACAACATGGAGGCCAGGAACACATAAGCCTTCCTATTTGCTTTGCCTTGGTTCACTGCATGAAGGGTACCTCCGCTCACTGCTCAGGGGCCACCTCTGTTTGCCCAGCGCAGCGTCTCGGGAGATGTCCGGGTGCTAAGGCAAAGCAGATTTACCTCCGATGCCCCAACTGTGAAATAAACCCATCCCATGGGACATTCCTCTCCCCCTTCGCCACCGAGACGTGCACACCTCACACCTTCTCCATAGCTCCCGTGTCGAGCTGACGGCAACACGGTTGGTGAGAAAGCAACTGAATCAAAGCTGCATTGTGTACGAGGAAAACAAAGGCGTCCTTATTACGGAAATAGGTGGGGATTCTTGGAAGGTTTCCCCCGACTGCAAAGAAGCACATTGTAAAACAGATGCACAAAGACAGACTGGAGCAGCCTGGCCCAGGGGAGCCGAAACTCCGGGTGGCCACCGTGGGCTACAGGCCACAGAGGAGATGACAATGGGGAGATGAGCCAACATAGCCAGAGGGACAATCATCAGAATAAAATGTTTAGAGACATTAGGGTCTCTAAAGTGAGGAAGGCGGGGAATAACAGAAGCAGATCCCATCTGGTCTGATGGGTCACCCATATCCAGCTAAGAGACACGTTGCAGACAAGGAGGATAACCGGTGGCTCATCCCCAACAGACAAATGTGCATTGATGTAAAGAAAGAACAGCCCAGTGGAAACCGCACTGGACTCCGCCTGGGGATGTGTGTGCCCCGTTAGCAGCCCTGTCACCAGTACCCTGGCCAACATGGAAATGTCACTCAGGTGTCTCTGCTGCTCGGGTACAGTGGACTCGGGTGTCCTTGGAAGCATGGAGGATGAGAGCCAACACGCGTTGGACGGGTTAACTTGGCCAGCTCTCTGCCTCAACTTCCCCATCTGTAAAACAGCGGTGAGGACAGTGATGTCCTCCATAACCTTCTCGATCTGGGAACAGAAACGCTGCTAGGACACGTGCCATCTACCCGAGAGCTCTGCAGAGCGCCCGAGATGCTGGGGCGGGTCTGCCCTTGCGTTGCCTCATCCTCTTCTGCAGCAGAGCCCAGTGCTACAGTTTTAAGGAAGAAGAGGTAAAACTGCGCCATCCTGGCAGAGCTCCACTGAGGACCAGCTCCTCGTGGTGAGAGGGAAAGACTCTGCATCCCCCAGGAACGTACCGGGGCCGGACCTCCTACCCCCAGCTCGCCTGCCAACTGCAATGGCACCACGCTGGGAGACTCCAAGTTCACTTTCAAAAAAAAGTTGGCATCTCTGCATATTTGCAAGGTCAAGGCACAGAAAGCCTTCTATAAGCCTAAACCCTTGTTTTCAAGGGCCTATTCTTTTACAAACTGATTATGAAAGCAGGCTACATATTCTTAACAAGCCCCTTTTCACTACGGCTTTCAATTCCCTCCAGTGTATAATGTGCATGTGTATTCTTGCATGGCAGGCCCTTACATACTGTTTTGATTGTTATCGTCTTGCCATGAAAGGGCCGATTGTTTTGGGTTCCCAAGATTACATCATGGCTCCCACTCGGGCCGCCCGTCGAGGTGTTTGATCAGGGCTCGCAGGTGGGAAGGAGCTCTGCGGCGAGCGCAGGGCCCTGAGCGTTTCCCCATACCTGCCCTACCTGTTAAACACAGCTGCCGGCACGCTCTGCCCCGGCGTTACGGGAGGCTCTCACGCGAGGAGGCGGCCGGGGAGCTGCGGCGGGGAGAGGGGTGGCAGCGGTGCCCCCCGCCAGCCCCGATGCCCACTGCACCACGCTCCAGTCCCCTGGAACAGCCGGACCCGTCCGCGGGTGCACAGGGCTCCCGGTGACTCCATTGCCTTAGGTACTCGGCATTTTAATCTGCAAAAGCAGGTGGGAGGATGTTACTCCCACAAATCCGTCCTTTGATAATACAGTATCTTTCATCTCAAACACTCAAAATCATTAAAAAAAAAAAAAAAAAGTGGATACAAACCTACCACGTCTCCTCCTTTTGAGTGCAGCCACCAGCCCCGTAACCCACGGGGACACAGAAATGCACAGAGCAGTGCGGGAACCTATCCCGGGCAGGGGATGCAGCGTGTACGGCCCCATCCCGGGCAGGGGATGCAGCGTGTACGGCCGCATCCCGGGCAGGGGATGCAGCGTGTACGGCCCCATCCCGGGCAGGGGATGCAGCGTGTGCTGCCCGTCGCACGATGCCTTGAGGCTGAGAGCCCTCAACTGTCCTCCCTATCTACAAAGAAACAACCAGGCTGGTCGCTGTTGCACAATTTCCCAGTTATGCAGACACATGGACAGATTGGAAATTATATCTGAATGAAATCTGAAAAAAATAGGCACCCTGTTTTCATTTGGAAGTTGACAGCAGAGCCTCCAACCAAACCGTGCCACGAGCAAGGTGCTTTGTAAACGGCACCAAAGACAGCCAGTACACCTGAAAGGAAGCAAAGGGAAGCGGAGAAGTGGCAGGAAAGAATTTGTGGCACAAACCAAGGGAAGAGTTGCAGAGATCAGGAGGCAGGAATGGGCTGGACAGTCGCACGGACACCCGTCTCCAAGCAGAACTGCAAAAGCGCAAGACGAAAGGGGCATGGGTTTGAGGGGTTTCATAGCCTGCGCACGAGCCACCCCGCCAGCCTGCTCCTGGGAATAGAGAAGCTCATGCCGGGTCTCCGCTGGAGCCATGCGTGGTAGGCGCATCCCAATGGAAACAACAGCTCCTGCCCCGGTGCTTGGCTCTTTTGGCGCTGCTCCTCATAGCCACTTCCATACCTCTTCCTACCCCTTCCCTCCCGCTTCCCATTCAATCGCTCGGCTCTTAAGCAGCGTGCCGCCTGGTCTGTGTCACATCTGCTTGCCTGGCCCTCCGCCAGCCTTAAATATACACCGCTCTAGATCCGCACACAGTAAACATTTACAATTTTAGGAAATTTTTCCCTTAATTTATCCCAAAGGTGCGTAAGCTAAGTTCAAAGTCATAAAACCTGCTCTCCCCTCTGACTGCAGCAGCCGGGACATGAACTTTAGCTGAAGAGCAAGAAATTCTCCAGCTTTCCCGACCCAAGTCCCCACCGGTGCCAGGCCAGCCCGGGATGGGGCTGCCACCCGCCTCCCCCCTCTGGCAAACCACAGTTTGGGCTTGGGTGGGCAGGATGGGGAAGCCCCCGTGCCACGCAGCCCACTGCATCCTGCGCACCACGGCGATGGGGACGGGTCTGGACATGAAGCAGCCAAACGCATTCACGTGCCCGAGCTGGTTCCATCTTCAGGTTACATCACGTAGCTAAAACATGCAGGACTTTTTTTTCCTTTCCCCTAATCTGCTGCGTGTCGGTGTGCTCTGCATCCTGCCCGCGGCACACATGTCTCTGCTAGACCCGCACGAGCACTCGGGCTCTTTCCTACCCCCCTCCCGAATCCCACTTCAACCGGCAGCAAACACAAAGCTCAGCTCCCCCCTGCACCTTGCGGTCGCTGCATCCTCCTGCGCTCCCCGGGACGACTGACCCTCCAAACCCTTCCCGCACGAACCACTAAGTCGTTATCGTTACAGCTTAATTGGCCGAGGAAACCGGAGACTGGTGCACAAAGGTGGGCAAACCCTTGGAGGCAGCTGGCCAAGGGCGCAAGAACATCCCACGAGACACACGGTGCAAACACGGGTCTTCGCTCTGGGTACCAGGTGCTGCCAGCCCGGGCTGGGATGCCCCGCGGGGCTGGGGCATCTCCTGCCCATCCCAGCGAAGCCAGGGGGGCTCAGCCGAAAGGACACGAGTCCGGACACCCCCCTCCAGCCGTGCCCTGATGCGAGCGGCTGCCGGCAAGAGCAAGTTCAAAAGCTCGACGTTGGCCGGGGCGGGTGATAAGTGACAGAAACCGTGGCTGCGCGGGGCTGGCCGGCGGTCACGGCTCTGTTGTGGCAGGCGCGTATCTACCGCCGGATCGCACGGAGGGGTCCCATTGTCTAGGGGCTATTTATTCCTCTGGGGTTTTAAAATCTTTGTTCTTATCTGCCCGGTTATTTATGTAACTGTTTGATTTATGAGTCAGACTCACGCACAGGGTAAAAGTTCACATCTCCCCCAATCTGGGAAGCACAAAGACACATTTCATGAGCTCCGCGCGTTCCTGCTCTCTTCTCTTTTTCGCCATGTTTTGACCTCGGCAGCTCAGCAGGAAACGCTCGGCGAGCCCGGGTGCTTTCTCCCGCTGCCAGATAAGAGTGTGAACATGACCTGCGAGCGCAGGATCCGGCCAGAGTCGGCCGAGCCTCACCCAGCTCCGGCTCTCCGAGGCCGGTATCTGCAAAACCAGCAGGAGACGTGACCAAACCCTGGACTCGCTCCCTGCAAACCCCGCTTTGCCGGAGATGCAAGCTGGGAGTGATTGCCCTTGTCCTGCCACTTGCTCTTGCAGCACGTAATAAAAAGCAGAATCCATCGCACAGACAAATTTCCATTTGCACAGTTATGGTCTACCATGCTAAAATGTTAACAGGTACTTGTAAACGAATGAAAACATCACTTCCCATTCCCAGCATCACTTTCCCATTGTATTTACTGCGGTTAAATTCATGCCCAAGGAAAGGGACCAGCAAAAGTCCCAACTATTCCCAGGTCTGATGCTGGTGACATCACCTGCGCACAATTCAGCTCCCGAGAGCCGGTCCCCAGCTCTGCCCAGCGAGGTGGGACCCAGCCCATGGTGGGACGATGCTCTCGGGGCGGGGGAGCCCCTGCAATGGGCTCCCCTCTGCCCATGCAGCAGGGACCTGCCTCAGTTTCCCCATTCATAAGATTAGGATAGGAAGGCAGCATTAAAAAGCAGCCTGCAGGGCTGCAGGACGTCTGTCATTGCTGTTATTCACCGCATCTTTCCTTTTCCAGAAGCGTATTTGGAGAAAAGCTCGGCATCATTAGGGGCCACCCCGAGCTCTGCAGACACCCAGCTCCGAGGCACCCTGTAAATCCCACCAAACTGTCACAAGCAGAACAGCAACGCCCATAAAAAGCAGAGTCTGCAGGGATGGCGAGAGCTTGCACCTCGTCACAGCCGGCTCCCGAAGGTGATGGCTTGGACAGAAATATCTCCATTTTTGAGCAGAAACCAAGACCATCCTTCCCCGGCAGCCACTGAGGAGCCGCAGGCAGCACCTCCCAACTCCAAGCATCACCAGGAGGTTTTGGTTAAGACCCTACAAGTCAGAGGCATCTATTTTTAAATACCTTAAGACGACCCTCATGCGAGACCTCGTTAACTCTATTTTAAACAGTGTCAGGCTGCAGAAAATTTAAATTTTTACATATTCATATAGGCACGCCCATAAATAAAGCAAGATTTAACGATGTGGCTGCATTGATCTTGGGTAGGGCTAGAGGTGGAGGGAGATACAGAACCTTATAAAGGTTATTAAAATAGTTTTTAAAAAATTAAACACACACACAGAAGCTGGGTGGTCCAAAAGCAGGGCTGGGATTATGGCCCACCTATAAAAATTCCCAATAATACCTGCCAATTAATGTTTATAGCTTCATGCAAAAACACCAACCCTCTCCCTTTTGTACAAATCTTCAAATCATAAGCACGTTTCACATGTAAAATCATTTTCTATGCCACGGGAATCTCAGTGCAAATAACACGCTGGGGCAGGAGAATGGTTTAGGGGGGGATTTTTAAGGTTTTTTTGCGTCTTGTCCTCCAGAGCCAGGCAGCCACCGATCGCTTACGGAAAACAAAAGCCTCAAGCAAGGGAAGGGAGGAAGGATGAGTGTAGTTAATAAAGACACTATTCTTCTTCCCTGCTAGGGGGTGAAAAGAACCTGAAGGAAATCAAAGCCCAGCTATATGCATAGATAAATATATATATATATATATATA
>VFFE01007135.1:266897-394257 GCA_008921705.1 Burhinus oedicnemus | reverse complement strand
TATATATATATATTTCACTCCACCTCCCTCAGGCGCCTGCAGTAACATGGTGATGGAGCTCAGCATCCCACCTCTTCCCCCCCGCCGCCGGCAGCTCACTGGCCACGCCAGCAGAGCTCGCTGCCATGGCAGGGCTGCACGGAGGGACTCCCGAATGATTCCTGCGCATCCACGTTTGCATCCTGATGGGGATCATTAACGAAGAGCAAAATTAAAAGTACTGAAATGGTTTCTCCTCTTCCCTCTCCTGCAGCATCGCTGTTAAAACACGCCAGGGGAGAGCGTGAAAGCACCAGAGCGGCTCCTTTATGCAGCCCGAAATCCTGGAACTAAACAATTTACTAACAGCTGTAGCTATAAAAGGCCTTATTATCGCATCGTGTACAGTAACAATGTCTTCATTCAAATTGCTTCCCCTCCTCGGAGGATTTATTTTTAAACCAGGCTGCTAAAGAGAGGAACAGGCCACTGGGGCTGCAAAGACCAAACCTGGTGTTCAAAGTGAGCCTTGTTTGGCGTCATCTTGATAAGATAAACAGGGATAATGGCTTTTTCTTTCTCTGCTTTTTTTCTATGCCCTCTTTCTTTTATTTTAAGGTGAACAGGAACCGGAAGGGTGCACTTTGCAGATCAAAGCTGGGGCAGGAGAGACCTTTGTGGTAAGGTCCTGCAGAACACCCGATTGCCAGGTTTTGGCTTTTGGGGCCGGGGAGGGAGCGGCGCCCGATGCTTTGTCCCATGGGAGCAGGGACCAGGTTCAAGGGCAAGCACTGAGGCAGCCTGGCCCCGCCAGCCCCAGCTCACCTCCCGACTAACCCATCCTCTGCAGTGCCCGCTGCGATTGCATCGCTATCCATCCTCTGGCCAGAGCATCACGCACAGTCTGGACCACCATGGAGAGACAGCCCTGGGACCCCTCCATGGTCCTCCCTGGCTCTGAGCGGCCTCCCCAGCCGCTCTCCTGCAAAACGCCAGCGGGATGAAGTGCAAGTTTGCCAACGACACCAAGCTGTGTGGAGTGGTCAACACGCTGGAGGGGAGGGATGCCATCCAGAGGCTTGAGAGGTGGGCCCATGCCAACCTCAGGAAATTCAACAAGGCCAAGCACAAGGTCCTGCACATGGGTCGGGACAATCCCAAGCACAACTCCAGGCTGGGCGGAGAATGGATGGAGAGCAGCCCTCAGGAGAAGGACTTGGGGATGTTGCTGGGCAAGAAGCTCAACATGGCCCAGCAATGTGCGCTGGCAGCCCAGAAAGCCACCCGCATCCTGGGCTGCATCCCCAGCAGCGTGGGCAGCAGGGCGAGGGAGGGGATTCTGCCCCTCTGCTCCGCTCTGGGGAGACCCCCCTGCAGTGCTGCCTCCAGCACTGGGGGTCCCAACAGCAGAAGGACATGGACCTGTTGGAGCGGGGCCAGAGGAGGCCACCAAGAAGATGCGAGGGCTGGAGCCCCTCTGCTGTGAGGACAGGCTGAGAGTTGGGGTTGTTCAGCCTGGAGAAGAGAAGGCTCTGGGGAGACCTTATTGCAGTCTTCCAGCACTTAAAGGGACCTACATGAAAGATGGGGAGGGACTTTTTACAAAGGCATGTAGTGATAGGATGAGGGGTAACAGCTTCAAACTGGAAGAGGGCAGATTTAGATAAGATATTAGGAAGAAATGTTTTATGTTGAGGGTGGTGAGGCACTGGCCCAGGTTGCCCAGAGAAGCTGTGGCTGCCCCATCCCTGGAGGTGTTCAAGGCCAGGTTGGACGGGGCTTGGAGCAACCTGGTCTGGTGGAAGGTGTCCCTGCCCAGGGCAGGGGGGTTGGAACAAGATGATCTTTAAGGTCCCTTCCAACCCAAACCATTCTATGAGTCTATGATGCAGACACCCACCATGGTTGCATTGAAAACCGGGAGTGCCTCACCTCCAACAAAGGGCGCAGGGTGAGCCGTGCCCCCGGGGAAGCATTACAGAGCATTCAGCAGCTGCTGCTCATGGGTTCTTGCAAACGCAGAGCTGAAGCCTTCTCTTGCAAGGCCACCAAGGGTGATTTTGGCTATTGCAGCACCCAGCCATGGCTTGGTCAGAAACCATCCAGTTGGCCAACAGCACACCCAGGGAAAGGGTTGGGCAGCTCCCTGCAAAGCCCTTTTGCAGAGGGGTGAGAAGCCAGAGCTCCACATCGGAGCTGCTCCGGGCATCGCCTCTCCTTCAGATCTGCAGACGCAGTGACCACCACAGAAAGAGAAGAAGAAAGCATGCGTTACACAGACTTTCCACGGAGCCAGATGTTGTTTGGGAGGCCAGCTGTCTCTCATAAGTATTACAAATCAACCAAAAACCCTCCTCGGTCTAGACACTTGAGTAAGGGAGAAGGAAGAAGTGAGAGAGAAGAGGAGGGGAGACTATTTACACAAACGGTGATGTAAACGCGAACAGCCAGCAAGGGATTTGCAGCCAGCAGTCCGGTTCCCAGCCAAACTTTGGAGACCTCCCTGTTGACTTGGGAGGTCTTCTCCTCCTCTAACCCAGGGCAATAAATAAGGCTGCAGCACCCATCCAGCCCAGGAGCTGGGGCCCAGTGGAGACTGGGGTGCCAGGGGCTTTCAACCATCCCATCTCAGATAAGGGATGGGCAAGTGAAGAAGAACGAGGGTTGCCACCAAACCTGCTGGCACCGGTGTGGCAAAGGAGCTTCCAACACGCAGACACAAGCCACGGAGCCCGAGGGATTCTGCTCAGCCCAGCTCTGCCACGAGCTGCACCACTTCGGGCAGGTTTCCCCTGCTGAGCCACTGACTTCGAGTGCCTTGAATTTTGGTTTCTGAATTTCAGGAGAGCACAAAGCACCCGTTTTCACTAGAAACCCTCCACCTCCTGCAGCTGGGCTGCTTTTGGAAGATGCTCCCCATCTCCCTCACCCCCTGCCCAGCTCCTCTAAGGGTCCCAGCAGCCAGTGCACAGCTCCACTCCATCATTCCCTCCTCGGTGTCTCCACGTGCTCCCCAGAAGCATCACCAGCCGAGAGTGACCTCGGACAGCCGGCTGCCTCAGAAAGAGCAGCTGCCGCTAAACACAGCCATGCAACGGAAAACCACCCCTGGGCAGCCAAGCGCCTGTCTGCAAGACTCCGAGAGCAAAAATCCATCCTCCAAAAAGCATCCCCCCCACACTGGTGCACGGGGATGGGGGGAACAGACCCAACCCGACCTCCACAGCCTGGCAGGAGGCAGCACCAGCATCGCGAGGCCAAGGTAAACCGTTCAAAATGCGGTTCGCTGCCAAGAACTACCAAGGAGCTGCGTTCCCGGCTGGAGCCCTGCCTGATGGCAGCTGCGGATCCCACATGGGTTCCCTTTGCCAGGAGGGCTCAGCACGACTCACCCCACATCTGCTCAACGGTGGGACACAAGCACCTTCCCACTGCCCGTCCATCGCCCGGGGGACCCCCAGCGCTGCAGGTAGGTGAGGGTCCTGGCTGGGGTCCAGAGACCTGGTTTGCCTTGGGGAAGTCCCCCCCACAGGTTTAAATTCACCCTGAACTCAGTCTCCAGCAACCTGGATTGCTGTGCCCAAACCCAGCTACCACGTTTTTTGTGGACCAGAAAAGCGTTTGCACTCTGATCCCAGGAGCGGAAAACAAAGTCTCTGCTCCCCGCCCGCACCTCTGCGTATCGGGGACTGAGCAGCAAAACACCGTAAGTCCCCACATTTAACTCCCCGGCATTGCACCAAAATGGGAAGCAGGTCCGTCTGCAGGACGATAGACTACCCAGGCACTGCAGGAGAATGAATGTTTTCCCGGTGTGGCAAACATCTGGTAGCTTTGAAGGCAGCTCAATAAAAACACTGCAGGCCACACAGCTTTCCCACCGTGGTTTTTTTGCCCATCCCGCAGACCTGGCCATGCAAGATGCCGGGAGCTGTCAGGAGCTGCGGAGCTGCTCCAGGAGACGCTGGAAATGCTGTTGCGTTTGGTGTCATGCTGATTGCACTATTCACGCAGATAATTTTTCTTGGATGCAGGGTGAAGCCAAGACATCATGGTCAGTCTGGCTTCTGTCTGTCGGTGGCATGGGTCTGTTTGTCGAGGATAAGGAGTGGGAAGAGAGGCTACACCACTCCATGGGCCACGGCCATCCTCCGTTCAAACCTTGCACCCGGGGCCACTCCGTGAGATCTCACCTACACTGCAAACCAAGAACCAAGCGTGCCGAAGCAGTCCTGCAGCATCTGCTAAGGCTTCAAACAGGAACCGGGAAGCTCCATCCAAGATGACAGAGATGCTGGGAAAGGCCCCGGGAGGGGGAAGCGCAGGCAGAGGCGCTGCCTGATCCAGCACAGCCCTGCAAACATCTCCGGGGGAAAAGCAGTTTGAGCCCACCTCACCTTGCTTCCCAGGCACCCGCTTCCTTTTCCTAATGGCCAAGAGCAGCTGTAATATCTATTTACAATAAGACACCGTTTTCTGATGGGCAAAGAGAGAATCACAAGGCTTTGGCAGGAGGAGCGCACGTGCACCAGCCGTGCCGCTGCCGCAGGGCGAGCACGGGGTGTCTGTCCCCTCGCTGCCAAACCGAAGCCCCAACTCTCCCAGGAAGCGATGGAGGAAAGCGTTTTCTGAACATCCACATCCCTTTCATTTCATCCAGCGCCAAGACCTGCTCTTTTGCCTAAATTGTGCATTTCTTCTCTTAAAGCTAATCTGCACGTTCGCACATGGGGGCTGGGACATCTGCATCTGAGGCTTCTGTTGGGAAGATGCCGTCATTGCCAGTGGGAGCCTCCTCTCCATCTCTTCTCCTGAGGTTCATTAGCTACAACGAGAAACACAGCAGCTGAGGAGCCACAGTCCTGTTTTGTGGCTCACCAAACCCTTCCAAGACCACTTTCTTCTCCAGAGCACCAGCCATGATGAAAACGCACCCTGGTACTGTCCCCACCCTTCACGAAAGGAAAGCCCTTGAGAAACCTACCCAGCTTGTTAACTCTCACTCAGTAATAAACATCTGCCTTCAGGAGAGGCTAATTAAAAGGTGCTTAATAAGCATCTTCCAACAGTTCTGTTTTGTAACCGGGCTTTGCGCTGCGCTGTAGGCAGGAGCAGCCTGGCTGCAGGAGCCGCATTTGCCTGGGATCCCAGGGAAACGTGGAAATCCCCGTCCAGCCCCACCTCACCTACCATCAATAGGGTTTTTTTTCCATTAGGTGTGTCTGTGCACTGCCTTGATCTGATAAAGGGGTCGGGATTCGACCCCCCATTTTGATCGTACCCAAGCAACCTCTTTATTAGCTCCGCTGTGGATCTGTTCATAAGCAAGAGGCAGAGATTCCATGTGCGTGTGTAAGGAGAGAAAAACCCAGTGTGTCTTCTGCTGTCTCTCAGACCACAATGATTTCCATTCATTCAAAGAAAACACAGTATAAAATTTTTGCCTGGTTTCAATCTCCGTACATTAATCAAGCCTTTTTTTTTTTTTCCAGCCTGAGAGACACAGCGTGGGAGGCACAGGCTGTCCCATGAAATAATATTTTCCAAGCCATAGTCAAAGTCTGCCTGTCAACTCGAAGCCTCTTTTCTGTCTGTTTTACCAAAGCTGGACAGGAAACAATCTGTGGGCACAACAGATCAAAACAAGGCCAGCATTCCCAGCAAAAGGGACGATGAATGGGAGCCATTGTGCTGCGGTGGAGGAAACATCACCATCATCATCGGGGGAAAAAAAAATATATCTGTTTACATCACTTCCACACTCACACCCGCTCTCCAGCTGCCCTAAATAGGAGCTTTCATTCAGGAGATAGCCAGGGCAGGTGGGCTGCGGTGGGAGCTCCGCTGCCACGATGTGATGGTCCCTCGGCACCAAAAGCACTTTGCAAGTCGAGCTGTGCTGGGGAAGGGCAAGCCCGAGTTAAACATTACACCCACAAAAACACGCACTTTTCCCCTTCCTTGCATCCGCGGCAAGCAGGGCTCAGACCCTGGACAAAACATTACCTGCAGCTTGCAGAAGAAGATGCAACAAACTCTGCGGTGGGATTTGGGTGCTGCTGAAGGGGAGAAGGAATCCATCCCTGCCCCAAGGAGCGTGGGGTTTAGGTGAGAAAAAGCTTGCCGGGTGCAGGTCATAGCATCACAGGATGGTTTGGGTTGGAAAGGACCTTAAAGATCATCTCGTTCCACTCCCCTGCCCTGGGCAGGGACACCTCCCACTAGACCAGGTTGCTCCAAGCCCTGTCCAGCCTGGCCTTGAACACCTCCAGGGATGGGGCAGCCACAGCTTCTCTGGGCAACCTGGGCCAGGGTCTCACCACCCTCACAGTCAAGAATTTCTTCCTAATATCTCACCTAAATCTCCCCCCTTTCACTGTAAAAACATTCCCCATCATCCTATGGCTCCACTTCCTGATCCAGAGTCCCTCCCCAGCTGGGACTGGAAGATCACAATAAGGTCTCCCTGGAGCCTTCTCTTCTCCAGGCTGAACAATCCCAGCTCTCTCAGCCTGTCCTCACAGCAGAGGGGCTCCAGCCCTCAGATTATCTTGGTGGCCTCCTCTGGAACCACTCCAACAGGTCCGTGTCCTTCTGCTGTTGGTGTCCCCAGCGCTGGAGGCAGCACTGCAGGGGGGTCCACCTGGCCCAGGAGGGTCCCACCCCGGCAGCACTGTGCCCAGGAAAAGAGGGTGCTGCGGGGGTGACACCTCTCCCTGCCCGAGTGCCATGGGGCTCCCCTGGTGCCCGCTCACCCTCCAACTGCTACAGCTGCGAAAGGGGATCCCTGTGAACCCCGAGAATCGCTCCCCAGCCATGCAGGGAACGCTGCCATCGTCACCGTGAGCAGAGCCCCCCCAGCTCCCACTGCCTTAACCCAGAAGCAGCAGCCGACCCCTCGTGGCCCCCCGCCCCTAAATGTACTCGGCTTCACCCTAAGGCAGAGGTTTGCCAAAAACTTGCCTGCACCATTTCTAACCTCTCTAAATCATTTGCATCCACAGCAACCTATGAGGACCCGGTGCCCAGACCACCCACGGCTTAACAAAACATTTCACTTTATTTTTCAAACTTATAGTCCTTTATATATATCATCTGCTCAAAGTAATTTATAGCATTTAACTCGATATCAGTTTCACTTACTTGAACATTCTCTCCTATGTGAAGGAGCCGCCCTCCGCTAGGCGTTTTGCCAGCGAAAAAGCCCCATTTGGGAGTCCGGTAGCTCCAGGGTTTGCCCTACAGCGATGCGAGACCCTGAGCCAGCCCCAAATCCGCCGAGAACAGGCCGATAGGAACATGGATGTTACCACCTAGTGTCAGACGGGAGAGGAGCAGCAGCCAGGATGGGGATGGGGACAGCTCGGCCGTAGCTCTTGCTCCGCAGAAACCGCTGGTGCTGGACTGCGAGCCCAGAGTCTGGACATGCCGGACACCTCTGCTTCCCTGGCCATCAGCAGGGACATGAGCTCTCTGCTCCTGCAACAGGGATGGATTTAAAAATAAAAATGCACGATACATTTTTGGGGAGGAAGAGTGCAGAAAAATCCCATCTCTGTTTTATTCTGTCAGTTTGAGTCGGACTTGCCGATATTTCTTGCCTGCAACCAGCCAAGTTACTCACTGTAACAGGTTCACACTGTCCTAATTCATCTCCTGGATTTGATGGAAGAAGTAGAGAAGCAGCTCTGCCCCATCTATGTTGGGAGCACGGGGAAGGCGCCCAGAGCAGCCAGTACAGAGACGAGCAAGCAACAAAAATGCTGAATATAACAGATACAGGGGGTGCGGCACCGGGCTCAGCCGTTCAAACCATCACACAGGGAGGTATTTAGTGAAAGAAGCCCAGCAAACGTACGGCAAAGGAGACGAATGCTTTTTCAGACAAGGCAGGAGTCACCCATCATCTCAGCACGGTTAGCCCGGTGCCACGGGAATTCCACGGCAAAGCCGAAAGGCTGTGGATGCACCCACGCAGGTAGAGCTCCAGCCCCAGGCTGGGGACATCTCGCAGCACTGGCTGAAATTAAAATTAAATGATCCCTCTGCCAAACTTAGACCTCAGCAATTACCCAGGACCTGAAAACGCTGCCGCAGTTGAAATTATCTTTTTTTTTTTTTATATTTTTATTTTCTGGCACATACTGTCCCTTGTGACCAGACTTAGCCTCGTGCCGTGACAAAGGCCACTTTCTTACAGAGTTAACGCTGCAGCACCCGACGGCCCCGCAGCTCCCCTGTTGCATCGCATGAGAACAGCCAGCAGCTCCGGTCCCCGGGAACCCCCGTCCCCCCAGGACCCCCACCCACAGAGGATGCTCTGTCCCTGCAGGCTGCCCGGGGCTGCAGCCAGGCACCGCAGTGCTCACATCCCCCGTGTCCTACGACAGGGGGGAAGCCTGAACCAAACGGCAAAGGGCCACGAGATGGACGGTGAGGGCAGGGGAGGTGGAGGCGGCGGAGAGAGGACATCCAGGCAAAGAGCAGAGTTTGCAATGTGTGCTTACAAAGATCCCAGCAAATCGCGCACTGGCAATCCTGTTTCCAGCTTCTCCCAGTAGTCACGCGACTGATTTTCCAGCCTTAATAATAACCTTTTCTCAAATTTTTAAAATTATACACACAAATGACATTAAAACGGATGGATGCCCCATCCCTGGAGGTGTTCAAGGCCAGGTTGGACGGGGCTTGGAGCAACCTGGTCTAGTGGAAGGTGTCCCTGCCCAAGGCAGGGGGTGGAACTAGATGAGCTTTAAGGTCCCTTCCAACCCAAACCATTCTGTGACTCTATGATAAAATAATACTGAAGCTGCAAAATGAAACACTGGGAAGTTCACCCAGGCAGATACCATACGCTACACTAACAGGGAGACTCGGCGGGGAGCCCCTGTGCAGCCCTGCTCGAGCGGGAACTGGCACACGGAGATTATTTCCACTGGAAGAGCATCCCTAATGCACAGGCTTCACACCCCAGCTGGAAAGCAGCTCGGTCAGGGGAAAACCATGAACATCAGCCAGTGAATCACCCATTGCCTGTGCTGCCAGCCAGTGACGCAGTAAATATCCCAACTCCTGGAAACACAGCGCTGTGACTCCTTACGGAGGAGCAGATCGGCCAGAGAGGGATTGGCGGAGAAAATCCAGACAGTTCAAAGTTAACTGTGCAACAGATTCCCTTTTCCTCCCCAAATTAGCCAGCTGAGGAAGCCATCCGAGCCCAGGCACCACTCACCGCACAGATGAGACCAGTCGCAGAAACTGTCCTGCTTTCACCACTCGCCCCCGTCTCCCCTGGCTGCTGCCGTCCGGAGGCAAAGCCCTCGCCCTCCGTCCGCCTCCTCGGGGCAGTGGGTCCATATCTTAAAGACATTCCCAAAGCTTTCTCCTGTTAAAAGCAAAATCGCTGGCAGAGCCTTTTTACGGTAGTTCTGTTCATTCTGTGGTATAACGCAGGTATGTTCAGGAGTTCCTGCAACCCTCACCAAGGAAAAGAATTTTATGGTGAATTTCTCTTTGACAGAAAAAAATTTGCAGGAAGAAGCAACGCTCTGTAAGAAAATGGATTTGGCTTTCGTGTGCTTGCATACAGCATGGGCACAAGCTGCCTCCTGCTTTCAGAAAGCAAACGGCACAGGGAGGATTTATAAGGGGCAAGAAGCGGAACCAGGTTCCTACATCCCCGCTCCCCCCCAACGACCCCACTCCGCTCCCCCGCACCGCCGGGCTGCCCCCAAACCCAGGCATCATGCCAAGGCAACGGCATGATGCTGGGCGGGATGGGGAGGGGGTAACCACCCCCTTGTGCTGATTCTCAAAGGAAGAGACCCAGATGGGGGGGGGGCTAGAAAAAGAGGTCCCCAGGGACCCCACCTCCTCTCTCTGCTCTTGTGTTTCCAGCAACGCACGAGCTCCCACTGCCTGGGCAGGGGGTGCCGGACTGGAGCTGCTGCAGGCTCCTGGGTGCCAGTGCAGCAGTGTCGAGGCAGGTCCCGAGGGAAGGGATGCGGTCCAGAGGGGACGGCAGAGTGGGCACATCGGATCTCCTCCCTGCCAGCCCCGGACCCCACCTCGCAGCTGCCCAGCATCGCAGGCAAAACCCCCACAGGATGAGGGGCTCAGGGTCCCCTCAGGGTTCATCAGTGGGTGCTTCTGTCCTCTAAGAGACACAGCAGGGACTTGGAGAGAGGGAGACCACCCCGACACGTGATACTCCCTGTACCGCAGCCCCGGCGGATGGAGACACGTGGAGCGTGGCCAGCAGCGGGGACCTGCCCCAGCCCCTCTCATCCTACACCCAGCCCCGGGGAAGCCACCGACCAAGCGCACCAGTGTTGGACAGCCCTGCCTGCACCCCTGCCTGCACTCCTGCCTGCTCTGCATCCCCAGAGTGGCCAAGGGAAGTGTAAATTCAGCCCGTCTTGATCTCAGCAGCTCCAGCTCCATCTGGTTCCTGTTAAATCAGCCACACAGGGTGGAGAGGGTTTCCTCCCCCGACGCTATAGTGTGCAAAGAGGGGGAGGTAAAACAGCTTTTTTAAGACATGGCTGCCCTTCTCTTTACCTTCCTGCCTGGAAGGCAGCCAGGAGCGGCTCATGCCTCCCTGCTCACATCTGGAGGGGACCTTCTCCTCCCGGGGCTCGCTGCATACCCCACACCTCTGCACGGCCATTGCTCCTCCACCTGGGGCACACGCTTGCTCTGGGTCTCGCTTCTCTTCTGTCACCGCAGCAGCTTTGTCCTGAGCCACTAATTCCAGCCTGTGGGACTTTCCGATGTTTTCATCCTTGTGAGGAACTGGGCAGGCAAACCGCGGTCCTGCAGCAGGGAGGGAGGGATGCTCCACAGCAGGGAGGGATGCTCCGCGGCAGCCTGCTCCTGCCAGAGGATGAGCAGCAGCTCAGCCCCCCTTGGGAAACACCCCAAAAGCAGATGTTAGCTCATCCTAAGCCCTCTCTAAACTGCCATAAAACCCACATCACCTTTCCGAGAAAGGCTCAAATGTGCTACCCCACTAACCTTGGCCCAGCCACAGGAGCACCGATGCCCATCTGCGCACAAAAGCGAAGATCCAGCGCCACTGCCGAGACCCCACCATCCTTGGGCACAGGACGGCGTTTCCCTGGCATTCCCAGACAGGCCAGATAAAGCAGGTTCCCCCCATGCCACAAGCCATAAATGAAACAACTCGCAAGGCGAGGGGCTGTAATCCAAGGGTGAGCCCTGGCACCGACAGAGAGGATACGCAGCGGAGCGAGATCGCAGGAACGGAGCCTGCACACCCGGTGGCAGCAAAGAAACGCGGAGGAGTGTGGGCAGGGGCCTGGCAGGCAGCACCGAGATGCTCCGGGGAGCTGGGGTGGACGGAGGAGCCCAGAGAGCCGGATCCTGCCAGCACCGAGGCGAGGGGCAGGACCCCAGGGGAGCGCAGAGAGCCAGGGAATGGCAGAGGTGATGCCAGCACGTGCAAAGCACCGGCTGTTTTAAAAGACGAGAATCCCACCCTGCTTCCTAACCATCTTATTGTGGTTTTTTAACCAAACCCCGAAGCGTCGCCCTGACTCGGACCACCAGCCGTAGGTCTATGCCTGCAGTGCTCTGCTTACGCCGCCCATGCTGGTGCTTACTGGCCACCGCGGCTCGCAGCCAGCCCCATCTCTGCAGCACACCCGGCCCCACTGTGCTTCAAAACCCCAAAATGGTCCCTCGCCATGCTCAGCCCTGCACCGGTGCAGCCCCAAGCGCACGGCCGGGACGGGAGCCCCGCAGCACCCATCCTGCCATGGGCAGGCAGCACCGAGAAACCTTCCAACCACTGGCGCAGGGGAAAGCCCTCATCCTAGGAAAAGCCTTGTGGGATCCTTGCAAGGTGTGGGGAATAGGGTGTTAACCCTCATCCAAACACAGCTGGAGAGGCATGGCTGCGCTAAGTGAAAAAAAAACAAAGCACTTGGCACCGTGACGGCCGGCCGAGGCAGGCAGGGACCCTGCTGCAACACCCACCCTCGAGCTGCTCCGGTGCAGCGGGTTCACCCGGAGAGCTTGCTCGACACCGAACCAGGCCAGAGCAGCCCCTGGGTGCCTGCAACGCCCAGCCATCCCCGCTGCGCTTTGCAGAGCGGCTGGTGCTCTCCCCTCCTTCCCAATTGTCTCTCCGCAAACACGCTGCTTATTTGTCAAGCCCATGGCACCGAAAACAGCCCTTCAGGATACAGCCCGGCTGGGTCTCACCAGGGCACTACAGCGAGCCGGAATGAATTTAGGCTCCTGCCGAGATTTCGCCCCTCCGGGAGCAATGCGATCGGGCAGCGCTCCCCCAGGCAAGCCAGCATTTATTCATCCAGCGCAAGTCAGCAAGGAAGGTCCGTCCTCTGCTTAGCGTGGGCAAGGCACAGCCCACCCTGGAAACATCTTCCAGGCATTGCAGGCATCCCCAGGCGTCTGCATCTTTAGCTGGGGCTCCGAGCGCGTCAGAGCGTTCATAAATACTTTTGCATGATTCAGGGTTAAGGAATAAACCTTCCTGAGAGGCAGCTCCAGCTCCAGCTCAGCTCGGTGCTAACAGGGTTAGTCACACCCAGGGGGAAGCAGAAGCAGAATGGAGGAGGTAAACCGAGTCACGCAGCTGTTTCATTAAAACCCTATTTCAAAATAACGGACACAAGGGGAATCATGACTGTCGCGTCCCCTAAGAGCTGAGGTTGGCCAAGGAGCAATTTCCCCTTTGGATGTGTCAAAAGATTCAGCTCTATTTCTCACATTAGCTCACCTCAAGTATAATTCCAGTGCTATTTTCTAAGCCCACATAACACAAATTAGCCAGCTAAAATTTTACTTTTGGATATTTCCAAATGGCTTCACGGCGGAGCAGCTACACAGAGCGATTTTTGGGCTGCCTGCGATGACAGTGACAGACAGATTGGTGGCAATGAAGTTATTTTGTCTCCTTTTGCAGCTGACTAAATTTGCATTGGTATTTTCACGGTACAGACTCCACCTTTCATCTAACATGATTAATGCTGTTGTAAATACAGAGAAAGAACCAGCTGCTTCTGGCTTCTTAGCTTCTACTGAGCAGCTGATGAAAAAAAGTCCTTTTGTTCAAGCATCTCTGGAGCCTCTGCAGACTTTTTGAAGAGCCTTTTATTTCCAAAGGTTAGAGAAACGTGGTGTCTAGAGCTGGTGTACCCTGCTTGTCTCCCCACAAACCTGGATGGCGCCTGCCGCAATCGAAGCGCCTGGGGCAGCGCAGCCGGTGCCAGCCCGCGCTGTCAGGATGGGTCCCCCATCAGCCAGAGATGTTACAGGGCATCGGGTACCAAAGGTTTTGCTCGTGTCTTTGCAGCATCCTCGCGAGCACAGCTTGTGCCCGGCCAGAGAAGGGGCTGGACAACCTGGAGGGCTCCAAACCCAGCCCCGGGGACCCACAGATCCTCCGGCAGGAACAAACCGGCGCTGTCATCCCCGAGCCCTACGGGCTGGGCAGGTTATTCACAGACTGAACACGCTGCGTGTCCCCAAACAGCATAAACTACAGCGTGGGTCTGGCAAACACAGGGCAAAGGGAACGCGGTGTGCCACGAGTGTAAAATTCAAACAGAAAAAGAAAAGCGTTTGGTAACAGCAGGTTGAAGAGCCTCGGCAGGAGGATGCCGTTTGCGAGCCAGCCACCAAGAGGTGCCAGCAGCTCTTCCAGAGCCGAGGCAGCTCCTCCGGCTCCCGCTTCACACCAGACTTCTTCCTTTCTCCCATTTCTTTAGCAATGCCCCCAGTCAGCCCAGTTTCAGCCCTGCCAGGGGCAGCTGGATGTGGGGAAGCAGCAGGGCTCTCCCTGCCATCGCCCACCCCGTATGCCCCGGTTTTCCTCCCGCTTGGTATGAAAATGGACCCGAAGCCCAACGCCCCCCCGCCCCCCGGCAGTTTGGAGGAGCTGAACTAACCCCCGTGTTCACACCAGTCCCGGAGAGAAGCAGAAAAGGTTTTGCATGGAAGCACAGGAGCAATGCCGGTGCTGCTGAAAACCGAGCCGGCTGCCGGCGAGGCTGGAGCAGGCGGGCAGGGATGGCCAGCAGGATTGAGGGTCTCCATTGTCACCAATTAGAGAGTCTAGTGGCCCTGCCTGGCAGGAATGGAAAACAAAGCCACTGCGCGCTTTCCAGCAGCTCTGGCAGCTACTCCTACCCGTTGGGGATGCTGCTTCTGTGGAAAATCTCAGCATTTCTCTGAAGGGAGAGTGAGGAGCCTGTGCCAGGGAGCCTGCGTGCTCCCTGGGAAATGGAGCCGCGACTGGTCCCAGCTCAGTCACAACAGGATGAGGACAAGAAGATGACGGCATCCTTGCAGGGAGCTATGGAGATACTGGGCAGGGGCACTGGGGAGAGGAGGGTGTCCCAGCTCCTGCAAGCCTCGGCCACTCGCTCTTGCTCACAATCACCTTTAAACCCTTGCTGCTGGCCCCGAGAAAAGGGACTTGCCCAGCCTAAGATTTCACTCTACCTCAACCCAATTTACATATCTTATCTTCAGGGGGTTTTTCTCCCCTCCCGCTGAAGTTCTCCACAGGTGAAGCTCCCCACACAGAAGCAGCTACCAGTGTTTCGCTAAGCTGGCAGCATCACCAGGGATGTTTAATGGGGATAAAGGAGAGGAGAGAAGAACCCCCAGTGTGACGCATGCAAACCCCTCAGCAGCGAGCAGCGCAGGGAGGAGGCTGCCGGTGCCTCCTGATGCAGCCCAGCACCCCCTAAATCCCCGGAGGGATGCGGGCTGTGTCCACCTATTCAGAGCCAAGCTCCCCCAGCAGCACTCCACAGCGGTACCCACACGTGCTGCCTCCTCTCCATCGGCCACCCCAGCTCCATTGATCTGCCCAGCGAGGCAGAAACACAGAACCATTGCCGAAACCAGGTGTCAATGACCGAAACCTTTTTTCACATCTGACAAGCACAACCACTAGGAAAATGCAACAGCGCTAGGAATTTCTTCTGCTCCTTCTGCCCACTCTTGCGCTTCCAGACAAGTTTCAGTCAAGGCACCTCCAACTACCCTGGCACGGGAGCAACGTGGGACAGACAGACAAGCTCCAAGAGGCAAAGGCGCACACAAAACCTGATGCTCTCGGAGCAGAAGTGGCGTTGTGGCTTACCTGGCGCTTTGGAAGGTCGCAGACGCTGATTTTCCAATAGCCCCGAATCCAACTCCCACTGCCAGACCCTCTGAAACAGGAAGGAAAAAAACATTAAGGTCAAACCCCACAACAGCCCTGAGACCATCCCTCCTCCTGCGCTCCAATGGAGCAAAGATTGGCATGAGCAGGAAAGCAGGACTCCAGGCCGGGTCGTTACCTTTCTCATTTTAATCTAAGTGCATTTAATCTAAGCTCAATGCAAGAGCCTGCCACACTGCCCGGGGTACTTCCCCACTGTGACCCCAACCCAACAGTTTCTCTGGAAGCCAACACAGAGAGGAAAGGTTTCTGGATTTATGAGTGCCCTGGAGAGGAAAAGATCACAATCCGCACCAGCTGAAATGCGATTTTAATATGGAGCATAGCAGTGCAAAACACCAAAGTCTGCTCAAAAGGATTCCGGCTTGGTAAACCTCTCCGCAGTGAGTCGCCTCTGCAACATGCAGACGAACTGGTGCCATAGGGGGTTGTAGAAGAACCGAACATCGACTTCTCCCGTAAAGTCCCCGGGAGCTGTGCTAAGCCAGGACCAGGCTCCCAGCAACACCACCACCCCCGTCTCTGGTCTCCCCGTGCTCAAATACCAGCACAACGCCTGTACAGTCGCCAAAGCAGAAGGAAACCCAAACTTCACGAGAACATCCCTACTTTGCAGATTATTTTAGATTACAGTTAATCCCATAATTTTAGATTACAGTTATTCCCATAAACCCCAAAGAAAACCAGTCGAGGAGCCTTCTTCCCAGGAGGGCAGCGGGTGCGGGAGACCTGTGATCCGCCACTGCCTCCTCCCTGCAGCTCCTCAGGGATAACTGCTCCATCCTTCCCCGCTCCTCTCCTGCCCTCTCGCAAACTTTGCTTACCCTCCCACCAAGGGCACAGCTCCCTTGTCTCTCCCAGAAAAAAAAAAAAAAAAAAAAATTATTTTCAGAAAGCGTCAAACCATTGCTACTTTTTTTTCCTTTGTTCATAATCCCCATTTTTGTTTTCGCAGCCCCTCTGGTATCGCTCCCCTCCCAGCAAGGCGGGGGGGGAAACGTTCAAAGAAGAAAAGCAAACCTGTTTGTGTGGCTGGCTGGGTTTTACAGCCTTAAAGCAGGCAATTACCCGCTGCGGCTGCTGGCAGCCACGCGAGGGGACAGTGGGGACCATTCAGATGAGCATTCGAACAGGTTGAAAATGTCACCGAGAGTGTTTACCTGTGTACTGGAGGATGAGGTCTCAGAAGAAGAGGACCACGTGTGTGTTTGTGGTCTTCTGAATTTCCAGTTGCCTTGGAAACACACCATAAAAAGCAGCACTAACTCGGATAATCACGGCATTTGCATCCTCCAGTCCAGGCTGAGCACGGAGAACTGAAACACTCGACAACTCCTCAGAGCCCTGATCCCAGGCTTGTGCCAAGGCTCAGGATGGAGACAGGGAAAACAACCGCAGGCATCAACCCTACGTAAGGGTTACGGGACAAGAAGACTCCGAATTGTCCCTAAAATATCACAACTGGGTGATAACTCGTCTGGTGAAGCAGGCAGCGAGCCGGGCAGCAGCGGGGGCAGGAGCAGAGCCAGGGCGGGCTGCCAGCGCCAGAGTGGCTGCACCCGCAGGGAGGGATGGCTTCCGAGGTCTCCGCTCCGCAGGCAGTTAAGCAAACTTTGGAGGAAGAGCTTTTTAAAGATGTTTAATGGCTGTGCTCAGTACGGCTATGAGGATGCGATGAAGCTCCACGCAACTGGGTCTGGCACCGCTCTGCCGAAAGATTTCTTTTTAAGCAAGACTTGCCCAGAGAGCAAAATTCAAAGGACAAAAGTGCTAATTTGCGGGAACAACCAAAATAGCTTTGACAGAGGGGAAAAACCACAACAATTTCCCCGCTGCAAAGCGAGTCTCATGGAATAAGAAACTCAGCAGCACAATTAATGAAAGTACAAATCACATATACATGGAAACAAATTACGGGAAATTAAAATCAACAGATGGTGCGTAGTGAACTGCTTATTTGGAGAGGGAGAAGCTGCCGATGGTGGAAGCTGCAGCACGGTAGAGATGCTCACCAGCACGGAGAGGAGGAGGTGACACAGCAGCCTCTGGCCACGGGCTTGCCCAGGTCCCCACTTCCCACGAGAGGACACGAGAGCTCGGGCAGGACGAGTGTGACCACGAATCAGCCAACGGGCTGCTGACCCCAGAGCATCCCACAGGAACTCACAGCCAAGCAAGTCTGGTGTCACACATGGTCCAGACACAGCAGGGACCCCAGCACATCCCGTGGTCACTGCTGAGGCTTGGGAAGCCTCTGATTCTATTCAGCAGACGTTGTGTGCCACACTCAGCCCATCGCTGAGATCGGTTTCAAATATTTCATTTAGAAAAGCCTGCCAAGATCACAGAGTAACTTCACCGCTTCAATAACACAGGTTCAATCTCTTTCAAAGAAGATGTCAAATCTCAAAATGACTGTTTGGCAGGCAAGCAAGCAGATCCACAAAGATTTACATGGAAAACAAACAGTAAGAGCTTGCTGCCAGTTTGCCCGCACTCAAAGCTCACAGCCAGCTCAGCCCTCTGGCTGCAGCCCCTCTCTCAGCTATTCTGCACATACTCAAATTATAAATAGCCCGAGTGGCTTCTTCAGGTGGGAAAAGACACAAAAAGAGAAAGGTTAATGTTTCTATGTCAACCACTTCCAGATACGCTGCGCTGAAGGCTCTGCAAATGGATGACTGGGACATTAGGTCACTGACGATGGATATGGGAGAGCAGATCTCCTTACCCCCGGAAAGCTCAGGCATCAGCTTGAAAAATAAACAGCCCTGTGCAATCTCTGGTTCTTGGCACCATCGAGAGCAAAGGCAGAGAGGAGCATGGTCCAGCACCCACCCTGGGCCACCACCCT
Organism: Burhinus oedicnemus; assembly: GCA_008921705.1. Taxonomy (NCBI): domain Eukaryota; kingdom Metazoa; phylum Chordata; class Aves; order Charadriiformes; family Burhinidae; genus Burhinus; species Burhinus oedicnemus. The sequence continues at coordinate 376,201 of VFFE01007135.1, read as the reverse complement.
GAGGGCAAGGCAAGAGCCCTGAAGCTTGGGATGTGAAAGAGGGTGGAAGGCAGGCAGGCATGTCCCATAGGAAACCTTTCCATGTCAGAGAGGGTTTTTCAGAGGATTTCAGTGGCTGAAGCTATTGTCTTGCAACTGGTGATGGAGCTGGAAGAACTGGCGCTCCACACAACCCTGTTAGCTGGAGAGCTCGCGTGGTGAAGGCGCCAGGCTGGGGTGTTAATTCGGCATCTCTTTGCAAAGTTGCAGAACAAAGAAAGAAAAATATGACCAATCTCAGCCACAGCCACTGTCAAGAAAACGCTTCTATTTAACCTAAACAAAGGAATTTTGCCTCTCTTGGGCTTTCTTGGCTTTACAATTCAAGACACTTTATCCTGATAAGGCATTACCCAGGGATCAGACTAATCCTATGCTAACTTAAGGATCAGCTCCAAACCTCTCAGTCAGCAGCGTTCATTGCTTTCCAATCTGCTTGTTTTCTGAGAAAAGCAAAAAAAGCTTCAAAACCTCAACCTGCAAAGCGATAACTATGCTGGAGGGCCACTACAGAGACTCCTGTTGCTAATGCTGGATGGCTGTGGGACATGTTATGGCAGCCTGCTGATCACGGTGGCAAGGGCAAAAAGCATGGTATCCATAGGTGTCCTTATATATCACATCTGATACACAGACCTGATCTAAACCAGGGCACCCAAGCACAACTCCAGGCTGGGCGGAGAATGGATGGAGAGCAGCCCTCAGGAGAAGGACTTGGGGACGTTGGTGGGCAAGAAGCTCAACATGGCCCAGCAATGTGCGCTGGCAGCCCAGAAAGCCACCCGCATCCTGGGCTGCATCCCCAGCAGCGTGGCCAGCAGGGCGAGGGAGGGGATTCTGCCCCTCTGCTCCGCTCTGGGGAGACCCCCCTGCAGTGCTGCCTCCAGCGCTGGGGACACCAACAGCAGAAGGACATGGACCTGTTGGAGCGGGGCCAGAGGAGGCCACCAAGAAGATGCGAGGGCTGGAGCCCCTCTGCTGTGAGGACAGGCTGAGAGAGTTGGGGTTGTTCAGCCTGGAGAAGAGAAGGCTCCAGGGAGACCTTATTGCAGCCTTTCAGTCCCTAAAGGGGCTCTGGGAAAGCTGGGGACGGACTCTGGATCAGGGATTGGAGCCATAGGATGAGGGGGAATGGTTTTACACTGAAAGTGGGGAGATTTAGGTGAGATATTAGGAAGAAATTCTTGACTGTGAGGGTGGTGAGACCCTGGCCCAGGTTGCCCAGAGAAGCTGTGGCTGCCCCATCCCTGGAGGTGTTCAAGGCCAGGCTGGACGGGGCTTGGAGCAACCTGATCTAGTGGGAGGTGTCCCTGCCCATGACAGAGGGGTTGGACTAGATGATCTTTAAGGTCCTTTCCGACGTAAACCATTTTATGATTCAATGATCTTCATAGCACCATGGACCGTCCACCAGATCCAAAGCCAAGGGGAAGACATTTTCCCTGCTCTGGGAGCTCATACCATCTCTGGGGCCAAGCCCTGCCATCCTCCTCCTCTCCCTTAGCTTCTGGCTGGTGCTGTGCGCAGGATCAGCTCCCACCTCCGCAGCCTCAGAGGGCACGTTCAGAGCAATGCGGATGGTAGCCATGGGCACAGCATGAGAGGACCACGCAGGAGTGGGGACAGCACACAGGTCTAGCAAGAGCATTGCTTTGAGCCCAAAAAGCATCTTCACAGGGAAGGCAGCCAGCCCAAAATTTGAAAAGGAAAAGCCAAGAGGGAACATCACAGCAAGGAGGAGTTGGTGCAAGGGGAAGGACCGTGGAAAGGGGAGCAGAGCAAAGCTCGACGAGCACAGGGTCATGTCAAGGCACCGGGGCAGGCAGAAGGTGACGGCGCAGTATGACACGATGGCTGCAGCACTGAGCGGAGCAGGCAGGGAGAGATTTACGCAGTGCATGAACAGCTGGCATGGAGGACGTCAGCCAAGGGAGCAAAGTGAGTGCCATGCTGCTCCCAGAGCACCTCCGACACCTTCACGCTTGGCCTGAGCTCCCCAGCTCCCCCAACGCTCATCCACCGGCATTCAAGCACCTTCAAGCAGAGGGGACTCGGATGCGTGCAGCATGCTGTTACAGCTCTGGGTTTATTTTTACTTTAATTTCACTTCAGTGCCCCATCAGCAGAGCTGCAAAACAGCACAAGATGTTCCATCTCGTTGAGCGAGGAGGACAGAGAAAACGTTCCCGTCTGCTCTAATCCACAGGAGCACACGAATTGGCTGGGACGGGCTTTGGGATGAGGCTCAGCACTGATCCATCTCCTCCCCCTTGGCATGGAAAGCTCTGCACCCACTCCACGCCGAGGTGTTCCTGGGGAGGCCAGAGCTCTCCAGCCCCGAGGGGACCGCATGGACTCCTGAGAAGGTGCATCACCGTGGAGCTCTGGGCTACAGGAGGGTGCCTTGCCTTTGGACTAGCCCAAATAAAGGTGTCTAGCACTGCATTTTCCAGGGAACTCTTCTCCTTGGGAGGGAAGAGAGGAAGGTTTGCTCAGGCAGGAGCGAGGTGCTGGCATCGAGGCAGCCCACAGCAGACGTGGGACGGTCCTGGGGCACCTGGATGCAGATCTGCGTTGCCAGCTCCTAACCAGCCCTGATACTGAAGACCTGGATGAGGATAACGTACAAAATACACAAATAACTTTAAAAAGGAGAGATTTACTGAAGAGATGCTTCTGCTTGGAAAGCAGAAGGCGCAGTCACTAACAGAGACGGCTCCAGCCAGCCCAGACTCGCTGCTCAGGTACACACTGATGGTGCTGTAGGTGTTTGAGCAAAGGGGAGGAAACCCCCAAACTACACAGAAGTCGGGAAACTCAGGGAGATTGAACTCACCCGGGAAGCTGCTTCGCTTTCCCTGGTCTGAAATCTGGTTTTGCCTGCTTTTCCCAGTCTGAAATTGCCTTCTGCCGCTGCTCACAGCACTGAACACTGTGTCTTTGCTCTCACACACTCCAATACCTATTTTCCGAGAAGCCCCGGCTCCAGCCCTGCCTGGAGCGGCCGACTCCAGGCTCACAACGCGGGGCTCATCCCCCAGCGCCTGCAAATGCCACACGAGCCTTAAGTTCAAAGGATCAACTTGAAAGCGGAATGGCTGATCCCATCCCATCAGACCTCTCCCTTATCACCCACCACCCGCGTCCGCAACAGCTTGGCAAGCTGAAAGAACCGGGTGAAATTAAGCAGGCTGCGATTTTAAATCCTATTCAGGGCAGCTTATGCAGCCAGGCAGGGATCACGGCCCTCCGCTGCCTGCTCTCCGTCTCAATCAGCAACCAGAAAAACCTTCCTGCAAACCCAGGGTCTGGATTTCACGGGGCTCACCGAGCTCCTGCCCTCACCAGCTCCATTTTCGAGCATGAAATGAGCTTCGCAGCCACCGCAGGAAGCCACTCGTAATCCTCGGGAGAAGGCCTGTTCTCAAAACCAACTGAAAATAAAAGCCCTTCAGATTCCCTAGAAATCCAGACGAGTAAATAGCAAGCATCACTCACAGGGCCTTGATAAATTACAGAGGCAAGTAAGTTAACCCCAGTTATTATGTTACTCTTATATGCCATAAAGAGCAAGCGAACAGGGAGTGGATAGAGAACAATATCCTAAAAAAAAGAATCTACTAAACAAAATGCACTTTTCTCTCCAAATCAGTTTGTCATCACGTAGGCAAGGTTTCAGGAATAAAGAAAATGAGGTCGCAGCACCCTGGAGCTCGTGCCTCGTCTGGGATCACCGCTGTAACACGCGTCTGTTCTGCAGCAGCAATGCCGCTCGCCCGCCCTCTGCCCGGTCCCGTCTCACCTACAACCATGGCAGCGGGCAGAGCGGCGCCGGGAGCAGCCGGGGTGCTACAGGCTGAGCTGGGAGCTCGCTCTTGTCGGGCATCAGAGATGTTGGTGCCTTTCTTCCCCGCTTCTTGTGGTGTACAAGCAGCTTAGGACGGCGGTGACAGGGGAACACAGACCCGCTCGTTATCCGTTAGTTTATGCCATGCCTCCCGCTCTCCAAGAGGATGCGCTCAGCAGGGTGCCAGCAGCACAGCCCACCCATCGCCCACCCATGGGTGTTCTTTGCCTTAAAAATACCTGCAAGGGAAACTCCACTGGGGATGCAGCACGGCTCTCCTGGGCAGGCAGGGGAGGAGGATCCGCGGTGACAATAAAATAAGAAGCAACTCACAGATCCCGCAGCCTGAGCGGAGGCAAAATCTTGGGCTTGGAGAGAGGGCAAAGATTAGCGGAAAAACAGGGTTCGTAAATAACTTCTGCCTACAGCAGCAATGCCACAGCTCTGCCTGCCGGGGACATCGGACTTCTGGGGCAGATAAGGAGAGCACGGCTCAGCGGAGGTTTGTGCCTGCAGAGCTTTGAAAGAAATGGAAAGAATTATGGATTTAACAGCAGTAAATGCCTGCCTTTGTGAGCAAAGGGAAGAGCCTGCGATGCCAAGAATACCCTTTGCATGAGCTAACGCACACGCGACGCAACACAGGACCATGGGTGCCAACACGGATGCCGGGCCGGAGACACGCTTGCAGGGTTCATTGCAAAAGCATCCTCTGATGAAATGAAGCAACACCGCTGGGCTCACAAACGGCCGCCCAAGTCCTTCTCCTTGGTAAAACCAAGCGTTGCAACAGCTACACGTACCTCAGTGCTTTACAGCCGCTGACCCACGCTCCACCAGCACCTCGAGCCTGGCAGCAGCGTTAACGGAGCCGTGAGTGACATTATCTCCTCCTGCCGGGATTTATGAAGCTAATTCTCCTGGGTCAGCAAATGAACACGCTTCCTTTAGGAAGGTACTACGGATGCCAACATGTCATCAATTATTCATCCTGCTCTTTGAAGAACTATTAAGTTCCTAGTGGGAAATTAATCTTGCTATAATGAGGTTTGTATTTCTATGAGAGTTTAAGCATGTCCCTGTCGCCACTATTCAAACTCTTAAGTTTTTTCCCCCAAGACTGAATTCCAGTTCCCCCCAGGTAACATCATTTTGCCATTACTGTGCAAGACAGCAGAGAGATTACCAGATTTCAGTGATTTTCAGGTTTCTAGATATCCATCATTGTAAGACTAGCAAGCAGGAGGTTAAAGTCATTTTAGAAAGCCTTTTTTTTTTTTTTTCTTTTTTAACTTAACCAAGCCAGAAAGCAGTGGATCTCACTTCACATTTGAAACACAAATCCTACCCCTGCTCCAGAGGTGGCCTTGCTTAGCCACCATCCGCACACACACAGGGCAGCACATCCCATCCGCTCCTGTCCTGGTAAGTGGCTTTTCCCCCAAAGCCCCAGCTGTCCCCACAGGCACCTTGGGCACAAGACCAGAGGTCCTGGCACGGCAGTGCGAGTGCTTTTACTCTCCACCCACTGCTTGACGCCGGTGACCCGGCCACTCTCCGCAACACGTTTCTCTTCCACGTCCATAACCACAGACTCTTCCAAGCGAGAGCACCTGGATTCCCGGCAGGCGGCGTCCCCATAAGAAGCTGCTTGGCCGGGCTTCCACCTCCCCGTGCAGCACGGGAGCCCTGGGACACCCTTCACCTCCTGCACCAGCCCAGGTGGCTGCTCCTCGGGATGCCGGCAGCACCCTCCCTGCGCCCCGGGACTTCCAGCAAACTGCACTAGTGCAAGAGTGTGGGAATACCAAACCCCCAAGAGCCCACAGACCCGGTTCCCTCAAAGGCAGTAAGAAGAAAGGCGCCTTTTCCAGACCCACATGAATTACCCCGTCAGCACACGTAAGGTTTTCCATCCCCATGCCAGCAACCGCTGCTGCCCAGGCACGCATGTCCAACACACCGGCATCTTCTGGTTAAACACTTAGGGCACCCGTCACGGCTGCCGTGCTACTTAATGAAAAAAAAAAACAAGCCACAGTTTATTATAAAAGATTGCTGCTCCTTAGAGTTTGGCTTCGATTCAGCTCACCCTGGTGGGACGCAGCTCCCTGGGCTCAGGCAGGTTCGTCACAGTCAAAGAGAACCGTGGAGAAGTCCTTGTCCTCTCAACGTGCACGTGAAGAGGATCCGGGGAGCAGCAGCAGGTTGTGGCGTGCACACAGCCAACGCGCAGGAGTCCCTCGAGCGTTACGCTGTCATGAATTCTTATTAAGCGGCGACAGTGTGCTTGACCTGAAGGCAGCCCTTCAGCCATACGTACGACCTTTCCGCGGAGAACCCAACGCCAACAGGAGCTGTGACAAAGTCACATTGGCCAAGCAGGATTTCAACTTGCTTTATGCCTTCTCTGCAGCCCTGCAGAAGCAGCCAACTAACAAGGCCAGATCGCTCCTAATTATTACCCTAACCAAAAAAATCCTTTCAGCAGAACACAAAGACAAAATTTAAATGATTAATTTGCAGTTTATAGTGGCATGTATTATTATTTGCGGTATGAATTATTCAGTCGTCCCCTCTCCTCCCCCGGGTTCCCGATGAACAAGAGCTTTTGTTTGAGGGACGTATGGTGGGACGGGGATGTCGCCCGGTCCCCCTTCCCCTGTGGATTCGCACGCCGCAGCCCAGGCAGCGCTCCCACCCTGACCCTGCCAACAGACAGTGACAGGACAGAGAAAACAAAACCCAAGGCACCAGCTGGATTAATCTGCTCAGACAAAGCAGTCCTGGGCAATCATTATGCTCACGACTATTTGCAACCAGGGGCAGATGCAGGCAGAGCCACGAAGCCCCAGGGATCCTGCCCTGCAGAGCCCCACCGCGCCGCCCCGCCACGATGTCGGCTGTGAAAAAAGCAATAGGAGAAATAAACCCGTTTCGGTGCTATCTTACACCGTAACGCCCCGAAGGGAGCAAACAACTAAAAGGTGTGAGCGTGGCTGGGCGCATGGTGCAGAGAGCTGCCGGCTCCGGCACGGCTGGTACCGCTGGGAAGCCCTGCGGTGCCTGCTCAGGTAATCCCATGCTCGCGGGGGAGTGGAGAAAAAGGTGTGTGGGAGGAAAAGCCGATAAAGGTTTGTGGGGACGGCGGCAGTAGGAAAGCACAGCAAAGCCAGGCAGTTTGAAAATGGAGAGAAATTGCCTTTCCGGGTAGGGAATTGCAGGCAAACCACCGCAGACCTGCTTCAGCATCGCACGTCAGCTCAGCTCCTCTCTCCCGCTCCGGGGAGCGCTCAGTAACTGACTCAGGAGTTTACCCATTAGAGACACTAATAAAGCACGGATCCAGCAGCGGCTGAGGTCCACGATGCACATACGCTAAGCTGAAAGAAGGGAAAACATCTCAAAAGCTTCTGACACACCCCGACAGCTCAATTCCGCCGCTTTGATTTCGAAAGATAAAAACTAATGGCGCAGCTTTGCCTCCAGGTTTTCTAGGGATTCCCGGATGGGTCCCATCATGGCTATGCAGGAGGTGATGAAGAACAGCAGACGATGACAGGGCCGAGCCAGCCATCACCTGGAAAAGCAAACAGCCGAAATGCCCAGCTCGCCGGTGCTTAACAGCAGAACAGGCATGAAGAAAGCCAAACCATATTGCTGGAGTTAAAATGCCATTAAAGGGGGATTTTAAGCCCCAATGGGCTACCACATGCCTTATCCTGGGGGGGTCTCAGGCAATTTCACAGGAGCTTTGTCTGAAAAAAGCCTCCAGAATTGGGAATTCATGGCATAAAACCCACCTGTGTGCAACCGGCCGAGCTGGAGGGGTTTGCCTGGGTTTGAAACACAGAGGACATCGGCGAGCCCAAACCACCCGGAGTAAACCTGGTAGGACATGACACAAGGTGACTCTGGGTGACTCACGGCAACAGGTACGAGGGAAAAACAGCCCAAGAGAAGCTTCTGGCCTTGCTCAAGGGTCTGTGTCCATTAAACAAGGTGGAATTTGGGTAGCACAAGCCAATTTCCCCAATGCCACCTCCTGATTTACCCCGCGGGAGCCAGACCATCTACATCCCACCCTGATCCACTTTTCTCCCTCTTTCACCAAAGCACGACGTGGATCAAATCATCATTTCAACCCATCGAGGTATAATAGCTAAACAGGAGCTGATGAGGCAGCAGATGGCCACTGCTTACACCAGAGGTACCCGATTTTAAAGAATTAAAGTAACTGTCCAACATCCCAAAGCTCCTTCATCGTGGAAATGCTCCTCTAGAAGAAGAAAACTCTTTCCCAAATTAACAAACCAGAACTAGCCCAAAAGCAGGGACCAACCCGTGCTGGAAACGGGCTCTCCCCGACCCCATGCCGCCTGAATCCACCGCAGATATTTAATGTTTCATTTCTAGCACACAAATGATTTCTCAGGCCACCGCTCACCAATGTTTAATACAACAGATCTGTGAGATCTGATGGAGATAAGAAAGAAAAGGAGCTTCCACATGCATATTTCAGTGGACTTTCATTCCAGCTGCTGAAAATACTCTATTTAATTGGCTTTTGTCACCTTTGTGGCTCTTACCGCTTACAAAACACCAATCATCAACTCAAAACGATGCCGCAGAGATAAATGTACATTATCAGTTCTCCGCTGGCTTTCCAGGTGTCTGCCTACAAATGAGTTTTTGAAATATGAGCTGCTGTCAGCGGGGCATTAGAGACCCCGCCACTCCCGCCCCGCTGCCCACGCTCTCCCCGCTTTTAATGGTGCCAGCGTGACGGGCCGTGACACCCCCCGGGCTGCAGTGGAAAAATTCCCAACTGTGCCCACGCAATATATGAAATTACATTTACATTGGGCTGTTATTCACGCACCGTTTCCCGAGGCGCCCCGGACCCGAAGCCTCAGCCTCCGTCTGCCCGGGAGGAGCCAGGGGAAGTCCCGAGGGAGCCGCGCCGGTGGCCGCAGAGCCGACAGCAGCCCAGAGCCTGGGGCCAGGGCTCTTCACTCCCCGGCAGTGACACAGCCCGGCTCTGCAGAGGGGCACCCACACCTCGGGTGCATGCAGAGGACAGGGAAACAGCGATGCCCGGTGTGCGCGGGTGCCCAGGAGAGCCCTGTTGTGCTGATGGGAGGATTTCTTTTAAGCTTTTGCAGGACCAGGTTTTTGCTGTTGGCACCTTGTCTTGAGCAGAGGAGCGGGGCAGAGCCGTCCCGCGGCTGCTGAGAGCATCACCCATGGCTGGGGCTGCCACCCGCATCCTTCGCCCGGTGTCGGCACCTCGCCCGGCCGCCTCCCCAAGCTTTCCACCCCCTCGCACAGGAGCTTAACAACTTGGAGCAAGTCCTTTCAATCCATCGAGGTGCTTAATAGATGAAAATGTCATAATATGTGCTGATGAGGCGACAGTTAATGGGAGGTTTAATGAAAGGTTAAGGCAACCTTTCCCAGAGCGAGCGCGTGCGTGCGGCCGTGCTCCTCCTGATCCCACATGAGTCACCGCCGTGCAAAACACTTGGGTTCGGGTCGAAAACCCAGCGTTGTCTTCAGGGTCTGCATCCGACCTGACCTTTCTCCTCTCCCCCCTGGCCGCTCGCAGGGCCATCACATTGCAGCACCGTTGCAAACAACAACCGCTCGATCCCTGACACATCCGCGCCCCAAGGGTCCCTCTGGAAATCAAATCGGAGATGTGACGGGCAGCAGCCCTGGAAAGCCACGTGCCAGGCTGGTTTTTCTCCCTGGAGGTGAAAACGCTGTGAAAAATCCATGACTGTTCAAATGTGCATCTTTCCATCCTGGTGCGTGGCGAGCCGGTCCCAGGGCCAGCGCTGTCCTCTGCTCCCCCTGACCCTCAGCAGCACTTGAACTCCATCGCATCGCTGCACGACGTGCTCACCGCACACACGGACACCTTCCCCGACCCGTGTCTTCCTCTTCACCCTCCGAAATGCAAGCTGCAGAGAAGTCTTCTCCTCCTTTTTCTTACTACAAATAATGCCTTTCAGTAGAAATCAAAGGTGCTCCAAGGGTGCCCAAGAATAACCATTAATAGCAACGCAGCCAGCGGAAGCGACAGTGGAAGATCTGCTGTAATTTCAGAAAAAGGCACCACACAGACAAGACACAGACTAATTGGCGCAGCTAAAAGGCTCCCCTTCTCGTGCTCTGCCGAACCCCAGCGGCTACCAAACGCGTATTAAAGTCAACAGCTGTAAAATAGTCTCAATTTCAACAGACCAACACAAAAACCCATCATTTAAAATGAATGTTGCCAACCTTTAATAGATCCCTGAGAATATTCATACAAATAATCACTTTTCTTTATAATTGAGTCGCAATATCCCACTCATTGCCCCAGCCTTCCCTCGGGAGGCTGAGTGCATGGGAGCGCCTGTCCCAGGAGAGTGAATTCAATCAATTTTTTTGCTAATGACAAAGTAGCCAGCCTGGAAATCACTCCCTCCCAAGGAACACCGATCTGACAGCACAGCACGCAACCCCTGTGCTGCTGCAGCCACCCACAAACCCCTCTCCCCGTACCCTCCCTTCGGCAACAGGCAATCTGTTTGTGTCCTCAAACTCACCATCACCTGAGGAGCAGAGAAAACACCAGCCCTGGCTCAGGTCCGACAGACAAGCTCTGGCTGAACCTTGCCGACTTGGTTTAAGGTTTAATAAGCTGCAGTCTCCAGCATTCCACCTCGCACCCACCGGTGGAGCACATTGAACCTGGACTTGACCACTGCCAGACAGCTGTCAGACACCACCAGGCGTAGGGTGCTCACCCGGGAGATGGCAAACCACCCCACGGTTTAGGTACAAACCTCACCGGGAACTCTCTCCTCACCAGTGGGAAGATACCCTTTCATTTTGGACACGTCTCTGCCAGCTGGTGACCAGAAGCCCGTCACACATCTACATCGCACACCTATATCACACACCTACAGCCCTCAGTGCCAGGAGCTGGTTTGGGCAGACGTGCAGACACACCAGCTGAGAAGTGATGGATGGGATCCAGTCACTGCCCACCGCTGGAGATGTCCACAACAGGGGACTGGGCCAAGGGGTGGCAAAGCTGGGGTCCCCACCAGTTCCCCCCATTTTGGCTGGCTGGATCCAAGTCGGCGGTGCGGGGCGACGGCAGCTCAGGGATTTGCAGCGCGAGCAGCCGGCACGGCAGGGCAGGCAGGATCCCCCGCACACATCAGCCAACAACCAGAACCAAACCCCGCCGTCCACTCCTCTCCCCCAGACAGTCATAAAGCAGGAGACACAGAAAAGGACATTAAAACTGGTTAAAGCTGTAAGAAGCCATAAAGAAAAACAAGCGCCCAGGCAGGACCCATATCTAAGCGGGCAGTTCTCACTCCCAGGACTGTCCCTGGCCAAATCCCACCGTGCCGAGGGCAGCAGGCTGGTCTCACGCTATCTGGCCCAAGGGCGCTCCGTTCTCCTTCCCAGGCAAAGCTGCAAACAAGCGTGTTTCAAATCAATTTGACATTTACCACGCTTTGGTGCAGTCTTCCCTTCTACCCCCCTTTCCTCGGGATAAAACCAAGCAGCAGCAGCAGCGCTCGCTGCCAGCCTCTGCACCTTCCTTAGGGATGGAGAGGTGCCACAGAGCTGCCAATGGGATGGGCAGGAGGCGCCTGTCCTAGAGCCATCACGAACGTGAGGAACCACCGCCATAAGGCAGATGTGCCTTGATGCGAGGCTGCCCAGAGACACTGATGCCAGCCCAGTGACAGGGGGACACAAGCAGGGTGCCAGCACTGTACATCCTGCTCCCTCTCCTCCGCACCAGCCCCGGGCTATACCTGCCGCTGGGCATCACCTCGCCTCTACCCCAAGTGTTGGCCAGAACCCGACCTATGAGTTTTGGGGCTAAATCTCTCCCTCCTGGGCAAGCAGAGAAGGAGGGTCCCCCAAACCACTGCCACATGCCAAAGCATGGTGTGGGTGCCAAAGCACGGTGCAGGCAGGTGCCTCTTGCTACCCTCTCCAAGAACAGTCCCAGGGGGATGAACTTGGATGCTGTCACCTGAGGGTGCAAGAACCTTCCCCCCGACCCAGTGCAGCTTCCCCGGAGACTCGTTCATCCTTATCACAGACACCACCATCTACAATTTTCTCCATTTAAAATCTTTTCCCTCCTGCCTGTAGAGACAACCCCCATCCCTTCCTCCTCCTTGCAGCACCTTTGCCACCAAAGGTGAATTTACTCTGTACGTAGCTCCTTGCTTTGTTCCTTTTCATTAAAAAAAAAAAAAAAAAAATCCAGCTTTTTAATGGGTTTCTGACAATGGGAACTGGAGAGAAAGCCTCAGGCGGAGCCACATGAGATTTGGGGGGCGAGCAGGGGACATCAGTGCCACCTTGCACCATGGCTCTGTGCACACTGCAGCGCCGCTGCCGTGTCCTGTTTGCTCCCTCCCAGACACCTCTGCTTAACGGGTGACACTTGAGGCAGAAACATCACAGAAATGGAATGGGGGAGCAAACATGGAGCGATAGGACTGAATACAGAAAAGCAAGGGATTTTCTTGCAGGAAGGACAGGGCTGGAGCAAAGCGGACAACTCTGGCTCCGCATGCAGCTCCTGGGGATGGGCTCGCAGTGCGTGCCGGGGTCTGGGGCTGCTTCGCTCTGCCCACCACATCCCAATGGAAAAGGAAAATTCAGGTTTCCGTGGTAACGTTAGGGTGGCTGGAAGCATAACCTCACGCCTGCCAGCAACCAGCCCGGCATCAGCTCCCTGGGAGCAAGCGGCAGAGGAGGGTGCAGCGGCAGGGATGCTCCTCGGGGTGACGGAGTGACGTGGCACCGCAGTCCCCGCAGCGAGCAGGATCCCAGCCAGGTACCTGCCATAAGCTGAATGGTTTTTGTGGAAGAGAAACCCGTGTTTCCTAACTGCCAGAGGAAAGCAAGGCAGGGCATCGCCACAAGCCAACAGAGGAAATACCTGCAGCTCCTTCCCCATGTCCACTGCCATGCACGGATGCCCATTGGGAAACAACTCCAGCTCTGGTTAAGCCCCCAAGGGTCCCAGGCAGGCGCGGACCCCCACAGCACCCCTGTGAGCACCGTGACTCCCAGGAGAGCCCCAGGGCATGACGATGGCTGCAGAACACGGCCTTGGTCCTGCCCTCCACCTCACCTGTAGCGGTACGAGCATTAGGGCCAGGGATGTAGGCTCCCGCAGCATCTCCACACCAGAGGACCCCCCGATCTCACACCACCACGGCCTGGCTCGGAGCAGGGCAGACCCCTCCAGGAGCTCCCTGGGGAGCCGGCAGCGGCCCCACGAGCTCCATCCTACCAGGCTCTCCTCCTCCCTTCGAAATGAGCGCAAAGAGAAAGGCGGTTCAACTCACACCTCGCTAATTGTTATTTGTGATACACCAGTAACATTTTAATTAATCTGAAGTCTTCAGCATAACAGCCACCCAAGGTACAAAGATAAACCAGAATAAACAGGGCTTGATTAAATACATAATTAATGTTCCACTAAACCCAGCATATATGAATATTAATTAGCAGGAACAGTCTGCAGTTTGGCATCTCCTGTCATTATCAATTTATTCTTTACATTGCCAGCCCCAGCTTTGGAACAAATTAACAAACCTTTTGCTTGCCGGCAGAGCCCACTAAATACAAACTGAATGCGAGAGGCTGGTCTTTACATTCGATTATCTCACCCGCACATTAACCGCTTTCTAGCACATTTGCCTGAAACCAAAGACAGATGCATTGCCAAGACCAAAACACGTTCATCCCTAAACAGGACTCAAAGTAAATAAAACTGTTCTCTGCTGGCAATAAAAGAGGGAGCCCCTTCCCCACCAGCGGAGGAGGAGAACAGGGCCAGACCCAGTCCTTGCAAGGGTTTTAACCACCAGAGGGAGGGACTTTGTAGAGTTTGGGCTCGGCTGTGAAACACCGCAGGTTTCAGAGGAGCAAGACCACCTCCACCCGCCAGAGGCATTCGGGCAGACCAGAGGTTCGGCAAGGTGAGCATGGACAGGAGCAGTCCCCTCCCGGCTGCATCCTCCTCGCTGCAGCAACCCGAGCATCGCATCCCCCCCAAGGCATGTGAAGTTTTATGAAGCTTTATGAAGACAAGGCTAGGACAGAAAACCCTTGGGAACCACCTGGAGAACCTCTGATGACATGCTCCCCGCAGGCGCATTGGGGATCGCAGGGAAGCAAGGCGAGCACCAGACACGGTGCCAGAGCCGTGCGCCACTGCCGAAGCGAGCACCGAGCCATTCCGTAAGCCCAGGGGCCGGGGGAGCCGGCAGCCCACGTCTGGGAGCCGTGCCGAGGCGCCGAGCATCCCCAGCTTCTCGGCTCAGCACCTCCCGCCTCCTCCCGCAGCACAGGCGCTGCCGCCCCGCACGCTAACCGAGGTGTCATTACGCCGCAGGAGCCTGTGCTAATTATAGTGTCAGCCTTTCCGCTCGCCGGGATGATAATTGAGGTAGAGCATTACAGTGTTTCCAAACCCTGCGCCGCAGGCAGGGGCCGCAGCAGATCGGAGAAGTGGCACCGGCGCTGCCGAGACTTTGCTGGGAAAGCCCGGCCGAGCCCCGTCCCGCTGCTCACCGCGAGGCTGGACCAGCTTCTGCTTCTTCATGCAAGAAAGACTGGAGAGCTCAGTAATGAGCAGGGCAGGCCACAAGCTCCCGTTTTAATCACAATCTGAATCATTTATCAGGGTGAAATTGGTGCCGGCATCCCGTGAGCTGCAGGCAGGGCGCGGGGGAGCACCACGGCAGAGACGGGCTCAAGTCCAGCCTCTGGGACTTGAAACCTTGGGATGACTTTGGGCAAATCCCCGTTGCAAGGAGGATGTTGGTACAGGGCTTTGCCATCCGTGAGTGACCCCACCAAGCACAAACAGCCACTTGTCACCCACTCAGCACTGCAGAGATGCTGGGAAGGGACACGCCAGCCGGAAAAAAGCAGGAGGGGGACTTTGGGGACGGGGCCTGGCAGGGACAGACACCCCACAGAGACCCCCGCTGAGCTGAGCCGAGCAGCAGAGCCATCCGCAGGGCACCGCTCTCACACGCCTTCTCTGGATATTAAGCTTTAATACTGTGACCTTTAAGATGCAAAAAGGAATTTGTGAGCCTCTCTAACTGTCCAAGGGTGGCTTTGTGCTCTTGCAGAAGCAATGAAAGGTTAGACGGGTGTCTCTGTGGCAGCCAGGGCCGTGTTGCCATTAACCTATTGCTACGGGTGACGCTTTATTCACTCCTCGACAAAACTTCCTTTTTTTCCCCAGTGACAGAGGCAGGAATCCCCAGTCGACACGGCCAGAGGCTGAAGACGCACACACCACCCGGCCCTTCACCCCGGCTCCCTGCCACTTCGTTTGAAAGATGAAATCCAATTACAATTTACTCGGTGCAAATGCTTCCTCTTTTTTAGTGCTTATGGCTAATTTAAAACTCCCAACTTGCCTCGTCTGCCAAGCATCTGCCTCCCCCGCCAATACATAGGGCTGAACTAAGGCATCCGAGTTATACACCTATAATTAAAAAAGGAAAAAGGGATGAAAAGAGGAAAACCTGTGGGAGCAGGAACACCCAAGGGTGCTGGGAACCAATGACTGGCTGGAATGAAGCAATTACTGCCCAGAGACAAGCAAGCAGCAGCGAGGCTGGAAGGGAGGGCAGCTCCCAAATGCTCGAGGAGAAGAACGCCCACACACATCCCGACTCCAACGCCGAGGCAGCCCACTGAGCGTTGGCTTTGATTTCTTCCTGCCCTTCAATCCTGGGGTGCCCTTGCAGGGGGAGGAATACAGGCTCTGCGATTACAGATGCCGAACGGAGCCTTCTCACCCGGGAAGCCCAGCCAGTGATGGAATTTAAGACTGATGCCCTGCCATCGGATAAAAGTCACTCTTGAAATCGAAAAGCACACGTGAGGACACAAGGCAGCTCCCCCTCCCCGGCTCTGCCGGTTAAAGCCAGCCCCGTGCCGCAGCAGCTCTCGCGGCTGACAATAGCCGCCTCCTTGCCAACAAGCCACGCGTTCACGCCAGCTCGGAAACCACGGCTCTTCCAAAGGCACTCGTCATTTTTCCCCAAGTTTAGAGATCCAAGTTACGCAGAACAGCCTGTTCCTTTTCCCCCTGCACCCCCCCATCCAGGCTACAACCTGAGACGGGCAGAGACAGAGCGGAGAAGGGAGAAAGAAAAGGGGAGGGGAAGGAGAAGGGGAGGAGAAGGGAGGGGAGAGGAAACCAGGAAAGCAAGCGTTTGAAAAGGTTGCCTTATATTACTTCCAACATCACCAAGAATTGCGAAGCAGCTGAGTCTCCTCAGCTGTTACAAATTTATCTCATCTTGGTTTTTTCTCGCATCTTTTTCCATAGTCTCAAAGCCCAGCCCCTGGCAGGACGCAGCCCTCCAAGACTCTGGCTTCTGCAGTTTTCCATCTCTTGGCAAACTCCGTCCCTTGAATACAAAAACCTCAACTGTACGTGCTCCCGCAGAGAAGCGGCGCTTTAAAAATGCATCTCTTGCCGGTCCATAGACCAGAAAAGAAATGAAAAGAGACCAGAATTTGTTGTCTTTACAGTGTCGTCTTTCTCAGCACACTCGCAGATTTACAATTTTCGCCCACGACAGGCTGGCAATAGCGAGTGGGGCTGCAGATGTTCAAGACGCAGCAGCGAGCCCGAGCCCCCAGGCTCCCCCCGAGCCCCCACCTCGTAGCGGGTTTTGCTGCCAAGACCTTACACGGCTCAGCCCGACCAAGGGAGCAAGATTTGAGGTGACAGATCTTGCCAAAAGGCACCCAGGCACCCACTCGGCGAGTGCCATCTGCAAGCAGCAAGAAAAAGACAGGAGAGAAGGCGGCAGCCCTGTGCGATCCTCCCAGGACGGCACCGGGAAGAGGCTGCCCATGAGCTGAGACGGATGGACAGACGGACAGGACTTACCTGGGATGTTGTGGATGGTTATAGCGAGGATCATCAGCATAATCCGCCTCCAGCTGCTGCTGCCGGCTGTCGGGGCACCGTCCCTGGCCATGGGGAACGCCGGGGGGCCATCTGGCAGGTTGGCCCCCGCACCCTTCCTCCTCTGATAGGGCTCCCCGTTCTCACCTTTATCTGGGGGTACAAAAAACAGCCAGGTCAGCCAAGAGGGTGACAGACGGACAGCTGGGCATCTCCCGCCTCCCCTCCCAGAAGGACAAAGCAGAAAGAAGGAAAAACACTGACCAAAGCAGGGCTGATGGAGTGTTGCCCCCCCGTTCCTTCGTTTCAGGTTAGGGTAGGAGGTTGCCCCCGACACAGACCACAGTGCCCACGGGCCAGGGTGACCCTGAGGCATCCTCTGCCTCCTCCTCCTCCTCCAGGGACCCGCTCCTGGCCCCCCACAGCTCCCCAGCATCACCCCCGGACTCACACCAGCCCATGAACCCAAAGTCCCGATCTGGCATGGATGAGCTCTGGGGCCGGTGGCTGACAAGGATGAGGAGGACTGAGCTGCCGGGCAGCAGCCGCAGGGACCCACAGCGAGACCATCCCCCTCCGCCACCCCCCCAGCCAGGCAGGTCTGCAGTTCCTTTGCCTTCGCTGATGAAGGAAAACCCCGCAATATTTCATTTTGATTTCACCCCGGTCACAAGACGAGTGCGCTGAGCTGTATCTAGCGACTATTTGTTCCGCTACCAAAAGATTTGCTGCTGCTGTTTGCTAAGACATCACCAGATAACCCCGGGCTTTCCCGGACCTCTGCACCCAGCAGGACCATTACTATCAGCTCTATTTCAACCAGTTATTTAAAAACATGCCACTAAAACCCAAGCCCCAATTAGGGCTGCGAAGGGTGGAACGAGCACCAGGCACACCGTAATAAAGCCGATGCACACCGAGCCCCTCACTGTCCACCTTCAGTGTGAAAAGGTGAAGGGAAGCCAAGAAACGAGGAGCACAAATTCCTTAACCTCACACAGCAACAGCTACGGCTTCATGTTAAAGAAGATTTGACATTTAGACAATATAATTCTCTCCCCCTGGATTTATAGAATTCTGTCTCCTGTCCCTTGACCTACCCACCCCAAGATTTTTTTTGAGCTGTCTGACGCCGCTTTGACCGAATGCCAATTGCTTCCCCTGCCGTTTGGAGGCAGGATGATGCCCGGCCCTCACGTTGCACGTTGCACAGCGTGCGTTTCCAGCACCAATTAACAACCTCAGCGTTAAGAGGGCTCATGCAAATTGGCACAAGGGGTGACCTTGGGAAAGCAGGGGTATCAGCAACACTCCGCGTCTTGCCATCTGTAACACAAACGGACATGTAAAGGCATCCTGAAACAGTCCTTCACAATACAGGAAATAAAAACAAGAATTTAATATATTTTGGTACCAAAAAACCAGGGCAAAGACTAAAACCCAGCAGTGGGACCAGGCGGCTCTCCGGCGGGTTCCCTCCTGCCACCTCCCGTGCTACAGGAGCATCCCCCGATGGCGTCACCAGGGCTGCAAACCGCGACACTCGTGACTCTCATGCTTTTCCCCGAAAGGCCAGGGCTGCTCTGCAAACAGAGCAAGATGCTGCACAGATAAATATTATCATTGTCGTTAGCCGTATGGAGCCAGACACTTTCTGTCCCCAAATCCTAGCCCAGTCAATAATGCGCAGTAACATTTGATGGCAGAGCTTCATTCCAGCCCGCGGGGACAAAGATAAATATTGTTTTTAAGCAATAGCAAGGACAACCGGATCCAGCGGAGTGGCTTGTCCAGTTCACCGCAGGAACACTGGTGCGGCTGCGCCACAGCACGACAGACCCCTGGCAACGGGGCAGACAAGGCTGAAGCCACTTATAAATGAAATTCCCTTCTTCTGCCAGACCACTGGATTACTTTAATTGCTTGGCACGCATCCCCCTGGCCCCACGAACAGCGTTATCCTCAGCTGACCCTGCCCCGGCCACCGATCCTGACCCACGGACCTACACCCAGCGTGCTGCCGGCAGCCCCATCACTGCAGCGGGACGGGCATGGGTTCGCACCACGGCACCATCCTCGGGCTCCCGGCATCGCTCCCACTGCAGGAGCACCTACACGAAACCCAGGGTGACGTGAGGATGCAGAGAGGTGCAAGAATCCCCCTCCAGCGTCAAGGGCTTCCCAGGGAGGAGGGAAAACGGTTTATGTGACATTTAGAGAAGAGCACTTGCATTCAAGTGACAAAACACCAGCGTTTCCCCCTTTATAGAAAGCAACAAGTGTTAAATAAAAGCATAAGCGACCGCAACGCCGCGACAGCCAGGGCAGCGTGGGCTCCCGAGGCAGTTTTTGCGAGGTACAAATGCAGGATGAAAGCTGGAAGCAGAGGTTTCGGTGTCTGCTGGGGAAGCTTTGCTTTTTCAAGACTCCAGGTATCTGCTGGGGAATGCAGGGAAAATGCAGAATGTAATATCAGTGACTTGTTTTAAATCGGGCCAAAAAAGCTGCCTGCTGGCAGTGCAGTAGCACCTCCGCTGCGCTCTCATCTCACAGCACCAGCTACGAGCGGTGGCACCGACACCAGGCAGGCTACTCCACCGCTGGCAATTTTCTTTTTTTTTTTTCTTCTTCTTTTTTTTTTTTTTTTTTTTTTTTTTTTTTCTTTTTCTTTTGCCTCATCTCATGACGTGACCTGGTCCAGTCCATCCTTAGTGTTTCTGACTTTAAGACTGTGCTTAAACCCAAACGCAGCTGTTTACTCAAGAGAAGCACGTACTATCCAAGCAAGTCCAAGCCTGTGGCCAGCACATCTTCCTCTGCAGTCTTAGATCTTCCTTCACCTTTTTCTCACCTACCCCAGCTCCACCCCGGGATCGGGCTCAGGCTGGAGCCTGCCGCCTCCTCCTCCTTGGATTGATCCAGCCTCTCCTTCCAGCTACAGCAGCGCACGTAGCAACACGCCAAGTGAAGGAGCCATCATCCCCCACGTCGCTGCTCCGGCCGAGTCCTTGACCACATCACGCTCATCTTCTCTGGGGTAAACTAAACAAAATGAGTAAATCCAGGGATTTACTTTATCAAGGGAAGATCGTTATAGTACAGCTCATGCCCAAGCATGGGAGGCAGGAGAACCTCGCCCAGAGCCACAGCTGGAAACCCCAGATGTCTCAGTTCCTGTCCCCATGGTTTAGGCAGAATGAGCCAAAAAAATCAAAAACTCCCAGCTGCTTTTCACTTGGCACTTAGCAGAACGGATAAACCAAATGTCATCAACATTTCCAAAAATCCAACTTTTGGGTTCTGAACAAAACAACTCTGCCCTGGCATCTGCTCTGCTCAGAGACGTTAATTTGTCCCCCTGCTATTAGATTCCCATCTCCCTTCCGGCTATTTCTCATGCACCATTACCTGGGGAATCACAGCTCTCCCTGGACTGGTGGCAGGGAGGGGACACCTGCGGTGGCACGATGCCCAGGATCGCTCGCTGTCCCTGCAGGACACCCACGGAGCCCCCAGGAAGGGAAGAGCCTCCTCCTGCTCCAGCTCGGCCCAGCCGTCCAAACCCGTCCTGGCAATGGCGATGCACTCGTGCACGGAAACTCCCAGCGCTTGGAGCTGATGGTTTGTCGGGTTTTTCATTGCCTTGTTCCGGACGTACTTTCTGCTTATTTCCCTTGATTTGATGGATTCACCGCGAAACCGCGCTGTCCCCCAGGACTCCTGCAGCGAGCCAGAGCAAGGCTTTTGCTAACGTTTAAACAACAAAGCGAAGCCTTTCCAGCTCCCTCTTCCAGCCTTTCAGCTCAGCTCCCCCGACTCCTATTTGGGGGTGAATTTTCATTGAGAAAAAGCGTGCTTTGCTGAACGCCTGGCCACGCACATGGGGGAAAGCCCCGGGGAGGAGCTATGGGTGCCGCAGAGGGACCCAGCTGTGCCTCGGGGGTGCCTGTACCTGCAGAAACCAGACGGAATCATAGAATCGTCTAAGTTGGGAGGGACCTTTAAGATCATCGAGTCCAACCACCAACCCAACACTGCCCAAACCACCACTACCCCATGTCCCTCAGCACCACGTCTGCCCGACTGTTAAATACCTCCAGGGACGGTGACTCCACCGCTTCCCTGGGCAGCCTGTTCCAATGCTTGATAACTCTTCCGGTGAAGAAATTTTTCCTAATATCCAATCTAAACCTCCCCTGGCACAACTTGAGGACATTTCCCCTTGTCCTATAATGAGCATCAGACACGAACATCCCACTTGGCTCCACGGAGGAGTGTAGCGAGGGATGCAACAGCCAGCGTCCGTCTCCTTGTGTCACGTAACTGGGGGAGCTGCAGCTATTCCCATTCTGTTGAGAATTACCATGGCGTTTCGGCAGCGCTCTCTCCCCATTATCAAATTTCCAGAAAAGATCCATTTCACGGCTCTCACTAACAAAAACAAATGCCCGGGCCAGCCCCGCTGCTTAACACGAGCCTGCCACCTGCTAAGGTATCCATTCAGTCCCTGCACACAGGTATCACTTGTATTAAATACCATATTTTTTTTAAATTTCACTCACGAGCAGTCTGCTTGTGCTATTGAAAAAAACTTTTGATGAAAATTAAGGCTTTTTACAAGCATATTTGAAGGAAGCTGTAAAATAGGAGACCACCCCAGCCCCTGGCTCGTTCGCTAGGGCAGAGAACCTCGGACAACGAAAAAAGGCACTGAGGAAGCGCCAGGCGCCCGGCCCCGTCCTTGCACCCACAGCACACCTGTAGGGACCCCGAAGCCATCGGCGAGCTCATCCTCACTGCCCCCTTTTTGCTAAAACAGCCTAAAACGGTCGCACATGGCTGCAATATCCACCCTTGCTCGGCCCCGCGCCTCCGAGGCCGGCGGTGACAAAGGACAGCGGGGATGCCACGGTGCCTGCGGGGGCGAGGAGCCCGGCTCCCGCCCGTGGCAACCGGGGGAAATCTGTAGGAAATAAACAGAATAGACGCAGCTTTTATAAGGGCAGCACAGAGGGTGGTTTAGATGGACAATTTGAACACAAAATTGCCTCTCATACAAATTACCGGTGCATTAGCAGAGGGTAAAGGCAGCAACGCCAAAACCAGGGAGACAACCCCGGCCTCATTTTCCCAGTCGTGTCACATAGAACAGTGAGACTACACACCGCGCATGGGTCAAGCGATGTGTTTCGCTTCCAATTGCTGTGGGGAAAGAAAGGAGAAAAAAAAAAAAAGGGGATAATTACAGTGGAGTGATGATACCAGCTCACGGCGTCGGACACAGCACGGGAGGGGACTGTGCGGCTGTCACACAAAATGCAGCACCCAGAGCGCTCCCAGCTTGAAACGCTGCATCTTGCGCAGGCTAAGGGGAACAAAACAGTAATTACGGCTAAACACGGACTTGGCTGGAAATCAGGAAAGCCTCAATAGCAAATTGGAGTAGCGATAAGAGCAGAACAAGGGGTGGTTTTTAAAGAATAGCTGACACAATCAGACAAGGGTACTTGCAAGAACGTTGCCAAGACAATTATGTGGCAAATAATTATCTGTGCCACATACACAGTTTTAAATCTTGTTCACAAAAAGTCCTCTATATATTCTACTCAATTTATCATTATTGAATTTCTTAGTAAAGCTGCAGGGCAAAGATTCTGCCAAAAGTTTAATTACATATGTGCAGCCTGCTGCATTTTTCATATCCTCTGCAGCCAGCACTGGAAAAAGATAAATGGCTTTGAGTATGGCTTAAACTGCTGGTGAAACATAAAAACCAACTGGCTTCTTATCAGCATGTGAAATGGCTTTTTATTTTTTGATTATTTCTTAATGAAAACTGTTTGCATTAGCCATGAGCTCAGCTTTATTGCACTCGCAAGCAGTGCACAAACAGACAATACACGATTTATTCTCTGTGCTCAAAAAAACCCTCTTTACTGTAGCACTTTAGCTCCTGAATTCAACCCAAAGCCTGTGGAGCTCTCTAGCTTTCCACATCTGCTTTACAGCCCTTCTCCTCCTTTCTAATTTGGCCTGGCTTTAGCCGTGCCTCTCTCCTCCTACGGCTCAAACGCTTGAAGTTCAACGTGCTCAACCGGACTCCGAGCCGGCGATGGGGCTCCTTAACCCCCCCGTCAGCAAATTCTCTGTGCGAGGAGCCTGTGTAACCCCTCTTAGGTGGCCTGAGACCTATTTTGGTCTTAACTCAGCTGCAAACCTCCTCCTCTAGCCCGGCCCCACGGCACCGGGGAGCTCCAGTGAGTCAGGGGGCAGAGATGGGCTGGGGGGGACCGGTCTCCCCCCCCGGCAGAAGCACGCTTTCCCAGGCAGCATCCCCGCACCTCCTTCTTCCTCCACGCTTATGGGAATCTGGAGCCTCCCTTGGCTGAAGATGCTGGAAGGAAAATCATTTACAGCTCCAAAATCCTCCTCCCTCTTGTCCCCATCGATTTCCCCATCAAATTCATGCAGCGAGACTCTGCCGCGCCGAGAAGGGGTCTGGACCCGCCAGCGGCCGAGGGAGGGATCTCTGGGCTCTCACAGCAACACCAGTCCCACGCCGGGGGGCTCCGGGGTTTCTTCCTTCGGATTAAACTTGCGAGGGATGAATTTATAAAAATTCATTTATAAAAATTTGTCAGCTCCCATCTCTAAAGTGTGGGAGAAGGGAAGGAGAGACAGTGCCAAGCACGGATGCACAACAGACTTAAATAAGTCTACAATTAACTGCCACTCGCCGGCTATTTGTACAAATTGTTTGGTGTTGATGCGCATGGGAACAAGGCGAAGGAAGAAAGGCATCACACACTCTTATTTTGAAAGCCTCCACCCAGCCGAAACTCTGGTTCTCATCCGTTTCTATAACATCCATTACAGCCGCATCCCCTAAACGCAGGTAACAGCGGAGCAGCCGCCGCACGTGAGGCCAGCGGCCGGCCCGGGTCCACTAACCCTGCTGCCAAATTCCTCCCGGCTCCCCCGAGCCCCACACACCACCCTCGTTACTGCCGGCACCTGCTCGTTTGCAGCTGGAAATCTGTATTACGCGTTATAGCTGCTCTCTTAAAGAGGAGAGCTGGGCAAGCTTGGGCTGACCCCTTGTCTGGGGGTGGGGTAGGGAAGAAAAGGAGATTTGCTAACGCACGTAGTTGACATCTCTTCTCAAGGTGCAGAAAATAATTGCATGTTAAATTCTCTCCCCTAATGGCTGAGATAAATCAAAATTACTTGGAAAATTTCTAAGAGTCCCAAAGGCCCGACAGTCAATCCAAGCCCCTTGCAGCAACGCTTGCTTGTACTGCAAGCGTGACGCTATTAACATCTCTCCCTCTGCAAACCCAAGCCCTTTCCCTGCTCCACTTGTCTCCATAAACCCTCGATGCTCCATTAACTTTAAGCAGACGTAACAAACGCTTCGTGGCAGTTGGGCTTCAGCCCTGCGGCACACGCATCCCATCGGCGCTTCCCCTCTGCAAAATCCACCCTGGACTCCACCTCTCGCTGCTCCACCGCGGCATCGCCGCTCGCCCGCGGTGCCCACCGCCGCAGCCGGGCAGCAGAGGCACCTCCACGGGTCTGCAGAGCCCGGCAGCGGGGCAGAGGGAGAACCACCCCGGTACGGAGCATCCCTCCCTCCCTCTGAAGGCTACAGAAGGCAGCCGGCGCTGCCCACGGGAGGCAGGTGGCACCGTCCCCCAGCCCACCCCTCCAGGAATGGACTGGTGTGCACCATCCCCTTCTCCCCAGCCTCTCATTTGCCATCATTTTTTGACCATGAGGAAACCCCAGAAGAGAAACTGCATCAAAATCAAGAGCCGCAGCCCTCGGGAAGCAGAGCCAGACACGCACGCTCCCAGCAGCACCCACACATCGCTCCCCATGACAGCATCAGCACGCTCTGTCTTCCGAGGACACCACCCTTATCTTTCTTCCTCTTTTTCGTTTTTTAAAGGCTTTTTTCAAGGATTACTGGCAGCAGCCGGGTCTGAAGCCATCAGTCCAACCGTTCTCCCCGGCACCGAGTGCCCATCCCATAGCGCGCACACGTGTGGAAGCTGTTCCTCACGCAGGCTGGCAGCGAGCGATGGGAGCTCGTCCTGCGCCGAAACTTCCCCACATCCTTGTTTCCCTCATCCTCCTTGTGCCGCCGCAGCAGGAATTTCAGGGAGCACAGAAGGGCCTCGATGCTAAAGAGCAGATGGGTATTAGCGAGCATCTGCTCCCCACCGCCGCACAGGCACGCTGCTCTTACCTGACACAGCCATAAGAGGTTTTAATTACTGTAAGTAATTAAGCACAGCACCTCTTATGGGATAACCGCTCTCCCCTTCGCAGGCAGGTACAGGGAGAGGCAGCGAGTGCCGCAGGCTCCGAGCCAGGCGAGAGCCCAGGGTCGCACGCCTCTGCTCTGATCAGGGCTGACAGCCCGGATCACGGAGGAGCTGGAAATAAAACTGCCAAGGAAAAAGGTTCTCTTTTAAGGAATGAGATCCCAAAGCAGGGAAAATCCAACTCCTGGAAAGTCTGCACGCAGCAAACAAAGCTGTTGAACAAAGAGCTCCTCACAGTTGTCCAACTAAGGTCAAAATAAGGGTGTTTTTTAAAAAATAGCATTTATTTACTGCTTGTACAAGCTCAGTCTGCTCGAGCAGAGAGCGCGTGGTGCCCTGGCACTGGGTGCGCAAGCAGAGCCCGGTACCACCAACCCCACCACCACGCCGGCTGCTGCGGTGGGGACGGGAGCAGGACGCCCACGACACCCATCTGCACATTGCGGTGACTGCAACCCTAGCCTGTTGGCATGATCTCGCCCCTCCAGCCCCCCGTACGTAACAAATTCATTTTCCAATGTTTCTGGCAGATAAAAGAGGTCCCTGCATCTGCTCAGGCTTTCAGCAAGGAAGATAAATAGAGTGTCATGACTCACTGTCTATTAGGCGCCTTCATTTATCCAAGCGTGCACAGGAGCTTTCATAAAAGGTTGTTTAATTCAGCGTGACTGACTACCACTTGCTCTCAGACACATGATTATTGCCGGGATCCGTCTGAAGTTTGGAGTCAGGAGGACGCTGGAGCGTGCCAGCCTGCCCTGCGCTGGCACCAGCCCCGCCACGTCCCTCTTCCACCCCATTTCCAAAGAGAGCATCAGCTACCGAGCAAAGGGGAGCCTCATACCCAAACCCCAGCTCAAACATCACACCAGGAACAACCCAGCCTAAAAAAGAGACCTTTCAGCGCTCCCCCGGCACGCAGGGCACCTCCTTCTTGCAACGCTCCCAGCTATTGCTCCGGAGCATCCTTGCTGGTGCTGCACCGCTTCATCTCCCTGCCCAGCCTCCCCCGGCTGTGCAAGCACCACCTTTGTCCCTCCAAACCTTGATCCTGATGCACAAACTTCTCCCCCGCCGCCGCGGTGATCCATCATCGAGTCTCATGTGAAATTACTGCTCCAGCCCTCTGCGTGCCATCATTTATCCCCAGCAGCCTGAGAAATCCCATACAGGCAGACAGGCAACGCACAGATCTTTCTTGCTGCCCCACTTTATCTCCCACCGCCGGTGATCCTTCAAGCTGCCATGTAATTCCTGCACCTGGCAAAACTCCCGTCATCCCAGAGAGCTGCCAGCATGCATCTGGGTGCACTTTTCTATGGGAAAATGAATCCATAACGCAGCTCTTCCTTCAGAGGGAAAGGCGCTAGAGAAACACAATAAAGGCAAGGAACAACCGGGTTGGCCAAAGTTGGCCCAGACAAACCAACCCTCTGGAAATCTCAGCGGGATGCATTAAACCAGCACCTTATTCCTCCAAAGCCACAGGGATTCACTCTCACAGACACCAAACCACCTCTTCACAGCGGTGTCGATGCCATGGCAGCCTCTTCCATGAGGACGCAGAGGACGACGGCTCCGGCACAGGCTTTGAAGGGGGGTCTGCCACAGGAGGGTCCCTCGCTGCACCCGCTGTGCGAGGGGGGATGCTCAGGAGGGAGATCCTCACACCGGGAACCACCCGAACCCCACCACCGCATGCTCCTGCCCCAGAAATCATTGGGACATCTCCCTGGGAAGGCACGGGGCCACATGGTGAACAGTGCCACCAAGGCTACCTCCCGGTGAAGGACCAAAACCCGAGTGACAGAGGTGACATGGCATCAGCCAAGCACGTGGTGTCTACCTGCAGTAATGACAAGGCCATGACACCGCTTGCCCCTCGGGCGACACAGATTGCCTAATGTCAGAGGACAGGAGGAATGCCAAAAACCTCGCCGCTCGATGTTTGCGGTGTTTAAAGATTAATTTCTTGGGCAAGAGCAACGGCACGATGTTAAATGTAATTACATGCACCAGGTCCTTTTAAGCAAACTAATTCACACTAACTTCCAAGAGCTCTTTAAAGAGTTCCCAGTAGATAAAGTGCATCACTGAATCATTTTATGCTGAAATTTTACACATTTGAGTTAATTTAATCACTTCATTTCAGAGGGTTGAGCTACATTGGGATCTCTGATCCTTGGCAGGGAACAGCTTCTGATCTGAGCAAGATCAGATGAAGCAAATCTCTGAAGGAAGAAAAAAATAAATAATCTCATTACCTGCTTAAAAAGAAAACAGGAATTTTTATCAGGAGCTATGAACGGAGCAGGCAGCCATCCCGCACTGGGCGCAGATGATAAATCTTGTGGCGACGGGGGCAGCCAGGAGGATGGGGCTCACGCTGACCCCCCTCCAAGCAGCCCAAGGCGTGGTGGCACGTCACCATGGGCTCAGCAGAGCCGCCTGCTGCTGTCACCGCAGGGTCCCACCGCCGCAGGGTCCCACCGCCGCAGGGTCCCACCGCCGTCCCGGCAAGCAAACACGGCAGCTCTGCCTCCTGCCTGAGGATGCTCTGGCATCATCTCCCCTCTGCACACACCTGCATCTCAATTCGCTTCTTATTGCCACCTTACACCCCGGCTCAGCTTCCCCGCACACTTCTCTCCTGCCTTTTTTTTTTTTTTAAACCATTTTTTTTAATTAGAGCTGAATGAAAGTAAGGAAATCCACAGAGCAGACGCTGAGGCTGGCGCAGTCTCCAGCAGCAGCTATCAGTACAAATGCCCACGCCGCTGGCATCCCAGAGGGCAGAACAGAAGGGCGGTTATTGCCGCTTGCTTTTTACCACGACATCTCCCTACAGCACTTTCTAGATGCCAAACTAGAGACAAGCAAGATGAGCTGCTCGGTTCTTGCTCTCCATTATTTCTCGTATTCTTTCACTCTAGCATAACCAGTGTTCAAAGTCACCCGCTCCTCTTTTATTCAGAAACGACGCGGTGGTTTCGGCTGGAGAAATTCTCTTTGCAAATTAATTAAATTTGTTTGAAAGTAAAAATCAATGAATAAATGCATTGGCGCCCAGAGGTTTAACTAGAGACAGAAGCGGCACAGTGGAGCGGTGCCCGGAACGACAGCGGAGCGACACTTAGCACCGAGTTCGAGGCAGGAACCGCTTGCTTCTCCAAGCAGCATCTTTCCCCAATTATCTCCTTTCTTTCGCAGACAAGGCTTCCAGGCACAGGGATAGTTAGGAGATATTATAAAGCAACAACTTATCACACCCAGGGGTGCGGAGGCCAGTTGCAGCCTCTGTAATGGTCTGAGCGAGACCCACCCCCCAGATGGGAAAGGGGCTCCGGGGGGGCCTTCACCCTCCCTCACCCGTTCCATGCCATGGGGTCCGGTACCCACAGACCCTCCTCGGCCATGCCCGCATCTTGGGGGGCTCCACCGCCAGCCCCTGCCGAGCAGCTCTGGTGCTGCGGGCACCGTCCTCCGTGCCTCTGCCGGCTGCTCTGCGGATTTGTGCACCCGGACAGGGAGGCAGGATCCGGGCTCCTCTTGGCCCCATCCCCTCGAGCTGCGGAGCCACGCACCAACCTTGGGCTGCCCCCAAGCTTAACAGGATGCCTGCTGGGCGGATGCATCCCATCCCGGGACCCAGTTCTCTCCCTTGCAGGGACACGCAGGGGCTGGTGGGGATCCTCCCCTTGGAGCTGAACAGCTTTTAGCCCAACACCCCAAATTACAAACTGAGGGTACTGCGATGACCCCCCCCAACCCCCTCCCAGACCTACCAGCACAGCCTCCAGCGTTAAAGGAATAATTACAGGTGGCACCAGATACCAGCCTGTACGCCAGACGTTTCCCCAGTGCACGCCAGCTCCTTGCAAGCCAATTCCTAGAGAGAGTTTCCCAAGTCGCAGGTTGCATTGGCTGTTCGGCGGCTTTGCACATGCTCTGGAATGAAACCACATCTGGAGGGACACATCTGGGCTTCCCAGTCTTTCCCCCTACCAGCCGCAGCCCAGCGCAAGGGAAAGGCTCCGATCCCTCCGGATCTGCCGCTGGCATGGCCAGGCAAACCGAACGCACGCTGGGGAAAAGGGGCTATTCTCAGAGTCTGAAAAATAAAATGAAAAAATAATCGATTTCTGAGCAAAATAAATAAAGTGGTCCTTTGTTCTCAGCAGCTCAGCCCTCGGACTTACAAAATCAATCCCGGCTCCCCCCTGAAGGGACAAGCGGATTGGATTTTTGCCTGCTTTCCTGGCAAAACCCAACCGTCAGGCTGGTTTCAGGAGCACGATCCATCACCCCCCCGCTCACCTGCGCCAGGGAGACGGGTGAGTTTCGGAGTCTGGTATCCTGATGGTATTGCACACACACAAGCTACCCCCTTGATCCACAGAAACAAATGCCAGCAGAAAACCAGGGTTTTTTTGGGGTTTTTTTTTCAAATAAAGCAGATTTCAAACGGATTGCAGGATGGAAAGGGACCTGGCCGGCAGCCCGCAGAGGAGCAGCACTGCCACGGCTGGCATAGGGCTTGGGCGGTGGGACCCCACGCGGGTTTTGTTCCTCCCACGGGACCTCACTGCAGTCACATCCCCTCCCCGATCCCCCCAGCGATGCTGGGACAGCGGGGTCAGATCCCAACAGCACCCACTGGCACGCTCTCACCCCAACGGCTGGTCCACCACTGAGGGATGCTCATTAGCTGGTGTGTAACGAGCACCTGGGGAAGCAGAGCAGGAGGTTTCACTCTCCCACTTCAGAGACACCCGTCCGCTGCAGCAGGGCAATGTCCAAGGGGAAGAAAAGGGATTTGAACTGAGCCCTGCCAGAAGAGCAGCAGATGCGTTCCCACATTAGTGAAAGGATCCCAGTCTTTTTCTTCTGCATGACAGCACTATCCAGCCTACTACTAAATTTTTAATTTTCCTATTTTAGGTAGTCCTTAGGGTAAAACCAGAAAAGCAAAACCTGGGCTCAACCGCAGCGCTGTTTTGTGAAACGGAGGATTCATCAACAGCCTCAGCTGCAAGATGAGACTCTTCGCTTAGGGTCTGGGCTTCTTTCCTTCAATAAATTCTGATTTATGGATCTGGGATGAAAATCTCAGAAATGAAAACTCCTGTGTCTAGCAGGGAGTTTAAGTAGAAACAGGCTGCGTGGCTGCAGCCTTCAGCTCCAGCCCAGCTGTCCAGGACAGCTCGAGGGGGTCAGGACAGCCCACCTCGCACCGGGATTCCCCAGCGCTCGCCCCAAGCCCTGCAGCGAGGACGTGCCAATTTTCCAGGGGTTTGACCACATCTGCCCCTGCAGAGGGTTATCACACAGCCCTGGCCATGCAGAGCACAAAGCCGTGCCCATCGTCATCCTCACCATCAACCAGGCTCAAGCTCACTGCAGGCGGTGGGGATGGGGCAGAGGGGATGCTCCGGCGGGTCTCCGGTTCTCAGCATTTCGAGGATCCCCAGGACCCCGTCTCCCGGGGGCTGCTCTCTGCTCACAGAGTCCTGGAGCTCGGGGAGGGCAGAAAATACCTCTCAAAAATCAATTTCAGAAAAAGGGATCTGAACCACCACCGGTGTTTTTGACAGGAAGGAGCTGGGTTCTTTTTTTCTCCTTTGAATCCAAAGCAAATCGATCTCTCTCAGCCTGGGGTGGGAAGACAGGGATGACTCAGCCAGCAGAACGGCGCTAAGCTCTCCTTCTTCCACTGCGGCACGGGAATTCAGCTGGGAAGCACACACACACACGAAAAAAAATTCCATTTCTTAAATTTTCCTCTAGTATTTCAATAAAGGATTATTTTAAACAGCCTTTATCAGCCTTTTCATGGAAAAGCTCTCAGCCTGAAGCCTCCCAGACAACCCCTGTTTCCAGTGGAGGGTATTATGGATCCCTACGGGAACGGTACCCCAATGCCTACAACATGCAGAGACACAGTGCTGGGGCTCGTCCTGCTCTCCCCAAAGACCAACCCCAGAACCAAACCATCAAAAAATTGATGCAGTGCAGAAAATGACGGATGTTTCGCAGGGCTCTCGCACCTGGCAGCGATGCACCTTCCCAGGCACAGCCAACACTCCCGAGCCCGGCACGACTGCGACTCTGAGCAGGCTGAGGTCTCCTCTGAAGCTAATGAAGTGTTAAGAGGCAAGTGTGCCGGCCACCTCGCCACGCTCCGGGAAAGCTGCCAGGGGTCCACCTGGAAAAGGATGTGCAACTTCAAAACAAAACGTTATTCTACAAATCGCATCTTCTTGGGGCAAAGTACCGGGGAACAGTCCCCATTTGCACACTGGAGAGAGACTCCTGGGCAGAAAGAACCTAACAAATATTTTACTGATTATTTTTAAATCTGAGCATCGCTTGCGGATGCCGTAAACTCCTGCTGCCCACTTGCAGGGAAAACACCATGCCGCAGCCCACGGCCGGAGCCTCTCGTATGAAGAGGAGAGCCACCCATTGGCAGCAAAATAAATAAATAAATAAGCACCATTTTAATTATATGTAATTGGGAATTCAGTGCTATTTCATACTGACTTTAAGGCAGTTCGCACCATCTGCTGCCACAGATACATCTCAGAGCTTTGAAGAGAATCAATCTCAGCTTTGCGTCCTCTTTCCAGATGCCCTCGAGGCCGGAGCTATCGTGGAGCAGCGTGTCCCATGGAGGGCATCACCCGCTCCGCTCGCACCCGGGGGGCAAAGCTGGGGCCCGGGGCGAGTACTCTGCTGTTACGTAGAGACACACAGATGGCAATGAATATGCTCAAGCTTTAGGACTTGCAGATAACAGTTTAAAAAAAATAGAGAGATTTAGTTTAAGCTTACAACAAACACAGATGAGAAACCACCAACTCTTTAAAAAGAAAAAACAAAAGACCTTTTTCTGCGGAGCTCCCAAGAAGCTGAGTGCTAAACCCCACTGCCGCCTCCGTCCCTGCAGCGGCTGCAATGCCTTCACAGCCAGCAGCGGGTCCTGCCGGGCTGCCATCGGTCCCCCCCACCCCAGCTCAGGCCCCAGTGACGGGGATGCTCGGGGGAACACGTTCTCGTCACCCCTCCCTTGCAGGCAGCTGCCAGGCTTGGCTCCTGCTCTGGGTGCTGGGGCTGTTCCAGTCCCACCAACCCTCCTGCTCCCACAGCCTACTGAAAAATAAGAGAGAAAAAGCCCAATTTGAGATCTCTGCTCATATGCTGCAGCTATTCTGCATCCAAACCCAGATGAAGTAACTCCCGGTGCAGCCTCCAAAGGAGATACTGAGCCTCGAGGACACACCGCTTCTCCGGGTCCTGCTCAAGCTGGGAACAGCCTACTTCTGTGCCAAGCAACCAAGGAGAAAACAACCACGAGTCCAACAATAACCCACCCAGCAGGCTGAATGCTGTTTGCCCCCCGTATCGGGGTGAAATAAAGCCCTCATTTACAACAGCCCACTGAGAGGGACATTACGTGATGGACGGGCTGTCTAAGCAGCTAATCCATCACACGGGCTCAGCTTGAAACCAGAAGTCATTTCAGTCCAGCGGTGCCTACGTGAAAAGCAGAAAGACACTCTAACTGGGGTTATTTATCCGGCACCTCTCCTGGTGGCCATGCAGCCCGGGACTGCTGGTGTGCAGACCTGCCTCAGCCTGGGTGAGGGTCTCCCATCCGGCCCCTCATCCCCCTTCCTCGTGTCCCAGCCCCAAAGCACATTTTCAACCGGGTCCCCTGGGCATCGCTAAATGGCTTTGGGATGCAGCAGGCAGCGTCAGGCAGATTGGAGGCAGGGCAGGCAGCTGCTTCAAAGCTATTCTCCCTTTCAAGGAAACAGGCAGATGAAGGGGGGGATGCTCTGCGGTTCGGGTTGCCGCCTCAGGAACGGCACCAGCAGGAGCTCCCTCTCTTTAGATGCTGCTGAAAAGTTCAAATTAGAGCTATTGCAAACGTCCAGGTGCCAACAAAGCTTCAATCACAGCCTCTGTCTTATTAGGCAGCAGGGACTCAGCACAAGGCAGGAGTGGCTGGAGCGCAGCCCTCATTACCTCTGCCTCTCACAGAGCTTTTTGCTTTAAACATGTAAAAAACACCCTGTAACCGTGCGGCATCTCCCACTCCAACCCTGGGTGCTGCCTCTCCAGCTGGCCTGGCCCAGGGTGGGTCCCCAGCACCGTTCCCCAGGGAGTGGTTTGAACCCACGGTCACCCCAGTGCTGGGAGCGATGGACCAATTCCCGGTGGCCCTGGGTCATGGGTGGTGGCACAGAGCCGGGATCGGGGTGCACTGGGGGAAATGCATTCTGGGTTGGTTAAGGAAGAGGCCACCAATCCCTGCACACCACTGACACGGCATCGGGCATCATTGCCTTTCCCAAAGGTGGGGAGAAACCAGCTGCTGAAAAGCAGGATTTTTATGGTAAAAATCATGATTTGGAAAAGCCCTAATATTTCAGTCCTGCATCAGACACCCTCCGTGGCTTGACACCACCACCCCACACGGCTGTGGGCAGGAGCCATCCTCCCGCATCCCACAGGGATTGGGCTGGACAGGACACCCGTGGGCTCCCCGCAGGCTGGGTGCCACCCCCGGCACAGGGACCTCGGGAAGGTGCCCAGCTCCGCTGCGGAGCACCGCCAGCTATTTACCATTTCACATTGCCCCATCTCCCTCCTGCCCAGCTGTCCTCTCGGGAGCCTGTCGGGATGCGCTGAAAATAACATTGCAAATATTGATACTGCTGAAGTCACCCCGACAGCACCGCAGCCCGGCGTGCGGGAGGTGACGGCTGCGCCACAGCACCTCCCTGTTGCGCATAACGTGGCCAACAGCAGAACCTTCTTCAAAACATGACCCCAGCACTTCACATGACCAACACTCGGCATCGTCTCTAAACGCCTTTGTCCAAGCAGCAGCTCTGTCCCACGGCACCCACCCAGCACCCACCAGCTCCGCGCCGGTTTAAAGAGCAATTATAACGTAAACCCACCAGCCCCACTGATTTAAAGAGCAATTATAGTGTAAACGTGGCTTTTATCCGAACAATCAATACTCGTATCTGGGAAAGCTTCCTGGCAGGGGGGGAGGAAATAAAACATTGATTTTTAGTGAAAAGGCATATTCCATCATCCTGTGCCATATACCATGTGGAAAAGGATAAAAGAGAGGCCTGGACATGAACAACTGTCTCAGGACACCGTGAAATTAAATGAAAATGTGTTGAAATCAGATAGGAAAGAAATCACCAGCACAAATCACATCAGAACCAGTGATTAGAGAAAATGAGCCCGCTGCCTTCAGAAAGAAAAAAGGTTCCCGACCCTCCGCACTGGAAGGGCGATATAAACCAGAGCCAAACTGGTGGGTAAGAGCAGAGCCCACTGGGTGCAGCCTCCTCCAGCAGCAGTGGTGTGGGAGACCTCGCCAAGAGCTCCCATCTGCAACCCGCCAGCCCCAAATCAGAAACAAGATCAAAGTCTTAATTAATCCACCATTCAGGGGCACAGGCTCAGCTCCACGAAGGCATTCCAGCACCCAAACGCCTGCTGGTCCCAGCCGGGACCCGGGGTGCCAGCCCACCAGTTTCTTGCCCTGTCTCAGCAGCTCAGGGACCATTTGCGCAGGCTTGCAAAGACAGAAAGCCCCGCACAAGCGATTCATGCTTTTAGGCAATAGAAATACGGTTCATGGCGTCCCCCCGTGCCCCTCCTTGCACCCAGAGAAGAGCTGCAGCTTTGCCGAGGAGGTTTGCGCTTGCTCAGAGCTGACTGGGAGCAGAAGCAGAGGCAGGATGCTCCCAGTACGCCCCAACCACCACCAGGCACGGGGCGACGATTAAAAATCCCAAAGCAGCACAGGCTTTTACCAAAATAGACCCCTTGATAGCCACATTGCAGAGAAGAGAACAAGTCACCTGAAAGTGTGACCAGAACCACACGGCAAATTACCATATATATATGGATATATATACACATATAGAGAGAATCATAGAATCACCTCGGTTGGGAGGGACCTTTAAGATCACCAAGTCCAACCACCAACCCAACACTGCCCAAACCACCACTACCCCATGTCCCTCAGCACCGCGTCTGCCCGGCTGTTAAATACCTCCAGGGATGGCGACTCCACCACTGCCCTGGGCAGCCTGTTCCAATGCTTGATAACACTTCCAGTGAAGAAATTTTTCCTGATATCCAATCTAAACCTCCCCTGGTGCAACTTGAGGTTGTATCCTCTTGTCCCATCACCTGTTCCTTGGGAGAAGAGACCAACCCCCCTGGCTACACCCTCCTCTCAGGGAGCTGCAGAGAGCGAGAAGGTCTCCCCTCAGCCTCCTCTTCTCCAGGTTGAACAACCCCAGGTCCCTCAGCCGCTCCTCACAAGACTTGTGCTCCACACCCCTCACCAGCTCCGTTGCCCTTCTCTGGACACGCTCCAGCACATCAATGTCCTTCTTCGAGTGAGGGGCCCAAAACTGAACACACTATTCAAGGTGGGGCCTCACCAGTGCCGAGTACAGGGGGACCATCACTGCCCTAGTCCTGCTGGCCACACTGTTCCTGATACGGGACAGGATGCTGTTGGCCTTCTTGGCCACCTGGGCACACTGCTGCCTCACATCCAGCTGGCTGTCGACCAACACCCCCAGGTCTTTTTCCCCTGGACAGCTTTCCAGCCACCCTTCCCCAGGCCTGTAGCGTTCATGGGGTTGGTGTGACCCAAGAGCAGGACCTGGCACTTGGCCTGGTTGAACCTCACACCACTGGCCTCGACCCATCGGTCCAGCCTGTTCAGATCCCCCTGTAGGGCCACCCTACCGTCACGTAGGTTGACACTCCCGCCTAACTATATACATATATATATTTATATCTGTCTCCATAATGTGGTTAAACTGCTCTGCAGAGATGCACTGAAGCTGGGGACCACTTCAGTGCCCTCCCCTCACTCTGTTTTGGGATTGCCCCAATCCCTGGCCCACCCCTTGCAAACCCCATTACACACACGCTCTTGGAGCCCCAGTCAGTCCCCAGTGACACAGCCGGGCTATGGCTTTTTATACACTTTGTTAACCTTAAAAATGTTTGTTTAGTTTGAATGTGGGGAATAGCCCCCCCCTCTTTTTTTTTTTTTTAAATGCAGTTTATTCCCTTTCCTTCAGCGTAACGATGATGGCCTTCCTACACTTCATGGTACACACCCTGGCATCGCTCCTTGGCTAATACTGCTGCCATAATGCAGAGTGGCTGCTAGAGCTCCTGATTTTCATTTCACTCCTGCAAAGCATCCTTAGGGTGACTAAAAATTATTCCCACCCCCGTTCAACTAAAGAACCATAGCTAGAAAATAAATTAATTACTGCGCTTATTGAATGAAGCCAAAGCAACATCCACTCCAGAGGCAATGATACTGATTGTTGGTTCAGTTTAATAAACCTTGAAATTTAAGGTTTTCCTGACTACAGCTGCAGTGGAACGATGGCTCTCCCAGGCTTCACTTGTGCTAATTCCCTTCCAGCCTGGAATTGGGCTGACATAGGCTTTCAGCCCTCCAGCCAGCTCCCAAACTGCTCTGGGAAGACACAGGTTTGATGCAACGCATGTCTCTGGAGATGTTCCTCAGGGGACGTTTTAATGCCCGAGTACCTTGCTAAGTCAGAAGAGTTATTACTAGAGGACTAATTACAGCACCGGTGCCTGTCCCTGCACACACTTGTCCGACCCCTGCAGCATCGCCACCGCCGAGCCCCACGCCGGAGCCCCGGAGCCGCCGGCACCAACAGGCTGAGGATGGAAATGAGTTTCCGAGTAACCTATTTTATGCAGCTGCAGAATTAAAAAGACTTAACAGATTGTCAGGTGTAGCCAGGAAATTAAAGCTCCTTGATAATATTGCACAGAGTTAATGAGGCTCAATTTGGGAAATGACTCCTCTGATTAATGGCCATAAGCACCCCAGAAAGCCTCTCTGCAGCTTCCACGCTTGCCGATGGAGCTGATTCCAGGGCTTGGGTCCTAACCAGCGTGTCACTCAGCAGACTTTAATAAGCCTCACAGATTAACAAATCACCCTGAAATAAAAGGAGCGCAGAGCGGAGCGGCGAGCACACGTAGCACGACGCTGCCTGCGTCCCCAGCACCCACGGTCCCACGGTCCGGGTGTGCAGGTGACAGTGCCAGCTGAGGAGGTCTCCCAAGGAGCTGCTCCTCCTGCACCACCACACACAGCAGGCATGAAGACACTTGCTTATCTGCCACTAAGCACTTCAGATGAGGAACCTGCTGCGTTCACAGACATACCCAGCCCTCTTTGCTCGCTAACTTCATTTTTACAGGCAAAAGACACGGCTAGACCCTACAGCAGACAGCAAAGAAAGCCACGTGCTGTTAAATCTGTGCCCGTGTTGACACAGGCAGGATAAGAGGCTTACAGGAAAGGCCACTTCAAAGACAAAAGCCCTCTCAGGTCTCGGGTAGTGTCTGTCCCCTTCCGCGCCCTGTGCACAGCACGAGGCATTGCTGCACAGCGCATCCTCCATGGCAGCTCCTGCAGGGCACAACTCAGTCCTCCAGCGATGCCACCAGCGCTGCTGTACACCGCATCCCTAGCAAGCTAATTTTGCGTTGGCCTCTTCCACCCACACCATCTCCCTTGGAAAGCTCAAATGTCACCCGCAAGTCCCACCAAAGGATCCCCATCTTGAAAGGGAGATGATGGAAATCAGGCTGTAGCTCTCCTGCAGCTCTAATAGCTGAACAGAATTAAACAGAGAAGGCTGTAGCTAGACTAAGCCCTTCTGGCCATGTTTCATTTGGGAGGACACTGGATGAAGCCCAAGAAAGAAGGACGCGTTAACAAGAAGCCATGAAAGACAACACTTGCAAAGGACAGCAGGAAGCGGTACGAGATGCCAAGAGCACATTTCACAGGCGCAGATGTCATCTGCGGAGAGGGACGGCTGTTTCCTCTCGGCCCAGCGCTTCTCCCTGTCCAGGCGGTTGTGAAAACAGCAAGTGTGGAGGCAGCTCGTGCCTCTACGGGCAGATAAAGCAGCTGTCCACGCTCGCCAGCAGCTCTGACGCTCATTACAGCACTGTTCAAGCAAGAAAGAAGCAAAGGACAAAGCAACCAAATGTTACGCCAGGCTCAGCCTGAGAAGCTGTTCCTCAAGGGCCCCCAACCCCTGACAGCCTTCCAGCTCAAGACTTCTCTTCGAAGGGTCCAACAACCTTCCAACTCCAACTGAAGACTTCTCCTCCTCCTCAAAGGGCAGCGGAACTCGCTAAAGACCTACTACTAACTCAAGAGTATCTTGGAAAAAAAAAAAACAAAACCAAAAAACCCAACCACAAAACACCCAAGGAATTTGGAAGTCATTTTGCTGGTGCTGCTGCAGCCTGGTTCTCCCCCCTACACCCCCATTAGTAATAACAGAAACACCACGACGTGTGAAAACAGGCTCTGCTCCCCTGGCAGGGTGCAAATGGGCAACAGCAAACAGATGGGATACGCAACATGAAGATCCCCATCTCGAGAGCCCTTGGAGGTGGAGAAGGGCAGGCCTGACACAGCACAGGTCACCCAGAGCCAGGGCTCTCTCCCAGGAGGTCACAAGCTGATGTTTCCTTAGGGATCAGGCTGTTTGGAGTTGGAAATCCTAGTGACTTACACCCAGAGCAACCTGCTGAACTGGGTGGTTCATTTACTGCAGGTGGCGATAAGTGTGGGAGTGCAGAACTGGGTCCTCTGCAAATATATCCAAGACATTTTTACGTGCATCTTGGAAAGCTGAACAAAAGAAGACGTTGACGCCCAGTGCCAATGCCGACCAAGAGTAAAGGAGAACAAACCACCAGGTTGCATTTAGCCCCATAACGTCAAAATTCCTAATCCAAGGAGCAAGGCTGCAAACAGAGTAACAGGGGTGCAGTCCTACGTGTGAAGAAGGTTTATGAGGGATTATGTGCTCCCATTTTATTTATTTTTTTGAAGCTCTGCGTGTATAAATTCACGTTTAGTCATGACTATAAAAACCAACCACGGAACCCAGCCTGACAAGGATGGTCAATAACCATTTGAAACGCTCCAGAAAGGGGCATTAGGATGGTTTCAAATCAATACAGACATTGCCAGAGGCATTCATCATCGAGGCTGGCTATTAAAACTCAAAAAGAATTGATGCCTTTTGAAAGCGGCAGTTTTCCAGACCAAGCACGGTGTGACCATGTCAACGTTATTACAAATGCAGTTGGAACCATCTAAAACCAGCGAACTTCCCATTTTGCAGAAGGAGCCTCGCGTTGTATAAGTTGCGATGACTTAATGAACCTTTCGGGTGCACAGGCGAGGCTCGGGCTGAATATTAACCCAATGAATCATGACGGGTTTCATGGCTGTAGAGGCTTTATACATCATTCCTCCTTCACAGCCTCTGCTTCTGCTCAGGGGAGGAGGGAACAAGGAGAATTTACCGGGTGAGCGTCAGGAAACCACTCGTGCTCTTATGACGGGAACTGGCCATTTCTATGGAGGAGTTTTCCACTCGGCACCAGGGGACAGCCACAGATCAGGGCAGCCTGAAAAGCTGGGACGAGGCTGGACTTTCTGAAACCCACCGGTACACCAGCAGTAACAGAGCAAGAAGTGAATTTTCTGGCTGCAAGGACACAACGGGAGACAGAGGCAAACCATACCCATACGCTGCCTGAAGCATCAGTACCAATCCCACAGCTCAGCTCACGCTCTCCCTCTGTCTTGGTCCCTAAGGGGTCTCACCTCCTCTTTTATCTCCCCAGCTGCCTTCCTCCCTTTCATCGGGAGTTTACTACATCATTACGGGACTTGAACTGCCGGGGCACTGATGAAAGAGATGCTACGTGGCTCCTCTGCTGCACAGGACACGCCAGCAGCCCTGGTACATGAGAACTTCCTTTGAAGGGGAAAAATAAGGCAAAAATGGAAAAAAAATTAC
This sequence comes from Burhinus oedicnemus, assembly GCA_008921705.1. Classification (NCBI taxonomy): domain Eukaryota; kingdom Metazoa; phylum Chordata; class Aves; order Charadriiformes; family Burhinidae; genus Burhinus; species Burhinus oedicnemus. The sequence goes on along the minus strand of VFFE01007135.1, from coordinate 336,046 downwards.
AGCCTTGAGAAGGAGGTAGAAAATTAGAGCAGAAGCTGGGTGATACTGCCGAGACGGGCCCAGCAGGTCTCAGGCAGTGCAGCAGGATGGACCCACACTGGGTCTGGCACTGGTGGTGCCCCAGCCCTCCCACCTCCCTGCTCCAGGGCTTCCCCAGCCAAAACACCACCAGAGCCTCTGCAGCATCACAGCTGGTTTGATGCAGCAGCTCAAATTTAAGGAAAAAACCACAGATTTTATGTCATGAGGTTTCTCTACAAAGCCCCCAAACCTCATGGCTCATTTAAGTAACAAGTTTAATGAAATTTCATTTCTTAAGTACACTACTTCAAACATCAATTTTCCAATTATTAAACCCATCTGGATTTCCTTACTGAACATCTATGCAGGAACACCACAGCACCAGTTCCCAAATCATGTCCCACCAAAAGTCAATGGAGACATTGAAACGGATCCCGATTCCTCTTAATGATACCAATGACTTAACAGTAGTGGCATCGCATCCCCTTGGCACAGACATCCGTGCATCCGGGATGGGCGATGAGCGAGCAGAGATGCTGCTGGTCAGCCAGGTACTTCAGCAGACGTCTACTTGTGGCCTGGGTTAGCAGCCAGCTCAGACACTGCTACCGTGAAGTCCCCAGGGCCGGCGCTGTGCCAGCCATGGAGGATGCTCCCAGCTGAGCACCAAAGCGACATTTGGTATTTCACTCCGGGCACTTCACAGCCACGTTGCTGTGGACTCACTCCTCCGCCCCAGCGCACCTAGAAAGCACGTCCCCGGACACAGGATCTTCCACCTGCCGTACAGCAGCGAGGATGTTACAGCGAGAGCGGAGGCGGCTGCTGGGGAACATCGTTGCCCTCCCACTCCGCTCCGTAATCTGATTTGGAGCGACGTGAATCATTCGGCACCCGGACACGATAAAGAATCAACATGCCTGGCTGTTAAATATCCAGTTTGCAGGAGCGTGAGTCACAGCTCGGGTTTCAAGGTGCGATGCTGTATGTAAATCCTTTCTGAGAACTACCCAAGAACACTGCGCACGCAGCCACCGCGGAAGGGGTCAAACCTGGCCTCCCAGTCCCGCAGTGACCCCGCCAAAACTATTTCCCCTGGCTTTCAATGTCAAGGGACTCAATCGGGCTGACCCCCCCGAGCGGCACGGCTGCAGGGGTGGGATTTGGGGAGCAGGGCAGCCCGCAGCCCCTGTGGCAGGGAGAGCACAGCCACCGGGTCCCTGCCCGGCACCCGAGGGGGCTTCACCCGCACCCAGAGGGACAAACAAACCCTCCTCAGCTTCATCCCAACCCGTTCCAAGGGAGGCAGAGAAACACAGATTACATCCCTTGCCTACCCAGACATATTAAAGACAAGGCTGGGTTCTCTTTCGTTTGTAGTAATTAAAGCCTAGTGATTATCCCACTCGTCAGATACCAAGTCTAGACACAGACTTCTCACTGCAATTCATACCAAATCCGCCCATACTCCATTTCACACGGATACGTGTGCCTTACTTCACACATCCACGAGGCAGCCAGCTGTTAGCAACTCCCGTAAAAATCTCCTTTCGATTCAGCATCGATGCCACGCTGCGCTGGCACGGCGGCAGCGGGCGGGAGAGGAGCCGGGGCAGGAGGGGAGCAGGAGAGACACGGAGGGAGAGGGGGGCTCCCAGCCCCATCCGGGTGGCACCGTGCTTCCTCACTCCCTACAAACAACTTGCAAGTGATGGGAAACCAAGGGATGTGGGATGATGGAGAAGAAGAAAGGCACCCAAACTCCCTGCTGACTCAGGGAAAGGGCAGAACGAGAAATTTTTTTTCTCCCAACAGAGTAGATAAAGGATCGGTCTAACTGTTGCAGTTCCTCCGTCTCCCTTCCTGAAGGTCTATAACAAACCTTCTCACTTGCTTCGTGCGGCTACAAGGATCCCAGCACCCGAGCGTGACCGCGCAGCCGCTTCTGCTCCCAAACTCTCTGGCAGCCACGTTAAATACACATTTACATCTCTAACAGCAAAGACCTCAGATACGCAGGGCCCTGAAGAGCTGCGTGTTTACGCGTTCTCCAGCCATCTCCATCCCAGCTCCCCTGCTCCTCACCACCATCCCCAGGCAGTAAAGCCAACTGCAAAACAAGGCAGCGGTGTGCTTTGGAATGTGTTTTTTTGTTGTTGTTGTTTTCACAGCTTTAGCGATTTTAAAACATGTAAATATGAAGGAAGGGTCAATGATTCAACAGTGATTAAGTCTGAAATATTCCACTTAGTACCCATCAGACTTTGAAAATACCCGTTATGTTCCCAGAGCGTTCCCCAGAGCGCAGCCAGGCAGCACCCAGCGCTGGGAAAAGCTGCTTTCTTGGAAGGCTTGAGGTACCTTGTGGAAATACCGAGTTCATTTCAGTAAGCAAAAAAAAAAAAAAAAAAAAAAAAAATAGCAAGAGACAATAAAAGAATTAATGTATTGTAGATTCTTAATACCACGTCCCCAGAGAGAGGAAAAACAACGCAGTCTAATGGAAATTTTCTATTCTCAAAACCATTTGCACTGTTATTGTTTGCAACTAAGAGAAGATGAAAACATAAAACCCCAGCAGCTTAAGTTTCTGAAAATTGCAGGGCTGCCTACTTTTTTTTCTCTTGAAGAATAAAATTAAACTGCACCTGGGATGTAAAGTTTCCAGCTTACAGAAATATCAAAAACCTTGCAACAGCCTTACAGCCTGCAGGGCTGGAGCCGTCTTCAAGCTTGCACTTGCCTCCAGAGCTAAGAGACACCGAGGACTCAAAGCCCACTGAGTCTAGCACAAAACTTCCTTCCATCCCTTTGGAAAAATCCAAGCTGGTATTTCAAGTCCTGAAAAATCCTGTGGATTTGAAACACTTTATGAAACATGCAATTAAGCAATGCAGTTAAATAACGGAGCCTGATTTAAGAGCCTAGCACTATTCTTTACAAAAAGAAGGATCATTTCTTCATCTCAATCTGCTCCCAATTGTACTCAAGATATTGTAAACCACTATTTCAGTTCCTCTCCAACCAAGAAAAAGCAGAGGAGCAAAAAGATTAATTCACTAAATTACATTTTCTTTGTCTATTGAAAAGCTGCTGTTAAGTAGAGAAAAATAAAACTATATTGCCTCAGAGGAAGGATGTATCCCCACGCAGCCGGGTGCAAGGGTGGCCACCACCCATCCCATATACACACCCGGGACCTGGGGAAGCCTCATGAAGTTCCATCACCTTGACTAAAAGGTTCCTTCTTTAAAATCTATTTAAGGAGGAAATAGCTGCCAACAAGACATTTTATTCCATACTTTGGCAGCTACAATTCTATTAACCTCCAAAATAAGGAGTGACAGCATGACTGCCAGTCCTAGTCTATAATTAGGGAGGGCCACCGAGGGTCATTGTCGCGGGGCACCTTCAACGTGGCATAACTTGGCAAGGGTAGGGCTAGGGCAAGCTGCGCCCACGCTGAAAATAAACTTATCTCAAGCTAAGCTGATGATTTCATTTCCCTGGTGAATGAGATATCTAATTATCAATAATTCATAGGCACAGACAGACGTGCAAGTGGTTTTGAGAACAGAAGTAGAAACAGAAGTAATGATTCTTGGAATAAGAGGCAGCAGAGAGACAGATCCAGAGAGGGAAGAGAAGGTGCACTTTGCATGCACATGTCAAAACCAATCTAATTTCAATCACATACGTGACAGTCTAGGTGCCAGTTTAACAGGGGTATTTTCCCCGTACACTCTGCAGTTGGTATATGACAGGATGCTTGCCTGGATGGAGCCCAGCTCTACCTATCCGGATGGACAACTCGCTCTCGTAGTCCAGGTGATGGGCAGGTTCATGCTCATATTTTTCCTTCACTGCTCGTTGGTCGCAGCTCAAGGCAAACGCTGCATGGGGAGGTCCGCTGAAACCCTGCAAGGCAAGAGAGAAATTTAAGGCTTTTCCCACATTTCCCCATCAGCCTTCTCCCAGCTCCATCCTTGGGGACCACTCTGGCATCTGTGCGGTTGGGAAGCCGATTGGGGCACATGTCACAGCAGCTTCTCACAGCTGCATGGAAACACATCTTTTGGGTTCCCTCCTCTCCACAGACCATCTAGCTGTTCAGATTAAAGTGCGCGTTTCCAGCAGAAACATCAAGAACAGGGTTAGGTGGAGCTGTGGGCCGAGAAGCACGGGGCTAAAGAGGGAAAGCCAAAATTCATGTGCATTAACAGCAAGAAATGCAGTTCCACAAACACAAAGGAATGCAATTCCATAAACTCAAAAGTCAGCCTGGAGGAGACCAGCAGACAAGGAGGGACATTCCGTTGACTGCTGTCAACGCCCCCTTCCCAGAGGGTCGAGCTGCTGCGCTGACCTCTGCAGAAGTTTACTTTGCAGTAGGGTACCATCCCTTCAACGTGGACTGAGTTTGCAAGGGAAATAGTTCGTTCAAAATTGAACCCATTTGAGCATCAAATGAAACACTACGTTTACAACCACCCAGCATTACTTCAGTGGGACTCGTCCAGATGGCCTGATGAAACTTCAGACTCACTTGGAATATATTGTTATACCGTTTGTAACCTCCAGAAAGCAGAGAGGGACAGCCAAAACCAACACTGTCCAGCTATGCGTAAAGTCTGCAGGGAATCGGAGCAGACGTCCCGCAGCAAGAGGAACTGAACTGCTCCCACCAGCAATTCCTGCCAACCTGGACACAGCTCGCAAAAACCAGCCACGACTCAAGGATGTGCCAGAGTCTTTATCTGCATCCGCCAAAAAAATAAACCTGGCAGACACGGTTTCTGCCTTTCCCCCGCAGTGCTGGACACACGGCAGGAACGTCTGCGTCTCTGCGTGTCCACAGGCTGCTCAAACCCACCCAGAGGCAGCTACGAAACGCGGGGTTAGAGGCATAACTGCACAGCTGAGAGAAGGGAACGCGTCCCAGGGTGGTGGCTGTACGACCTGGTGTACCCAGCTCTACCCAAAACACGGGGAGCGGGACCTCGAGTCCCCATCTCTTTGCAGGGCTGGGAACCAGCCTCCAGGAGCATCCGCAAGGAGGAATGTTCAGGCTGCACCCGGCGCCACCGGCCGGGAACACGGGTGTAGCTGTTGGATTGATGGCAGCAGAATAAATGAACATACGCTGAACAGCCAGAGCCGGTAACGAGAGACTTCACGGGTAAGGTCACATTAAACAAAAATAAAGGTTAAAGATGAATAACTAAATCATCTATTCTCCCATCATTTGCATAATACAGTCTGACCAGTGCTATTAATACTAATCGCATATTTGCTATCTGCTCTCTGTTGCAGTTTAATCAGGGTGCTTTCACCTCCACTCACCCAGCAATTACAAGATGCACCGATGAGGTGCTCGCGTTTAAATCCCCCTGGGAGAAGGGAGATCCACCCCCCCACGCCGGCCCACGGGAGACACCAGCAGCTCTGCACCTCATCTCACCAGCAGGAGCTGGAAGAGCAGGGAGAAATACAAGCGCTTTCCAGCAAAACCTGGATGGCAGGACATAGAGAGGAAAGAGGGGAACTTCAGCATCACGACCTGACTCAGACAAGGCGGGAAGAGACGAGAACGGACACTCACGGGCTCACCCTGCTGCCGGCACTTCTGCAGCGTGGTCTCCCTACGCCCAGGAGAGTCCCGTCCTGCTGAAGCTAAAGGGGTTTTCACCTGTGGGAAGCGAGTAGCATCACTTTCTGGAAAACGCCAACCCAAGGAGAGGCAAGGATGGGAATTTGAAGCTGCAGAAGCAAAGCCTCAACTTTAAGTGCCCAGGCAGGGTTTGGAAGCGTTGCACGGGGCTCTCCAGCCCTGCTCCACTGCTCTCACCTTGGACTTCGCGAAGGCCAGGTTTGACAGAGCAGAAGGCTCTCCCTTCCATATGGCTCCTACCAGCACTTTATTAAATGAGCTACAAACACTGCAACAGCAGCGCCGGAGGCTTTATCACCACCAGATTTGTGGCTTCTCCCCAGCCCAAAGCCAGCTGCCTCTCATCTGCAACAGCTCCGCACGGGCAGGGAAGCAACCCCGGGGCACGGCCAGAGCCCGCAGGACTCTGCAAGTTACAACAACCCAACCAAGGGGAAAGGAAATCACTTGCCGGAGCACGAGCAGGCGGGTAACGTTCAGCGTATGCCCTCTGTTACCGTTGCACAGCTACAGATGCAAGCAAGCAAAGTCCTTGCGAGGTCAAGACCGCTTGCCTCAAGGTCTGCAGTCCTGACGAGAAGCCTCCCACGGCTGTTTTCTGTGCCATCGTTCTCAGCACATCAAACGCTTGTCCATGCGGTACCCGCGAATGTGCTTGCACCGACATGGAGGGAAACTTGAAGATACTTCAGATGCTTATTGTACGGTCAGGTCACCTCCCTGTTGGCAGGCACAAATACGCGCTGCTGGCAATTTGAAAAAAATATTAGTGACCTTCAATAAAGCACACAATTTATTCCAACTGTGATCGCTCTGAGTCATTTCAGTCCGGTCCCTGCATGAGTCCCTTAATTGGAATGTGTCAGTGGGTTAAAAAAGCATTAGAAAGAGAAGAGGAAAGTCAACCCACATTAATTAGTTCATGCCACTAATTAGCGTTAACTGAAATAACCACGGGGGCTGATTATTTCAAAAAGCCTGATGCAATGAGAGACTTGGACAGGAAGACCCGTGGAGCTTGGAGGGAAACTATTCTGGGATGCGGGAGTTCCCACCACGCTCGGCTCTGCTCGCAGAGCTACAACGGAGAGGTCATCAGATTGTCACAGCCCGCGTGTAAAAGCGGATGAGAAAAAATAGGTATCTTTGGAGACAGCAGAGAAGAACCCCGCTCCATGCAGCACCACCTAAGCGGGCAGATCGTGCTGGTGTTACCCAAAAGCTGCAGCAATCCTGAATTAATCTGTATGGAACTGTGCCCCTCTCCTGCCAGCATCCTGGGTGGTGCGGCCATCACCCCGGCATCAACGGTATCGCCCTGGTATCGGCAGGCCAAAGGGGTGAGACAGGGAGGAGGCAGTTGCTGGCTTTTAGACGAAGCAAGGATTTCAGATTGCCTCCTGCTGCCCAGCCGACCTCTCGAACAAGTTGCCAACTGAACCAAATCCAATTTTAAAAAGAAATGAGGAGCGAGTGACACCTTTAAGCAATAATCTGCTCTTCCCCACCCGACCAACGAAGGAGAATAAATTAATAAAGAAAACACGATGACAAAACCTGATGGTCTGGCTTAGGGTAGATCACTTAGTACCAAATCTGGAGGTGCTGCCTGTCCGCACGGCTCCGGGAGGGTCGGTGATGCTGTTCTTCCCGTGCAATATCTTACCGGCTTTAACCCAGCAAACACCCTGGCAGCCCTGGAGCAGGCTCCGCAAAGCCAGGGGAAACAAAGACCATAACGCATCAAATAATGGCAGAAAGCACTTCAACAGGAAAGAGAAACAGAATAAATTTTACTACCTTATTAAAAAAAAAAATAAATAAATGAAAAGTGTTCCCAACTTGTGCAGGAGCTAACACAGAGACAGTAACAAGCCACGCTTTGATGGTGCCCAGAGGCTCCCATCTCACACTTATTAAAAGAGGGAAAGTGATAACAGATCAGCAACCAGAAAGCGGTAAGAGAAAGAAAAGAGGGGCAGGGAGCAAGGAGAGGAAGGGGAGACGCTGCACGTCCCCAGCTCATATCAGCGGCTGCCCCGGCTGTGGGGACAGACACAGCATGTCTCTGCAGCCCCCCCATGCCCCCGGCGAGCTCTGCGCATCAGCCGCTCGCTCGGCTTCGCTGCTTCTGCACGTCTGCTCAGAGCCCCGCACCTCTGGGGACGGAGACAAAGGCTGCGCAGCAACGAAGCAGCGAGTCCCTGGCTTTTCTGAGGCAGATAAACGGGTTTATGTTAAAAACATGAAATAGAACCAGATAGGAAGAGAGCTCCCTTGGAAAGCACTTTGTTATCAGAGAGCGCCTATTTGCATGTAAAACAACGGGCTGGTATTTTGTTATTTGAAACAACATACGAAGGGGTCGATGCTCCCAAGTGAACCCCACCGGCTGCGAATCCCCATGCCACCAGCGCTCATTTGTAACCCACCAAGAGCCGGCAAAGGCACGAGCGATAGCGAGCTGCCCCGCGCTCCCTCGGCACCCTTTGGTTTCATCTCTTGCCACCTCAGCCGGTCACACTGCTCCCAAAGTCCCCGGAGGAGTGCTCCAGGACAGCACAAGCAGTCCTGGGCAAAGCCAGTGGTCCCATGGGACCAGCCCTGCCACCGAGGGTGCAGAAGGCATGTCCTCATGCTCACACCCATGCTTCTCCAAAGCCCTCCTCATTTCAAACTACATTTTTGTAGTAACAATAATTTAAAAAAAAAAAAGCCAACCACCACCTGGTTGCATCGCTCCCCATCCCAGCACCGTGCCGGAGCAAACAGCGGGCTGGGGCTCCTTACAAAGGCCCCGTGTTGCTCCACAGGGACCAGGAGCCAGCGCTCATGAGAAGAGCACAAACAGTTGGGCGGGTGAGGATGCGCCTGGGACGGGGTTTAGAGGCTGCGGCGAGTTGTGCTGCCAGAAGCCACAGTGCCACTAGGCATCCCTCCAAAAACTGACCAGCCAGCTCCGCGTTTCCCCAGCACAGCATCCCCCAAAACAACATGCCCCCCCACTTCTTCTAGGGGGAAAAAAAGAAAAAAAATCATGGTTTTGGTCTATATTGACCTGGCACGAAGGGATGGGTTAAGGGAAGGCACCAGCAGGCACCCACCTAGGGGGACTTGGATTGCAGCTCCTCTCAAAGCCAGGATCACCGGAAAACCCCACTTGAAATACTAGAATAAACAACTCAAGTGCAACCTTAAATACTCCACGCAATAAAAAGGCCCTTCTCAACACTGAAGTGGGTGCAGTCATATTTATGATTAATTGCACCCAATACGCAGCTCTGGGACACAAGCAAATCTCCCTTAGTTCTATTCCCACAGTGCCTGGCAGCCCTGTGCCCCAGTCCAGTCCAGTCTAGCCACTCGAGGCCACACCTGGGTCCTACCAGCAGCACCCAAACTCCTTTGATCAGGCAGACCGTGCCCCCGTAAATCGGGAATAAACCTGGGGACACCCTGCATGCCTCGGACCACCGCTACGGCTCCGGCTGCCAGAGTAACAGTGAGTAACCCCAACCCCACATCAACAAAACCCCGCGTAATGAAGATGGAAAGCTGAATTTATTCTCATACGAAAGTTTAAGGGTCTCTGAGTGTTTCAGGTACATCTCAGTTTGCATTTTAATATGGAGATCGCTAACAACGGAGCGGCAGTAATGGGCAGGGCAGACAGAAAGGCACCTCAATGGCAATTCATTTGGGGCTTGCTAACGAAGCCGGGTCAGCGCTGTCTATCACGTTGCAAAACGGGATTTCTTCCATTTTCCCTCTAGAGTTCAACTGCCTGAAGTTTCATAAAACCTAAACCACAGCATGTGCAACCAGAGGCTGTGCTCAGAACTGTCCTCCGAAGCCTCAAAGTGCTGCCAAACACAGGCAGGAGAAGACGAACCGCACCGGAGAAGGGGAATGGAAAAGATTAGCACCTGGAAGCATCACACGAGGACTCACACTGCTGGTGGACATCAGCAGCTCTTGGGGGTCTATGAATCCAACCCCAGCCCTCATCCCACCAGCCAGGTCCCTGTCCCCCTGCGATGTCAGTGGCAGAAGTGTCTCTGGAGCAGAGAGCTGCGCTGCCAGCAGGTCAGGATTGCTTCCCCCACCAGCAAGAGAAGCGCTCCTCAATGATGGCCAGAACCCCCATGGAAATCCACCGGCACCGACTCACTCAGCGCCAGGCAGGAGCGGGATGACCCTGAGCAGAGGCACAGTTTCAGTCTAGGAGCCAAACAATCAATCCAGCAATCGCTTAACACGAGAGCATCCTCATGAAACCCAACTTCCCAAGGAGGAAGGGACCATGAGGGCCTGATCCTGCCATGTGCTGAGCACTGCAGCCCTCCCCACAGCTTGGCAGTGCATGCCCCCCATGCCAGCCCCGCTGCCTGCACCGGGACCACCGACATTTTTCTGGAGCCATGGCAGCAGTTGCGGGGGGAGGCCCGGGGGCTTCCCGCTTCCCACGCCAAGCATCTTCCATCTGGCTCCTTCAGCCCCGCGTCCTCCCCCGGCCCAGCAGGCAGCCCTGCCTGCAGCAGGCAGGAGGCTTGTAGCTATGGCAGCGCTGCCGCGGGAATTGGGAAGGAAAGGTTCATCCATAGACAAAAATTTCAGCGTTTTCACGGCAGATCTGCTCCGGCAGCATCTCACGAGCAGATCGCATCAGGCTGGGAGGCCTTCCTCGTCCTGACGGCACAGCTGGCAGCAACACCACACCAGAGCCTTCCCCTAATAACCGCAAACAGGGAAGCTTAAGTGAATATTAAGGAAGGCTGGTATCAGTTTATCTGTAACTAATGTCATATTATTGCAAGTACATTTTATTCACTGCTAATTATCGGCCACTTTGATAACTCATAATTCTTGAAAATTGCAAACAGCAGCTTTAATCACCGGCCTCTGCTTGACGAGCTGTGAGGGCAGGAGGAATAAATCACCTGCCTTCTGTATCACCAGGAGCGCGGGGACAGCCGGGGTGTCCTGTGGGGTGACCCCAGAGCAGCCCCGGCCATGGGAGCTCCCCAGGAGCTGCCTCATCTGACAGCAGCCATGGGGAGACCCTTGGCGGTGCTGAAACCCGCAGTGGTCTCATGATCTGACAACGCTGAGCACACCCAGAAACACTAAGTCTGGCAACCCTAGGGATGGAGGAAGGCAAATTTATCAAAACCCACACCAAACGCTCAAATAAACCAAATCTGCCCTCCAATAGAAGTGAGGAACGCATCCCGCAGCTCCGGGCAAACACAGCCCACCCTTCCGATAGAGTCATTGAATAGAATCACCCAGGTTGGAAGGGACCTTCCAGGGAAGATCGAGTCCAACCATCAACCCAACACTGCCCAAACCACCACTACCCCATGTCCCTCAGCACCACGACTGCCCGGCTGTTAAATACCTCCAGGGACGGTGACTCCACCACTGCCCCTGGGCAGCCTGTTCCAATGCTTGATAACACTTCCAGTGAAGAAATTTTTCCTGATATCCAATCTAAACCTCCCCTGGGCGCAACTTGAGGCCGTTTCCTCTTGTCCCATCACCTGTTCCCTGGGAGAAGAGACCAACCCCCCTGGCTACACCCTCCTCTCAGGGAGCTGCAGAGAGCGAGAAGGTCTCCCCTCAGCCTCCTCTTCTCCAGGCTGAGCAACCCCAGGTCCCTCAGCCGCTCCTCACAAGACTTGTGCTCCAAATCCCTCACCAGCTCCGTTGCCCTTCTCTGGACACGCTCCAGCACCTCAATGTCTTTCTTGGAGTGAGGGGCCCAAAACTGAACACACTATTCAAGGTGGGGCCTCACCAGTGCCGAGTACAGGGGGACCATCACTGCCCTAGTCCTGCTGGCCACACTGTTCCTGATACGGGACAGGATGCTGTTGGCCTTCTTGGCCACCTGGGCACACTGCTGCCTCACATCCAGCCGGCTGTCGACCAACACCCCCAGGTCTTTTTCCACTGGGCAGCTTTCCAGCCGCTCTTCCCCAGGCCTGTAGCGTTCATGGGGTTGATGTGACCCAAGTGCAGGACCTGGCACTTGGCCTGGTTGAACCTCATACCACTGGCCTCAACCCATCGGTCCAGCCTGTCCAGATCCCTCTGTAGGGCCATCAGAGCAATCAGAGGATGCTGGTACCCGCTCCCAGCCGGGATATGGCACGGCTGGACCCTCAAGAGCATCGCTGCTGGGGAGCGGGCATGCACCACCAGCTGCAGCCCCACCGAGAGCCACACAAGGGGAGCCCGGCACTGGCAAATCCATCTTTTTGGCCAAAGCAATGTTCACGTTAAAAACAAACGAACCAATTCTTTTTCTCCTTGGTACTTTTGGGGCTTTGGGCTTTCCAGGAGGGAGGAAAAACAGAGCAGGAATGTTGCTGGCAGCCGGTGTGGGAAGGCGACGGCGTGGGGCCAGGCGAGCGCTGCCCGGGAGGAGGGAAGGCACATGCAATTCCCAGGCTCCTTGGGAAACCCAGGAGGTTTGTTACAAAACGTGATGTTGTGCAACAACAATGTTTTACGTGGCAGAAAGGAGGTCGTTTTTGTAACCTTTGCCATTACAAAAACAAAAGCACCAGAGTAATTTCGCTGCTTTTGCCACGCAACCTTGCAAAAAAACCAAACAACTTCTTAAACAAACAAAACCCACCTCGGCAACAGCAGGAGATGGGTTTCATGTCACCAACCTCCCGTCCACCAGGAGGCCTGGAGAAATCTCAGAACACAACCAATACTTTTATTTTTCAAAGGACTGCTTGCTCCAGGTGGGGTTTTTGAGCACACAAGTGCCACCCAGCAAAACCAGTTAGGATGCATATACACTTCCAGTTCTTGGCTGGGAGGAAACTTGCCTGTTACAGCCAAGCTCACAGCCAGATCCTAAGGGATCTTTTCCTAAGGGCTGCCCCGCTCATCACCACCACCCCGACGCCCGCGGCTTGCTCAGCAGGACACAGCAGAGAGGTTTGTGGCATCGAGTCAGCACTACAATATGAGATTTTAATTGTTAGCAATAAACCTTTAAGCCTCAGATGGGATTAACAGGAGCTTTTTCTCCACATGCTTATTAAAGCCTAATGGAGACCAGCTTTCCCTCTTTTCTCTCTCCCTGCCCCCTTCCCACCTTGTATATTTGTAGCGTGGCAACATGTATTTTTACAGTCCTTTATTATGCAAGGCTTTTTGCAAGGCTAAGAGAAAAAGCAAACAAAACTTCAATTAACAGCTCATTTTTACACAATATTCTCCTCGGTAATGATTTGCTATCTGTGCAGATTGAATTAATGGAAAAGGGGGAACAAAGCGGGCGGCTGCTGCCGCAGGGTGGGAAGTCAGGAGCCCTGGGAGGAGAAGGGCGAGGGCTCCTCGAAGGGCTGCCGGGATGCAGCAGTTCAGCTAGCGATCCATCACCCCGCAAACGAAGAGCCACACCATGCCAGTGCTGCCTAATTACGTTACATTAAAACACAACTTCCTCTAGACCTGCAATTAGCCATGCGGACGTGCACCGGTCCCCGGCGGATGGAGGGAGAAGCAGCACCGCTGGGGCGCAGCCCCTGCTCCCTGCATCCCCTGCGAGCATCGCAGCCTCCGGGGACCCAGCCCGCAGCCGCCTCATTCCCAGGGCCACGGCTTCTGCTCCTTTTCCGCATCTTGCGCATCCCCTAATTACTAAAATAGCACCAAAGCCCAAGAGAGATGCCGACTCCTCGGCTCGTCTGCAGGAGCCACGGTGGAGCCAGGAGAGCCTCAAGCACCTTCCTGAAGCACAGCACAATAAATCCATTTTCTCTTCAGCTACTGCAATTAATTTGTTAATTCATTACAGAAGAGAGGTGTAATAAGGGACAAGGCACTTCCTAATTACCACCACCGAGAAGCTAACCAACTTCCCTTCCTTTGGGAGCTCAGGACCATCCCCACTGCTGGGGAAGGGGCTGGTTCCCCTCCAACCCGCCCCAGGCTTCCATGGGTAACTCCTCTGGACTCCAAGACAGCCTAAAGCCCAGAAATCAAGCTCTGAAATCGGCCCTCGTATCATTTATTTATACGCGTAGTATGTCCCTCACCAATAAGGTCTTGACAGGCCTTAAAAAAACACGTACGAAACATAAAACCAACAGTGAGACGCCTTCCCAAGCCTGAAACTTGAAGCGGCAACTCACCCAGTCAGTTTTTCACTTTGCATTAGCTCTGAAGCCTGCGGACAACAGATTAAAGTCACCTCCCTTCCACCATTTCCTTGGTAATTAGAGCACGATGGGGGGAGACAGGAAAACACACCACGAAGGTTTTCACACCCTGAGCGCTGCTCACCCTGACACATCCCCCCGAGGACACGCCACCCCCCGGCCACGTGCCCCGAGCATCGCGTGGGTGCAGAGACACCCGCGGGGTCCGAACGCCGGCAGAGCGGAAAGGAACAAAGAAGCCGATTTTCCCCCAGTTCCCCAGCGGCATGCCCCTCTCCGGCGGGTCGCCAGCCTATTAATAAGACACCATGTTCCACCAGATTAAGAGCAAACGTCTGTTTGACACCACTCACCGGCAGCCGCGGGCGGCACCTACACGCCTGCCGGCACCGCACGGAGCCGTTTGCACCAAAGGGCGGCCACCGAGAATGGCAAGGCAGCGACTTACCCATCCGCCTGCAACCGCGGGCATCGAGGGGACTGTCCTCCCTGGGGACACGCACACACAAGAGGCACAAAACTGACTCTTTACAGCTCGGCTTCAAAGCAGACGGCGTGTCAAATCAGCCTGGGTGAGTCAGAGTTTACCCTGAGAGCAAGCTGGCATTGTGCTGCAGTTATAGAGCTGTGCACATATATTTTCCATGATCTCCATGAAAGCAGCCTTCCTCTCCCTGACATTCACCACCCAACCAACTGCAACCTCACCCGCTGCTTCTCTGTCATTTTAATGGCAGGTTTACTTTTCACAGCAGAGGCATTAATTTGGGGTTATGCTATGATAAAATTCAAAGGCAGGTTTTAAGATCAAAGAACAGCTGAGGAACCATCCACAGCACTCGGCGTGCCCACGGAAAAACGGGATCTCATTCTGGTTTTCGGAGTAAGAGCACGGATGCTGCAAGAGCGAGTCTTACAGGCGATGCCATCTCAGGACAATCGGCTCTTCCCCACGAACCAGCACCGGGGTCACAGGCAAGGAAGGCAGAGGACTCCCAAATCCTCCCCTGAGCCCGCGGGGAGGCAGGCAGGGTGCAGAGCATCACCGCAGCAAGGAAAGGAGCTTGAACCACCAGCTTTTAGAGCCCGTGAGGCTCCCACCACCAGAGCCCATCCAACCTGCAGCACGGGTGCAACCACGGGGTGGTTCGAGCTCCCACGTCCCCTCCGCTCCACGCTGGGCTGCGAGCAGCAGGTCAGCACCTCTGCTCTCCCCCCGGGAGCTTGCTGCCTGCTTTCTGCTTAATCCAGGACTAAAAATTAACGTAACAAAAAGAGCCCTCAAATTCAATCAGCAAAAAGGTCAGACGCTGTCCAGGATCCGGCAGAACCCCCCCGACAGCGATGCATCCCTCCCCACGGTGCCAGCCCGACTCTTTTGGCAGGTACAGGGGAGATCTGGTATTCCAGTATGCTTTTTCTCTTGGAAAATTTATTCTCCTTTACAATTCTGAGCCAGGCCCCAAACAGTAATTGAAATTAAATCAGCAAAGGCTGCACCACGGAGAAGAGAAAAGCCCCATGTTACATTACCAGCCTTATCAGTCAGTAATACCTGCTCAAGGCAGCCAGCGGGGAAAGAGGTGCTTTATCACAGGCACAGGTACAGAACAGAGACAGGAACGGTGAAGAAACGAGTATCTAGTCCAGGAGTTCACTGAGCAAAGAATTAAGCCAAGTTTTCTCAGTCCCTGCTTTTTTTACAGCAGGATTTTGTCACCTCCTCGCTCCCTGCGCAACCCTGCTGTCAGCCCGCAGAGCCACGGTGCCACCGGTGCCAACCGCTCCGGATCTCAGCTGCTGCCGGTGCAGTTAGTGATGGTCCCCATAAACCTGATGAGGGTGGGAGGGGATTTAACCCCGACTTGGATTCAAAGCATCCCCGCTCTTCAGCTCTAGCTTTGGGGCTTCAAATGTGATGGGTTTTTGAAATGCTTAATGCATGATAAGAGAGAGACTTATGATTAAGAGCAGTTGACACATTGCACTCTGGAAGTAAACAACCCTTTACCTCCATCAAGAAAACAAAATTCTTTTCTAAAAATTAGTGTAATTACAACCTTGTGCTTTTTTTTGCAAATAATTTCACCCTGTTCAGCAACAACTGGATTTCGATCACTAAAACCACTGCCGATGGCCAGGGAAGGGGTGGGAGGCAGGCAGGCTGGCTGGCTTTCCCCGGATCATATGGGCAAACAGACTTTATGTAAAACTTTAGGGGTTTCTGGGTGCCCGCCTCGAGAAGTGGGACTCTAACAAGAGGCTTTCAGAGGATCCCATGGGTGGGCTTTGTGGTCAGCACCAGGGACCACGTTGGAAATCCTGCTCTTGCCACCTGCCCAGGACAGGGCATGGGGGAGCTGGTCCCAGGCATCAGTCCCACACGGATCCATAACCTTCCATAGCTGGCCTGGGGAAGAGTTGGGTTGAGCTTATTTGATAAATTAATAAAAATCATGCCCAGGTACTCTAGAGCTGGAAGGGGAGGACCTGTCCCAATAGAAGGCTTTGCTACATCCCCTGATGAGGCTCCCAAGAAAGGTTTCCCTTCTCAGTCATCACAGCCAGATCCTTCCTTCCTTCCAGAGCCAGTGGAAAAGGGCCAGAATGCCACAAAAGAAAACAAACAGAAGGGCTGCTATTTATTTACCCCTAAGCAAAGGAAATAAGAGCAAACCAGGAATGCCTGAGTCAAGCTCCGGCTCACGCAAGCCCACGTCAACCGAGTCCCTCTGGTCCATCCTCACCCCCCTGCAAGGCAAAGGCTCATCTCCCACAGCCCCTGCACAAGAACACGGATCCAGGCTGGGCTCGGTGCGGTGTTGATCTGCCAAGGGGTACAAGACTGCAGTGACGGCAGCAGGGCTGCATCGCCCCCATGTCGAAGGGGACAAGCCCCCAGCCCAGGGTGGCACAAGCACGGCGCAGACACGGCTTTGCAGTCGTGCATTCCTTTGTCCACCCATTCCCGCTTTCCGCATCCAGGCATCCCCATGCGGGCTCAGCTCTCGCTGGGAGGGCGATGCCAAGATGCGGGAAGGCTTTGCAGGCAGCGGGAGCCCAGCAGGCAGGGCTGCCGGGAGCGCGGACCAGGAGAGACTGACCACAATCTGCATGTAAAAAAAAAAAAAAAAAAAAAGGAAAGGGTAGAGTCACTTTGCACACCCCAGACCACCAAAACCACCTCACTGAAACTCCTTTATTTGATCATTTCCCTAAGATTATGTGGCCCAAGACATGCAGCTGCCAGGCTGAGCTCGGCGAGATGCCACCCACGCCACCGTGCCCGGGTCCCCAGGCTGCTCTGGACAGTGTTTCAGTCCCACGCTCAAAAATTTAATAAGCCAGAAAATACACATGCTCCACACACAGGCATGTCCTTTGGTTAACGCTCGAATTGAAAAAGCCTCTACCTACTATGGCAATGAGGATGTGCAGCTAATTAACTTTCTAGGAGTCACAGATGAACAGGAAAAAGCACATTAAGAATGGGAACTTGTGATGGGCATGTCTCAGAGGAATTAGCAAATTGCATAAGAGAAACCTTTATTCCGATTATAAATTAACACCAGTGACAAGACCCAGCGCATTTTTACCACCTCATGAAATAATTAACCCATCAAATCCAGCTCCATGCAAATCAGAAAGGAGAGCAGTATTAAAAGCTTTCCATCTTCGCCAGGTGGAAGCACGTACGCTGCCGGCGCCAAGCTGCGAGGATCATCAACATCCTCGAACTGCACCCACGGCACTAACGATCGCCCTGCCTCGTTACCCCGGTACATCAGGTTTGTGCTAGGAATCACTGCCTAATGCTCCCCCCTCAAAAAAAAAAAGGTGCTGCCCATGGTCTCATCCAGCTGTGGCTTAGCCCGGAGAAAGAAACTGCAATTCGAAATAACGTGCAGCTACGCCTGGAGCGGGCGCGATGGTCTCTCCTCCCCCTCCTGCAGCTTCACCATCCACGCGCTCTTCTCAGCTTTCCCTCAGTACGTGACTTGCACAGATTTAGAAAGCAAAATATACATCCCGGAGGCACACTGAGCCATACGACAGACACCATTATTAACAGGAGAGTATCCCTCGGGTATCTGTTTAGATAAACTAGATAGTTCTCAAATCCTTCCCAAGGGTGATCGCCAAAAATAGCCTAAAATTCACTCTGCAAAATGCCCACTCCCAGACTATATTCCAAAAAAGCTTGCAAGCCTCGAGTTGCAAAAATAGAAAAGGGCAGGAGCACCGCGCAATTATGTTTTGAGAGGGTTAACGGGATCCAGCCTCCTACTACAAACATCCACACACACGCACCCGCTCCACTCGCATCCATCCCACGTGAAGATCCTCAGCCTGCTCATGAAAACCATTATGCAGCGGCCAACCACAGCCCAAAATATTTCAAAACAGGTATGAAACACAAGCCCCGGACCTCAGGCAGGGGTTTTGGCCGCACAGGTCCTTCCTGCAGCACGAGGGGCCAGTGCTGGCACCGTGGAGCACGCGTCAACCCAGGCGAAAGGCTTTTAAGAGGCACTTTAGTTACTATTTGTTTTAAATCTAAGGAATGATCCACCCGTCACATGCAGCATTATTGATTTACTCTGTGCTCTGAACAAAAAAAAACAACGAACCCTGTATCTAGCTGACAAGAAAAAAAAAAAATTGAAAAAATCCAATGGAGATGGTATTTCCAGGACAGAATTACAGCCCTGGCTCCCCATCCTCCCGGCCCCGATCCTCTTTTACAGGAGAAGTATTGGCAGGCTCCTGGTTATAAGTGAGTAATGGCCCATCAGCGCTCTCCCTGGATTATATATTAACTCCCAGTTCTCCTGCAACATCTGCCCTCCTCTCCCTCCCCCAGAGCCACCTTCAACGCTCATCAGCTCTCCCAGGGGAGACACCGGGGCACCCAGACCCCGTTGCACCCATCCGGGTTCTGGATCAAGCTGGGCTCCGGCTGCAGACCTGCACCCACCGCGATGGGAGCGACAGAGCTGCTTTCTGCATGCGGACAGATGTTTGAGCAAAATGAAGCCTCAAGGTAGAGGAGATGAAGCTGATTAAGCCTCATTATCCTATTTAGCATAATGATGGCAGAGCCGAGAGGACGTCATGCAGCCGGGGAGCGGAAAGAATAACGTGGTTAATAGAAGCGCGTATGCAGGTGGGCAGGCAGGTACGGCCGAGCCGACGTGCAGGGATTTATTATCTCCCATTGTGGCTGGACTTTCTCCTCTTCCCTGCCCATGTCACCTTCCCAATCCCACCAGCATCCCATCTGTGAATTCCCACTTGCCCAGAGGAGCATTGAGTGGCAGTGATCTGGAAAAGGCAGGAGCAAAGGAGCTCCTGGAAGCCACAGCTTCAACATGGGCGCTCCACTGCACCCAGACCCAGCATCCCACCCAAAGCCCACCCGCGTGGGCATGGGAACGCTTGCGGGAGCTCCAACAGCCTGCAGCACCCACTGGGAAAGGTCTTGGGGATCCGGCAGCTCGAAGACAAAGGCAACACATGTGCACGTGAAAATTCAGGAGCAAAAGCAGCCAGGGACTGTCTGAAAACCGGAGCCAGGGCTGGATGCATCCTCTGGACTCTTGTGGGATTCCTCTGGGAAGAGGGAGGCCGAAGCAAGAAACCCATCATGGAAACCCAATAAAACATCACACTCTGAACAAAACCCAGCCAAGTCAGCAGAGCTGCAAGACAGATTTGAAGGATGAGAATAATAATACTTAATTCCAACATTCTTACGCATTACAGTAGACCCAAAAATAGCTACTCGGCGATCAGGGACCTACTGTGCTGAGCAGTATTTTTTAAGTAAACTCTCCCTCAAAGGCTTCCGGTCTTGGCACCAAAGACCCTCAGCCCCGACCCTTTTTAGTAAGGGCAATAGTGTCTCAGACACCGCCCCATCCCCTGCCCCTCTCCATCCAGAAGCCACCTCAAAGACCAGTTGAAAGCCAAGTTATTTAAAAAGTAGCCGTAAGGTTAAACTAGAGCAAAGGAAGGAGAGAAACCTGTTGCGGCATCACCAGGGCCAGGGAGGGAAGAGACACACGGGTCGTTTGCTAATGGTTTAAGATATTCCAGAAACTACAGCGACGTCCCGCTGCAGAACCAGCTCTGCTGCCACCTCCCCAGCCACCGCACCCAGCGCGGCTGGTACAGACACACTTTGGCTGAACACAACGTGCGAGGAGACGGTTGCCAAAATGAGGGAGAGCCCCTTTTTTTAAAAACTCCCAAGGTCTCTTTCTGCAGTGGTTTCGCTCTCCCAGTGCGCCCACGTGTCCCGCTGTGGTTTGCTGTCCTCCACCAGCCGAGCCGAGCGCTCCCAGGCCAGCATCTCCTGCTCCATAAACTCCGCTAAAGGACGAACAAACATGTTAAAGGCTTCACACGGGGAAAGAGCGAAAGATAAAGATGTAATAGATTAGATCTGCCTTTTGTAAGGAATTTAATGACTACAGCTGTTCGGCATCATTAACCAGTTTGTCTTGGAGGTTTAACCCTCCCGCCGGTCCCAGCTCTGCCGTTGAGCAAACACTCGGGCATCACCGGAGCCACCCAGCTCCCAGTGGGGCTGCAGCTGGAGCAAAGCCTTGCTCCCTCCCCAGGGAGCAGGGCTGGGGTGATAAGGAGTCTTTTAAAAGCTTAAAAGCTTTTACTACCTGTTGCTATCCAGCAAACCAATTATGGAGGAGTGCCAGGCAGAGAGCGAGCTCTCTGTGCAGAGAGCAGCCTGCTAAAAACAGACCCCCTGGTCCTGCCCCCCCCAGGGACAACGAGCCCCACGGTCTCACCAGCATCCCTTCCCTGCCCAACTTTAAGTGGTGGGGGGGGGAAATCCAACCCTGAGGTTTTAACGGATTTAGGAAGAAGCGAGGCTTGTTGGAAGTAAAGTGCAATGGCTTAACCCTTGCCTGAGCAGCACTGGCTCCCGAGAGAGAAGTCTGGGCTCCAAGTGAAGGGAGATGCCTCTTGAGCCAAATTCCCCTCCCAGCACAGCCCCAGGGACGGCTCAAGACTGGCCAGGCACTTGCCGATTTTTCATTTCAACACATTCAGCTTCAACCTCTACCCGTGCTCCTTCCACGGCATCCCTCGTAACTTCACCAAGTCTCTGGCTACCCCATCCTCCTCCTAAAGCATCCCAAAAGTCCCATCCCTGCCCGCTGCAGGGTCTCTGACCAGCCCCAGGAGCCGTCACTGCTGCCTCTGGGCAGGGAACGCAGGAGCCCCCCACCCACCCCCAGCTCCCCTGACCCTGCCCGAGTTATCCAGGGAAGGACAAGGAACGTTTTGCACTTGCACAAGGTGGGTCCTGCCCAGTATCCAGCTGGAGGAGACACCCCAGCACAGGGACACCCACTTTTTTTTTGGAAGCAACACGCAGGCAGCATCATTAGCCACAGGCTGCAAACCCTCTTGGAGCTCAGCGTGAGCACACGCACCAGCTATCGGAAGTCCCGTGGGACAAGCATGTGGTGGCACGGTGCAAACAGCCATGTCGAGCCAGAGTAGGCAACGGCTCCTCTCCTTTTGGTTTTTGAACTGGATTTAAAGCAAGATACAACTGTATATTTTTCACATATGTTGTGCTGCTCCCCACAAGACCGTCACCCTCACCACCGTGCACGCTGGCCGCCCTTGTCACCACTCCATCCTGCTCTTTGCAACACAAGAATTCCATTTCCCCACCGCTCTTCCCCCTCCACACGCTCCCATTTCAAAAGGCAGCGGAGAAGAACACCGGCCACCAGGAAGAAGCGAGTTTTGTGGTGCAACTGTTTATCCACCCTGTTGGGAAACGTCAGCTTCGGGCAGCTGATCAAACACATCCCGGGCCCCATCCAGCACCTTGTAACAAGGGCGATCACTGCGACGGCCAACGCAGGCGGGAGACCTCGGCTTACTGAGAGCAGAAGGAAAAAAAAAAAAAAAGCAGGGTTTGATGGCAAAGAGCTTCCAAGGGCCCCGGCTGCCTGAGAGCAGCCCCCGGCCCCCCGCAGCATCCTGCAAAGGGCTGGGGAGCCCCGAGAAGAGCCAGGACACGGGCAGGCAGAGCGCACGGAGGGGGGCCAGGCTTTCACCCGCCTGACACCGCTGTCATTTCATTTATTTGTTCTTTACTCTACTGCATCTATTTGCACTGGAAGCGACACACCATAATATCAAGCAATTTGCTTCATAACTGAGGATGCGTTTGGCTGTACCTGTCATGAGAGGCTCAGAAAGCGCGGGAGGGGGGAAGGCTGATGCCGCGGGCTCCCCTGGACACCGGCGTTACCACTCTTCAACTGGAAAGCCTCACACTCCTTACTCATAACCACAGACAATCCCCCACTTTCACTAAAATAAATAAAAAATTTAAAAAGCTCTTTGGAAGCTTTTGGAAATATCTTTACTGACTAAGCCATTCGTGTGTTTTCAGCTGTAAAAATCCAACAGCTTCCAATTTATTTATTTTTTTAATAATACTCTTGGACGGCAGGATGGTTCATTCAATTTGGAAATGCTTAGAGGGTTGGCAGCCCTGCAAATTAAACCTCTGGGCTGAAACAGAAGGTCACACCTGAACTGCTTGCGAAGTGTTGGCAGTGAAAAGAACAAAAGCAGAAGCATGGAGAAAAAAAAAAAAAAAAAGCGCGCAGACAGCCTAAAGCTGCATTCAGCACTGGCAGAGCCACCCGGGGTCTCGGAGAAAACACGGTTTCATTAAGTCTGTGATAGAAACCAATCTGTACCTGGCTTTTGTCACGGCAGAGCCAAAGGAAGAGCAGAAGCCCTCCAGCCCAGGAACACCTACTTACCAGCGTCGGGATGAGCAGGTCGGCAAAGTACACGAAAGCTGCTCCCAGGGCAAAGCCCACGGCCACCGGGAAGAAAGCGAAGGCTCCAAAGTTGCCGGATTCCTCGGCCATGTCGATAGCCGGGGCCAGGAGAGACCAGTAGGAAGCGGCCAGCATGACCTGGGAGACAGAAGGGGAGCGGTGAGCACCACGTAGGCACCGATGCCACAAGGATCTGACAGCAGCCACAGCACGGCAGCACCGCCGGCACCTCTGCCAGCAGCCCAGCCAAGGAAATCCCTATGCCCAGCCATTGCAACCCAGCAGGGCCATTAAAACCCACTTCCCGATGTTACGAATCGCTGAAGGATGGAGAATTGAGGGGGTTTTTTGCCCCCATTTTCACCAAGAGTATTTTTCTTGGCTCAAAAGTCTAAAGCGGCAAACAAACCACACGAGCTCATTTGGGTGATTTTCTGTGGGATTAGCGCAGCCACGACAGCCCTTCAAACAGGAAGGGCAGCAGCACGGGAGCAGGAAAAACACCCTCCCCTCCAGTGTTCTGCAGCAACAGGAGCTGGTCTGGGACCTCACCAGCCACCACACTCCTCCTCTGCATCCCAGCCAAAGCCAGGATGAACCACATCCATCCTGCACCCAGCTCTGGGCTCCTCCGCAGAGCGGGCAGGGAAGGAAGGAAACATAGCCTTGATCTCAGGCAGGAAAAGAATAAATATCGGATAACACCTGGAGCCAGAGGGCCGTCTCCAAGCTAGGAGGGCACACCACGGCTTTGCAACGCAGACTTCAGCCTGCTGCAGTTGAGCTGCCAAGGTCCCTGCCTCGCTCCCCCAGACCAAGGCAAGCACAGCACGGGGGCTTTGCGACCCCTCTGCTTCTGCACAGACCAACGACTGCCCCAGAGCCCCCAGGCTGGGAGGAGAACCAGTTCCTATCCTGAACAGCAACACGCCGGCTCCCGGCAAAGGCCAGCGCTGCCAGAGTCCTACTGGGGTGTTTCACCAACACAGCTTGCACCAGGAAAATAAACCTTTCAAGGAACAGAGTGCTTTTTTCCTTGCTTGCTGCTTAGCAGGGAGGGAGAAGAGACAACTACCCAGAAAACCATAGAAAAACAGAATTTGGGACTTGTGGGATCTCCAATCCAGCCCAGCACAGGGCAGGCTTCAGAACTGGTTGCTCAGGGTGTTACCCAGTGTAGAGAACAGAAATCCAAGCAAGGCACCAGCTTCACAACCTTATACTAAAGAACATAATATTACTGTGCATTTTATCACCTTATCTCTTCCTCTCCTCTGCTGCACAATGTACTAGGCTGGGTTAATTAAAAAGTCATCAGCCCAGTGCAACACCCTCAGCAGCAGCCTTGGCCCTGGCTTCTCTCCCTGCAGCCGTTCAGCTCTGCGGGAGCTCAGCTGTGCCCAGCTCTGGGGACCGGTCCCATCACACACCAGGAGGAAGAAAGTCAGCAAGACAAGCACGGATGGGTTGAAAAAAAAAAAAAATTGGAGTGGAGATCTGTGTTAGGCTTTGGGAACGACCCTGTAGCAGCAAGGGCAGAGAAGCAGTGGCACCCACTGCCCTGCTATGGGTGGGCAGGGTCCGCATCACCTCAGGGTGGACAAGGCTTCAAACTGGAAGAGGGGAGATTTAGATTAGATATAGGGAAGAAATTTTTCACTCTGAGGATAGTGAGACACTGGCCCAGGTTGCCCAGAGAAGCTGTGGCTACCCCATCCCTAGAGGTGTTCAAGGCCAGGTTGGACGGGGCTTGGAGCAACCTGGTCTGGTGGAAGGTGTCCCTGCCCAGGGCAGGGGGTTAGAACGAAATGGGCTTTAAGGTCCATTCCAACCCAAACCATTCTATGATTCTATGACAAGGCGATGCTCCGAGCTCTCTCCCAGCCCTGCCTGCAAGCAAGGAAACATATCAAAGGGGAGCTTCCAATGGAGAAAGGGGTACACGATCAGGATCCAGCAGGAACAAGGAAAGCAAGCCCGGAGATGGCAGTGGGAGGGATGCTGTGAGGAAAGGTGACTCCACCTCTCTGTCCAGCAACTTCCCTGAGCACCACACAAAGTCCCATTTGCAGGATGCTCAGAAGAGATGCTGCTCAGCCTGCTCTCATGGCATGAGTATTTGCCCACGGAAGAGGAGTGCGTAACAAACTATTACATTTTAAATCACTTCTAACGAAGGAACAAGATGCCTATTGCTGTAGACGCCAGTCCCTGAGGGATTGTGTAAACCTCAGCTTGCTATGAGTAAGAAGAAAGCAGGCTGTCATGTCAGGCTTAACCACGGCTGTCAAACTTCATATTTCAAATGCCACCTCCTTCAAAAAACAACCACACACCCCAACATGGAAACACAAGCAACAGGGAAAGGCTTTGCAGAATTATATTGTCATCTTATGTTAAGATATCATTTCCCCATGGAAAACAGAGGCCTGACACTGCTCAGCCTCCAGATCCCGTCACCACCGAAGTCAGCAGAGCTCCCACCGGCTTCGCTGTACACGGGCTCCGGGGGAAGAAGATGACAAAGCTGGGGGGGCTTAACCCCCAGCCTCACCAGCTGAAGGAGCAAACCGTGGGGTTGCATCAACTACCTTCCCTTGCCTGGGAAGGAAAAGCGATTTATTCCTACACCCTTTTAGGCAGAGAAACCCCTTGGTACCACTTGGTGGGGGAGCTGGAGGTCATTGCCCTGCAGCAGCCAGCAGAAGTGACAACGTCCCCGTGCCTCCCCTCAGCCCGTCCCTGAGCTCAGCTGTGGGTTGAGGGACATGGGCTTGCCTGGGAGCCGCCGAGGTCCTGCCCAAGGGTGCTAGCTCCTGCCCACCAGCTCCTGCCCGCTCTCTTCAGCATCAGAGCTGGCGCTTACTCCTCTGGTTCAGCAGCATCCCTTATCAGACGATGCACACCAACTAACAAAAGGGTGAGGATTTCTGCCAGGGAGCTGATTTAAGTAACAAACCAAACAAAAAAAAAAAAAATCAAATCACACTCAATTACAAATCCTTGTAATTGTCCAGCCAGGGACAAGAACCCAAACCCCACCAATGTCACCGAGCAAGCTGGTGTCAAAGACAGGAATAAAAGAGAAAAAGCCTGCCTGGGCTCTCCTCAGATCAATAAAACATGAAGCCACTTCAGCAGAGGGTACAACTTCTGCACAAAGCCTTCCCCTCGCACCAACCCAGCTCCACTCAGCCAAGACAGGGAGCAGGGACCCACAGCATACCGGCTCACTGGCACCGGGACACACGCCTCCTGCCAAACTGGATTTGGACATTTTTGCAAAGCGACTTGGTGCTCCAGAGCCAAGACGCAACAACACCGTAAATCCACCAGCTCTTGGGAAAACAAGCTGCGGTTGATGGGGGAGGAGAAAACACGCAGAAGGCAACTGCATATCTAAGGCATCCCCGGGTTGCGGGGAGCCCAAACCCTTCCCTGGGATATATCAGTGTAACTGAAGACAAAGCCCAGGCTCGAAACTCAACTGTCTTACGCCACAGAAAGTGACCGAACCCAGGTCTGTGTCCTCACGCTGATGGGAAACCTTCAAAGTGTGCCAGGCAGCAGGATTTATAACCACTCCGTGCCCCAACACCACTCCCAGGGCTTGACGGGTCTCCATCGCTGACCCCTGGGCACCAGCATCTCCTTCCAGGCAGGGACTCAATGCGGGTGCCCCCCCCAAATGCTGGGGTACCAACACTCCTCCCCCCCAGACTCCAGAGCCAGCACTGCCCCAGCTCAGCCCACGCAGCTTCAGAGCCGCACACAAGCCTTTATTCTGCAAATACAGACTAAACAGGACAATGATTTTCGTGCTCGACCACAGCTGGCCCCGCTGGACCCCAGGGCGAGGGGGAGAGTCCCTGCACATCCGAATCTGGTATCACACCGCTGCATTAAAATTAAAGCCCTCATCTTGTCCGCTGCAAGCAGCAACATCTCGAACTCCTGCGTGATTGAGATGAGAACGGCAGCTTCAAGGGAAACAGCCACATCAACGGCATGTGGATCAGAAAACCCAAACTGCTCACGAGCGAAGGAGATCCCCTTGGCAGGATGGGAAAGGAAAGCGGAAGGTGAGAGACTGGCAGGACACTTTCCCTGCCAAACTTTTTAGCTTGACTTCATTAAGGCTCCAACAACGAGAACCAGCCTCAGTAGACCCATGTAAATTACTGATGCTGTTTTAAGCAGCACTGAAAGGGAATATTCAATACCAGACGTGCCTGGTACAGTTTAAAGAGCGTGTCTTTATGATTTTCTGCTTCACCTGGGACAGAAGAAGAAATCAAACTGCGACCCAGTAAGAGGAATAGCCATGCAAGGCTGCAGGGAAGGAGGACTGCCAGTGTTTACGTAGTGTTTATGATGCCTGAGAGCACAGCACCTCCAGGATAACACCAAGATAACAGAACATCTAAAGAAAAAAGGTCTTATTTAAGAATATCAAGCTTTAAGAGAAAAGCCAGAATTCCACATCAGATGCCCAAGCAAGCGAAGCCTTGTCTCCATGGAAACACATCACCTCAGAGGCTTTCGCATACAAAACCCTCTATTATCCACGATTTCCAGAAAGGGAACTGAGGCAGAGAGAAGCTGAATGCTCAGACACCCGAGCAGAGGTACGGGGCTGGAAGAAGCTGAGCTCCAGCACGTCACAGTAACCAGCCACATGGGTCCCCTTCAGCCAAGATGACACTTGTGCCATCAGACGTGGTCAGCTCCAGCCATGCCAAAAGGGGCTTTCACTTCGCAGTTGGGATGGTCCCAGCACACACAAGTGGCTGTCCCAGCGTGCAGCAATTTGACCGTGTGCCCAGGCTTACGCCAGCTCCCCCAGATCAGATGGTGCATCTGCGGTGAAGGCAGCGCCGAGCTGCAGCTTTCTGGATCCCAAACTAACCCTCCACATCCCAGACGATCCCCCTCAAGGTCACCTGGACATCCCTGTCCCATGTCCTCCTCCTCGCTCGGCAGTGGTAGAGAAGTTTTTAGTTAATTCTGGTTTTATTTTGCTTTGCAAGCTCCCAGAAGACGAGCAGGCAAATCATTACTAACAGGAGAGAGAACCATCCGTTATAACCCATTTCACCAGCGATCCTGGTCTCAGAGAGCACCATGCACACTCCCTGGAATCCACATGACTACCAGGGATCCTGAGCTAAGCACCAAAACAGCAAGGTTAGAAGCAATACCTGCCCCCGAAAGCACAGGAACTGGAGGTTTGCTGGCTCTGGCAGAGCCCAAGAGAAGCTTAATTAAACCCAGATTTCAGAGTGGAGATAAAGAGGATGTTCTGCCTCTCTCTACCCCAGTGCTCAGCAAAACAACCCGCACGTATCTGCAAGAGATCTACATCAAAGACACGGTGTTTTAAACAGAAATCCCTTACAGCAAGAGAAGTAGTCCATGATGAGAGCAACGCCGCTGTCTGAAGAAACGCTTCTTACGGGGAGGAAGAGAGAGAACAGTACAAATAGATTTCAAAACCAGCTGCTCCACATCCTGCTTCTTCCCCCATCCAAAGCCAGCCTGCTAAAACACAGAGAGCCCGTGCTGCTCCTGAGGTTCCCCTGACACTGCTTTTGCAGCACAAGGCTTGGATGAGGCAGGAATGACCCCTCATCCCAGCCAGCCAGGAGGATTTCACAGCCCATCTGGGTTCCCTCTTCATCGCTCCCCTCACAGGCAGCCTCAGGCTTGCAGCCTGCTTACCTCCAGCATCACATCCCACCTCCACCATCCCACTTCCACCCACACACAGGGACCCACGAGTTGGCCACAGTCCCTCCTGCCGAAGGGCTGGGTCAGGTGCTGGTTTCTCCTCCAGCTTCTCCATGGACTCTTTGCAAAGCCACCAAGCACACACATCACTAGCACTTTCCCTGTCTGCAGGGGGAGGAAAATGCTTCTCACGTTATTAAACCCTTTTCAGTAAGGATGAGGTAGAGACATAGCCAGTCGCACTGCCAGTCAAGTGATTACAACGCTGCCCAGCTGGGAAAAGAAAAAATCTTGCTAAAAAGTCAGGGGGATCCTGTTGCCTGGGGGTGACATCCAGCACACTCCTCCTCGGCCCGGGCAGCGTCAAGGTGCAGGGTTGAGCACAGGAGGATACACCAGCCCCTCGTCAGACACAAGGCAAAGAGCTACGGGCAAATCTGGAGCAAACTGAGCAAAAAGGAAGATGAAAGTTGCAACCTCTGGTGTTTTTGCCACATCACTGCCACCCAAAGACTCGACCACCGAGCAAGGACCTGCTCCCACCAAGCCCAGCAACCCTCAAAGCAACAGTGGCACAATCACCTGTGGATCTCCAGGACGTTCCTCCAAAAGAGCTGGTCCTGGCCGTGTGGCATCAGGGCAGGGCTGCAGTGACCCTGGGTGGCACAGGCAGCTCACCCCAACCAGCACCAGCCTCAGCAGCTCAGACCCATAAACGCGACCTAAAAACCTTCACAAATTGCAGCTCGTGGGTGGTTTATGTGCCAGCACCTTCTGCCAGCGGGACCTGCCACCACAGCTTTCCTCGCTGACATTCCCCCTCCAGACACTGCAGCAACCCCAGAAAAAACTCCCCTTTCCCGCTCCGAGCACAGCAAATTGAAAGAAGCTGGAGGAAAAGCAAATGTTTGCAGGACTTCTGCTTCACCAGCCGAGCCACACCTCCGCCGTGCAGGGATGACTCAGTGCTCAGGGCAGGGTGACACAGTGGCCACAGCAAGGACGGCACCATGCCATGCCAGGGCAAACACCCCACTGTGCCCCGGTACCTCCCCAGCTGCAGGACAGTCATGCCGGCTGCTTCAGGAGACAGCAGTGCCACAGCAAGGGGACAGCCCAGCCCACGCTGTCCCCAGCAGCATCTCCCCGACACCACAGAAGTGGCTCCGACTTGGCTTGCAGGGATGAGGGTGTGTCTTCCAGAGAAAAACAGCTCAGAAATCAAACCACAGAGGAAAGCTCCAGAATGGGTAATTCCTAACGCAAGTGATTCATTTACAAATGATGGCCAGAGAATCCTCTACAACAGACAAGTTGGATTATTCACATCATTAGCAGGTCGCAGGCACGTTCCAGGAAAGCTCGCTAGGGAGCAAACCCAGCTTTGTAGCACTTCACATCACCCACCACAACTCAGCTAGGTTTAGCTTCAGGCATTGGGAACAGCAGAAGATCTGTGATCTCCAGAGCTGCAAACAGTCAAACTGCACCTTGATAGGCGGCAGCGCAGCATCTGGGTGCGCACACCAAGGACAGACCCCCACTCCACGCACAGCCTCGGCACGAGCGGCATTACTGCGTGCTGCAGGACAGATCACCCGCGCTGCCAGGCTCGTGGCTCACCCCAAAACCTGGCAGCATCACCCACGCTGCAGGTGCCAGCTACACAGCCGGGACACAGCGAGCAGGACCTGGCAGAGCCCTATGCCCTGGCGCACCCACCACACACCCTGAGAAGGTGTACCTTCCACCCAGAGCACATCCCCAGGCTCTCAGGCACACTCCAGCACCTGGAGGAAAACAAAGGTGATTTAACGAGTCTGACTCAGCCTCCACCTGCTCCCCATCACCCCAGCAGCTGGGCAGCGGAAGAAGGTTTACATTCACAAGCTCCAACACAATTTCAAGCCACACGGTTTCACGTCTTCCTTCAAGAAAGATGCAACAAGCCCCGCGTTTAGTGTGCACCCTTGATGTAGAGCTGCAGCGTCTTTATTCTCCTGTCTCCCAAGGGCTTAAAGCACCCATGTTCTGCAGGAGACTGAGAAGCACAAAGCAAGGTACGCAAATTAGCCTCCAGGACAGTGCTCTCCTGCCCATCTTCATTGCACCAGTGCTACAGGAGGAGTGATTCAGAAGCCCACGGAAATGAGAAGAGTTTAACTCAAAAGCCAAATCCAGCACGGGCAGCTCAACATCCTCATGAACCCCCTCATGCCACCTCCACCCTCACTGAAGAGGCACTGAGACATGACAAGACGTGACCAGTGCTGCACCGTGCTCTTCCCTGTCCCACCTGCACCTCAGGCGATTATCCAAGAAACACTAATGCAAGCGGGCAACCAAATAAAGCATGGCAGGGCTTCAGAGGTGTCAGTGGGAGAACAGAGGTAGAGACGAGGAGTAGTAGGATGCTGTACTTACCCCAGCAGCAAAGCCTAAGCTCCCATCTAGGATCCGCCTCTGAAAAAGAAGAAAAAAAAAAAACCAAAACCAAAACACACTATTTACTCCAGCTAAAGCAGCAGAGTGCAACCATATCACAAAGCACACAGCGGGGGGAAGCCAGCTGCACCGCTGCTGCACTGAGATGACTTTCTTCTCCCCATCTCTGCAACCTAAATGATTTCTGTCCTTTGAGGCAAGAGCCGTGCTCCTCACACAGAGGAGCCCACCATCCTGGGGTGACGGCACCCCACCATCACCAAGAGCCTACAGCCCATCCTGGCTCCCTCAACGCAGTGACACTGCCCGGACTGGGCTCAGCCCATCCAGTGCCCATGCCAAAACGCTCCGAGGATGAGGAAAGGTCAACTAGAAACTCTCCTGCCCACCTCTGCATGCTGCCCTACATTTCCCCCCTTGAAGATTGTGATTCCTCTAATAACAAGCTGCTATAAACAAAGCCATTACTCTTCCAGTAGCCCAGCACGTATCCTGCCCACTTCACTCCCAGTGCAGTTTTTCTGCTTTAGCACATCGCCCTCCCGCAGGAAGAAAACCAATGTGCTACTGCAAAGGGAATCTCACTTTGCAACAAACTCCTGAATAAATCATCACAAGAGAGAGACATAAATAATAAATTCATCCGGGCAATTTTGAACACAACAGCAAGGGGGACCTCTAATTTTGGAATACCAGATGACTTAACGATCAGCACTTTGCTTGTTCTGAGCACGGGCTGACCTGAATCCTGCACCAGAGAAACCAGGTTACAGGAGGAGAACCTGCTGTTCCAAACACTGAGCCCTGCCTGCGGCTCTGCCCCATCTCCCAAGTGCCGTGAGCTCCACTACAGCACATACCACAGCCCGGAGTCAGGAATTTGATTTCCTTCCCTTCTGTGTTGACACACAGAAGAGAAATGAGTTGGATTTTTCTTCCTTCTGCCCCAGGACCTCCCAGGGCCAATGTCAAGTCCCTCACGCTTGCAACCAAGTGGCCAAACCCACCCATGAGCACAGCGCAGCCCTCCGCCCCGGACCCCGCTCGCCTCCTGGGGATGGAGGACACGACCCCCGGCACCCACCTGCCCACTGGAAAACACGAACACCAGCGCCGAGCCGGCTGCCGTCAGCCCCCAGGTGAGGAAGGTTCCCAGCACCGACTGGATCACCGGCCCATGCCCCGGGATCATGCTGACCTAGGAGAGACAAGATGCATCAGGAGAAGCACCTGGTGTTTAGAGACAGAGAATAACCCCCAAATCCCTCCCTGGTTAATGGGGGAGCACCCCAAACCCCTCCTCACCAAAGGGGATGGAGTGAGCTTAACCATCCTCCCCGCACCACCTCCCTAAGCTTCTCTCTTCCCTTTAAGTAAGGTTTTGCAATTTAATCCCAGCTCAGAGGAGCAGGAGGGACGGGATGCACCGCATCCCATCCAGTGCACAACCCCATGCTGATTTTGCGGAGAAACACAAAGAAATGGTGCCGAAACCTCACCAAGAGAGGGGACACTTGGTCCCACGTCCCCAGTCAGTTCCCAGGCACACGCAGCACACCCCACTTCTTGGTGGCACTTATTTGTGCCAGAAAACCAAATTCACTTGCGCTGAAGGCGAACGCCCTCGCAGCACCTGGCTCAAGGCACCCTGGGACCAAGCGCAAAGGGGAACAAGTCCCGGGACGGGGCAGGGAACCATGCCCCAGGCTGCGCCCCAGGGGCTGCCGAGGAGCAGGGGAGAGCTGTCGGAGCGGAGGGTTATTGGGAACGGCCCAGGGAGCAGCACTGCCGAGAAAATACACGTACGTGCATAAATACAGACTTATAAATACATAAAAATGCACACATATTTATATATCTACATGTAAACATATCAAAATACACATGTATTTATACATAAATATACAAGAAACACACACGCTATTGCCTTCTTCCCCTCTCGAAGCCCCTCCCGGGCCCCGGCCTTGCCCCAGGGCCACTGCCAAACCTGCGGGGTGTGCACCCAGGTCAGACCCCCCCCGGCTGCCCCGGGTCAGACCACCCACCCCCCCAGCTGCCCGGCCCCGGGCAGAGGGAGACAGGCCCCAAGGGGGGGACCCCAACACCCCACCGGGCCTCCGCCCTCAAACCCTACCGCGGGCACCGCGGCCCTGGGGCCGGCACCCCGCACCCCCGGGCCCTACAGCCGCCAAGCTGAGCCCAGTGCACCCGCGCACCCCCCCAGGCGGCCCCGGCCCCGCTCACCGCCCGGCGCTCCCCGCCGCGGCCCCGCCGCCACTTCCTGGTGCCGGCACACGTGTCGCCGCCGTCGCCCCGCCCACCACGGCAGCCTCCGCCAATGGGAGCGCGGCGGGGGCGGGTCGCCCGCGGTTCTGCGTTTCGGGCGGGCGAAGCGGCGGGAGAACGAGGCGGGCGGGCGGCGCGGGCGGGCGCGGCAAGGCGCGGGGGCG
This sequence comes from Burhinus oedicnemus, assembly GCA_008921705.1. NCBI lineage: Eukaryota > Metazoa > Chordata > Aves > Charadriiformes > Burhinidae > Burhinus > Burhinus oedicnemus. The sequence continues at coordinate 302,697 of VFFE01007135.1, read as the reverse complement.
GAGCTGGCACTGCCACCGCCACCCCAGAGCAGGGCGCAGCCACCCGCGGCGAGGTGACCCCCGGGCTGGGCTTCCCGCTGGGCTGCTTAAAGGCAGCTCCTGGTGTTTGGACCGAGGTGCCCTGAGGGTGTCCCTACCTGCCAGCCAGCAGCTCATGAGCGCGGCCCCAGCGTTGATATGATGCGCCGTGCCAGCGCAGCGCAATCAGGGGCGCTCATTAACAACCAGAGGTTGTACCGTAATGATCAGCACCTGCTGGAAACGTCCCGCGACCGTCACCGCTGACATCCGGCCCCAGCACAGCCTTTGGAGGCTGCATCGGGCACCGCCGTGTCCTCTCCCACCCGCTGATGTCGCTTCGTCGCGGGGCACAGGGTGGCCAAGCCCGCAGCCGGCGGCGGGCTGGGGGCAGAGGCAGCTCCAGCACCGATTCCTCCCCGGCATTGGCAGGAGGGATTGGGGCTTATGGCCACGGGGCAGAGGGAGCCGGTCCAGCCTCCGGGCTTGCTGGTGCCACCTGCTTGTGCCGCACCAGAAGGTGCAGGGGGTGGCAGAAGGACACGTCCAACTCTTCTGCAACATAACCCTTCTTTATTAGAGTGTTTATCTTTTAACAGCCTTTGATCAGCCTCCCCTGCCACAGCTGGGAAAGGTCAAGGCCATTTGAAACCTCCCTGATTTAGGATTTAATCAATCTCCCCCTGTAATTGCCTCCATCCTTCATTAGCTCCCATAACAAGGCAGCTGCAGTGCGAGGTGCCAGCTGGGAGGGACACGGGGACAGAGCAAATGGAGCTCCCCTCGCCACCCCGGGGTTCCCCAGCCAGCCGTGACAGAGGCACTGGCAGGGCTGGGGACAGCTGGTGAGCCAGCGGGGCTGGCCGTGGGGACACTGCTGACACGGGAGCCCTGCACGCTGCCATGGTCTGGGGGCAGCTGGCAGGGATGTCCCTGCCCGGGGATGTGTGGGCAGCCCTGTCAACGGGGACAGTCGTGAGGACAGTGAGACAGAAGCATCAACAAAATCAACTCATATTCCCCCTTCCCCGCTGTCATTTCTGCATGCAGGGACACCTCCGCATCACCTTCCCCAGGATAACAGGGCTGCCCCCACCAGTGAGGACAAGGTCCAGTGCAGCCCCTGCCCCACGCCGGCCAGACGGGCAGTTACCCCCCCGGTAAAGGCAGCACCAGGGGGGCTGGCGGCTCCTGCGTGGCCCCTGCCTGCAGCAGCACCAGGAAGGTTGAGACCAGCCATCGCAACCATGCATTACCCAGAGTCTTTAAAATGCATTTTAAACAACAAAAGGGGCACAAATTCTTGTGCGATCTCTCTCATGAAGGTGCAGGAGATGCTGCAAGGGGCAGCACCGCAGTCCCAGCTCCTGGGGGCCCTGGGGCCACTGGGCAGCCAGGACCCAAATCCCTTCGTTTTGTTGCAATAAAACTCCTTAGCGATGCGTGGGGTAGCTGTGGCAGGCAGAAGGTGCAGGGAGACACGGCCCAGGGGCACCGCAGACTGAGGCGGGTTTGGAGGTGCCCCAGATGTGCCTCTCACCAGGCACGGCAAGCGGGGTCCCTCTGCTCCCACCCTGTGTCCCCTCTGCGCAGGCTGGGCTCATGGCCAGGCTCTTTCCCAACCCAAATTTATCCGTGTCAAGCTGGGGCAGTGGACGGAGCCAGCCTGGACCCGCACCAAGGCGGCTGCTGAGCCGAGGGAACAAGGAGATCCAGAGATGTCCCTGGGATGGGGCACGGGAGCGGCATGGCACCGGAGGCAGCGCCAGGCAGGGACACACCATCCCCATCCCACGAGCTAATGGCACCTATTAGTCACAGGGCACAAAGTGACAGCTTTACACTTCTCCGCTGGCTTTAGGCTCGCTGTGGGGAACACGATGGACACGGTGCAAGGCTGAGGGAGCACAGAGTCCCACCGGCGCTGAGCTACGACCTGCGGCTGCTTGGAACGAGGGGATGCGAGTAACAGGGATCGGCGTGTGCTGTAACTAACCCTGACATTTCAAGCCGGTGCGGGCAGCCTGACTGCCAAATGCAGGGCACTGCTCAGTGCCGATTTAACGCACACAACCCTCCGACAAACCAGGCACAGCAGGGAGAGACACAGGCAGGAGCAGAGATTTCAGTCCGTGGTTGCCAAAGGCTCATTAGCATCAGGGCTTGAGCGATATGATTCACGGGGAATGTGTGCAGCAGCTTTCACTGCAGCCCAGCCCCGGTACCCTCAGCAGAGATCAATAAACTAATTACGGTGGCAAATAACGGCAGGGTGAGAATGGGAGAGGTGGGAGCGGGAGGCAGGAGACGCAGGGAGGTCTGGTGGGAGTGGGAGGCAGCCAGGTGCGGAGGTAACCCCGGGAGAGCCTCCGAAACCTGCATCCCACGGGGTCTGGATGCTGCGGGGCGTGCGGAGATGCTACCGCCCACCTTGGCCGCAGGTGAAGGCACCAGCGCCTCTCCCTCCCCATCAATCACCGCTGCAGACGCTGCCCGATTAGATCACGTCGTCCGGCAGCAACCAGCCTGGTTCTGCCCTGCCTCGGGGTTGCGGGGAGATGGTCCAGGCCTGTTTGTCTGGCTAATTAGCAGAAAGCAAAGCCTCCCCCCATCCCAGGCATCCCTGTAATTAAGCCAGGCAGCCTCCAGCCGGGCGTCAGCAGAGCCACCAACGCCGCTCATGGCTGTTGGGCTGGAGATGGGAAGGGATAAGGGCAGGGAAAGGGCAGCGCCACCCAAAGCGCCCACAGGAGAGGAAACACCACAGTCATCTCTGCCTGCGCTGGCCCTATGGCCACGGGGACAGCGGGGTCCCTCCAAGGGCAGCATGCCGAGGAGGAGTGGACTTGGGCATGGGTGCCCTGTGCACGGAGGCAGAGCTGATCAGGGCCGTCTTGCCACCCTGCAAAGGTGATGATGAGCCCCAGGTCTCCTTGGGCTGGCACTGCACCCTGTGTGCTGGGCGCAGGGACAGTGACAGGGCCAGCGAGGCTGTGTGGCATCACTTCACTACCTGCAAAGGTCCTTCCCACCACGTCATGGGACACTGCAGCTGGGCACCCAGAGGAAAGGAGAGAGGAAGCGTTAACCCCCAGGGACCTCTCCCCCAGCACAAATAGGGTCCAGAGCAACGAGCCGGCATTTTTGCCGTCGGTCATTAACAGAGGTAACGGGAGAGACCAGCAGAAAGGCCATGGGCAGGGCTACTCCTGAGGACAGCAATGCACAGGGCTGAGACAGGCAAGGCATGCACGGGGACCCCGTGGCACCCACTTGGGACCCGAAAGTGGGTGACCTGCCCCGCACACCCCCACCTCTCCCCCAGCAGTGCGGGGCGGCTGCAGGTGAGCAGGAGGAGCAAGCTGCGGGGCAAATCCTTCCCCTCCTGACTGCTGGGGAACAGCAGCTGCCTCCCAGTTCCTCTCGACTGTTAGAGAACCCCACCAGTCCAACGCAGCCTCTTTCATTCCTGCAAAATGCCGGAGATCTTGCTGCCTCCCCTCCACGTATCGGGGAGAAAGGCCGGCTCACCCTACCCCTCCATTGGCAACCAAACTCCCTGCTCCTTACAAGACTCCTTTCCAGGACAGGGGTCGAAAGCACTGTTTTCCACGGGGAGTCTTGCGGAACAGCTGGGAATGGATGGCAGGAAACTTGGAAGGACTTTAAAAACCGCTTTGTGGTCACGTAATCCTCATGCCCCTCTCCCATGGGTTATATCGGCCGCCGAAGCCATGTGGGAAGAGGCCGTGCATTTCTCCTATATCCAGCCCTGCCAGTAAATTGCTTTTCAGCAGAATGGATGCTTCCCAGGCTAAAGGACAAAGAGGAGTTTATCTGCCAGCACCAAACCAGCTGCTGGGGTACAACGTCTCTCCAAACCAGGGACCACCCAGAGATACAGATCACACTCTACACTAGGCTTTAATTCAACCCGAAATGTAAGCAGAATAAAAAAAAAAATCTTCAAAAGGCTCAAGCACAGCTCCCTGATTCAGCTAGCTGCTGTTGTGCTCCTTGCTGGGTGGATATCAGCTCACATCAGCCCCTTAACACACAGTGGCCCATCGTTTCATTAGCTTTTGGGGTTTTTTTAATGAAGATCAGATCTGGTTTTAGCCAAACGAGCTTGCTGGCTGAATTCACACAACTCCCTGGCCCCTGCATCCAAGGCCAGCTGCCCACGGAGGTGAAAGCCCAGGGCAGAGTGCGGCTGAAGCCCTGATGCTCCGCAGGCAGCCCCGAGCAGCCCCGCAACCGGAGAGAGCCACCCCGGGATCCCCACGCTCGCCCTGCTCCAGCTGCCCACTGCTCCAGCCCCCGGCACAGCAGGAAGATGATGCTCAGCACCACGCTGGGAGAAACTGCTGCGAGCCCAGGCTGGGGGCTGGTCTCGATGCCGGGACGAGGGGGGACCGCAGCATGCCAACCCACCACAAGCAAGGCTTGCTGCGTGCCGAGGGACCCAAGGGAGGGATGTGGCAGCGTCACCTCTTCAGGGGAGAAATTCAAGGAGGCAGCACTGGAAACATGTACGGCAAGGCGTTACACTGCCCTTCCCGCTGCCGGCGATGGCTGCCGATGCGGCTTTGAGGGAAGGGCACAGGCAGGACATCCCTCCTGGGCACAGGAAGCTGCCGAGAGAGGATAAAACAACTGTGAAAAGGTCACAAGGCATCAAAACCCTCTCCTGTGCCACGCTGGTGTGCTGCACTCCCTCCTCCCCTGTGTCTAGGAATATCTCTGCTTTGCCTGCACCGCTGCCTGCCTTTCCAGCAGGCAGAGCATGGCCGTGGTCCCCGGGTCCATGTGCAGGCACCCTGCCCGGAGCAGCATCCCAGGGAGCTGCCCTCAGGGCTTGCACAGGTGACATGCAATGGGGCACCCCAACCCCAGTGGGCAGCACCCCGCAGAGACCCGATCTCCCATCCCTATCAGCCAAACCATCTTCTTCCCTATCCTCCCTCCTCACACACTTTTACTGGGATGTTAATTTCCACATCATTTGTTTCAGGAAAAGCTTTTTTCAGCCTCCTAAAGATTTATGAGGCAGATCATGATTCTCCCTCGTGCTCCAGGACCTGGTGTCTTCAGACCCACCTTGGGAAGTGGATGGCTAAGTGCAAATGAGAACCTCCCAGCCCCTCTTGCCGCAATCAGCAGCCTTGCTCCGGGCTCTTTGTTCCAAGTCACTCTTAATTTCCTGCTTTCTATTGTCTCTTTGATAAGTGATGGAAGTAGGGGGGGGGAAGGAATAGCTATTATTTAATTGCTTTCAAGATCTCAAACAAACCGGAGCAGAGGTTATCTCCCCCAAACCTCTCTTTTTTGGTCATCCTCCTCCAGTCATCGTTACTGGGTAACTGCAGAGGCAGAGGCTGTGGCAGTAGCCACCTGTATTGCGCAAGTCCCCAGAGACCCCAAAGCGATGGGCAATCACTGCATCACCTTCGCAGCCCCGCCAGGCTGTGCCAAGCCAGCAAGGACCTGCCTTGACTTGCCTATGGAGGCAAGGTGCAAAATCCTGGTGTCAAGGTAATCCCAGCTTCCCGGGAGACTTTGGGACTCCCAGACACCTCTTGGGGGTCTGCAGCGGGGTCACAGCGTGGCCATCATGCTGCTATCGCCCTGCGCCATCCCTTCCCCCGCGGTGGCCCTGGAGACATGAGGAGGAGCTGAGCCCTTTGCACCATCACTGGAATCAAAATGTGGAGAATCAGCTTCTGCCACAGGACCCAGGCAGCAAGGCCAAGGTCATGCGAGGAACATGAAGGAGCCAAGGGGTACGTGGTCCTGTGGGGTCTCTTCTGCTGGAAGCCCTGTGGAGCCAGGCAGGTCCCACCACACTCTGGGTGGAACCAGGGTCCCTGCACCCACGCTACCTGCTGCACAGCACCTCCAGCACATGCCCCTGGGACCCCCTCTGAGCCCGTGGTTTTGGGCACCCCTTGCCATGCACCAACACCCTCTGAGAGCAGGAGAGGCCCCGCTCCCAGGCACAAAGCCCAGGACGGCGTGGCTGGCCGGACCTCTAGGAGCAACACCCAGAGCCGCAGGCAGCTGAGGTGCCCTGCTTGGCTGGCCGGGTGCTGGCAGGGCAGCGGGCACGGCAGGGCGGGCAGCACAGGCAAAGCAGGCAGGGTGGGCAGAGCAGGCAGGGAGGTGAGCAGGCAGGGTGGGCAGAGGGCAGACAAGGGTGGGCAGCGTGGGCAGGGAGGGCAGCAGGCAAGGTGGGCAGAGAGGGGAGGGGAGGGGAGCGGGCAGGGTGGGCAGCGCGGGCAGGGCTGTCCCCGCCCCGGCCCCGCAGAGCCGCCCCGCGCGGGGCGGGGCGCAGCCGGTGCGCTGGGTCCGGCGGCGGAGCCGCGCCGGGGACGGCGGGTGCGCGGAGCCGAGCGGAGCGGTGCGGGCGCTGCCGGCGCCTCCCCGCTGCCCGCCGGGCCGGGGCGCGGCGGCGGGAGCAGGTGAGCGGCGGGGCCGCGGCTGCAGCGGCGGGGAGCGGAGGGATGGGTGCCCGGGGGGGCTGCGCCCCCGCCCCGAGCCCATCGCCCGCGGGAGCCGTCCGGGCTCGGGGTGCCCGTCCCGGCTCGGGTCGTGGCCGGGAAGGACGGGGCTGGCGCCCCGCCGAAGGGCAAGGCAAGGGAAAAGGTTTTCTCTCAGCCCTCAGTGCTCCAGGCGTCCGTCGCACCCACCGGGGACTCCCCGGTTGGATTTTGGGAGTCGTAAGGAGTCCGGTACCGCCGGAGTCAGGAGGAGCTGTGGTGTGTCCGGGGCAGACTGCTCGGCACTGCACGGGCTCAGGAGGGGAGATGGGGAGGTGGTTTGGGGAAAGTCCCTCCTGGGAGCATCTCTCCCACAGAGCTTGGCAGCAGGATGGGCAAATCCTCCCCAGAAATCTCTTCATTTCTATGTATTTTCTGATTTCTAGAATTTTCTCCTCCATCCCCAGGAGCAAGGGAAGATGACATCTTGGCTCCTCTGAACCAGCGGTGCCCAGGGACCAGCAGAGCCATGGAGCTGGAATACGAGCTGCCCAACGCCACCGCGTTCTGGTTCTCCCCGGCTTCCCCCTTCGACAACTTCTCTGTGGAGGCACCCACCAACGCGTCGCAGAACGCCACAGGCCAGCACTTCGACCTGACCAGCAATGCCATCCTCACCTTCATCTACTTCGTGGTCTGCATCATAGGGCTGTGCGGCAACACGCTGGTGATATATGTCATCCTTCGTTATGCTAAGATGAAGACCATCACCAACATCTACATCCTCAACCTGGCTATTGCAGACGAGCTGTTCATGCTCGGGCTGCCCTTCCTGGCCATGCAGGTCGCCCTAGTACACTGGCCCTTTGGCAAAGCCATCTGCAGAATTGTCATGACGGTGGATGGGATCAACCAGTTCACCAGTATCTTCTGCTTGACGGTTATGAGCGTTGACCGGTACCTGGCTGTCGTCCATCCCATTAAATCTGCCAAGTGGAGGCGGCCCAGGACAGCCAAAATGATCAATGTGGCCGTTTGGGGCGTCTCCCTGTTGGTGATCATGCCCATCATGATTTATGCTGGGGTGCAGCATAATCACGGCAGGAGTAGCTGCACCATCATCTGGCCAGGAGAGTCGGGTGCCTGGTACACGGGCTTCATCATCTACGCCTTCATCCTGGGCTTTCTGGTGCCTCTCACCATTATCTGCCTTTGCTACTTGTTCATCATTATCAAAGTCAAGTCCTCGGGCATCAGAGTGGGCTCCTCCAAGAGGAAAAAGTCTGAGAAGAAAGTCACCAGGATGGTCTCCATTGTGGTCGCCGTCTTCATCTTCTGCTGGCTCCCCTTCTACATCTTTAACGTCTCCTCAGTCTCCGTCCTGATTGTGCCCACGCCTGTCCTCAAGGGCATGTTCGACTTTGTGGTGGTTCTCAGTTATGCCAACAGCTGTGCCAACCCCATCCTTTATGCCTTCTTGTCGGACAACTTCAAGAAGAGCTTTCAGAATGTCCTCTGCCTGGTGAAGGTAAGCGGCATGGACGAGGCGGACCGGAGTGACAGCAAGCAGGACAAATCCAGGCTCAACGAGACCACAGAAACCCAAAGGACCCTGCTCAATGGTGACCTGCAGACGAGCATCTGAGGGGACAGCAGGGTCGTCCTTCCTTTGCTCTTCTCTCCCCAACTGCAGCAGGATGGTGGCACATACGGAGTCAGGGCAGGAGAGCCAGCTTAGGGCACAGCTGGGTGCACACCGATGGGCGGCGTGGGTCCTCGGCTGGGCTCCTCCTGAGCTGCTGATGGGTTGGCTTTCAAGCGCTGGGAAGGATAGGGATCAAGAGGAGCTGCCTCACCAGGAAAACAAAGACAACTTGTAGCAATGCAGTGCATTTCAACACCAAAGTGCCACCGCGGGCAACAGCCATCGCTGGGGCGGCTCTGCTGGCTTCCCCGGTGTTACCCTTGGGGCTGGTTGGCTTCGGGTGCTCTGCCCCAGAATGGCTGCTTGCGCATGGACACATGCACAGAGTGGGGTGACCTCGGGAGGGGCCGAGGCCATGGGTGTGTGCCAACACATGTGCCACCGCAGAGATGCGCCCTCTTATAGCCGAGACCCGGTGGGATCTCCCCTGAGAGTCCGAGCGTGCTCCTGCAGCCGCCCTCCCCGAGGAGACAAGGATATTTGGGGTTGCATTTTGCCCGGCTTGTGAGTTACTCCATCACCTCCCCTGAAGCCTCCCTGCTGCTGTTTGACTGCATCGTTTGCAACGGCCACCCTGCCCGGAGGTGGCACGCCAGGATGGGGGCAGCTGCCCCACGGGAAGCAGCTCTGCCACCCCAGCAGCCCGCAGCCCCTCTGGTCCCACCACGCTCCTACCCTGCCTCCTCCAGCCCCGCAGTCTCCGCTGCAGGAGAGCCCCTTCCCTCCTCCCACCGTGACGTCACCTGCCCGCAGGTTTTCTCCTCGGATGGAGGATTTCCCCCTTTTCCCTCCCAAGTAGCCGCTGCCCCTCCTGCCACCCGCGTCTGCTCATGGTCCATCCCAGGCTGCGCCGGCAGCCGACATCGCTGCTCTCCCCAGCGAGCCACGGCTGGGCTGGCTGAGCTGCCACCGCACGATCACCCGGCATCAGTCCCTGGTGGGAAATCCTTGGAAGCGTTTAAACAGCAGAAAAACACCGGGGGTTTGGAGCATCCGGGCACAGGCTGCGGCACATCTTGCTGCTGCCAACGGCTCCTGCACCTGGGTGAGACACGGGCTTGTCCTGCCCCGGCTCCGAGGATCGCTGGGGCTGCCGGCCCCACGGCACACGGTGAGTGAGCATCAACCAGCCACCGGTGACACCTGCCATGCTCCTTCCAGGCAAGTCACGCCGGAGGAAGGTGTGATGGAGAGGATGGGGGACAGGAGGTGGGGGTTGCTGGGGATTTGACCCTGACCCTCATCCGTGCCAGAGGGACCGGGCAGAGCAGACAACAGTGCTTCTGGCACCAAGCCGTGAGGAAGAGCAGGGCAGCATGCGTCCAGCGCCCCCCCGTCCCTCTCCTGCACCACAGCGCGGGAAAGGGGGGACACGGGGTGCAGTCCACAGTGCGAGGCGTGGTGGGACTGGCTCTGCAGCCGCTGCATTTACTTTCTCAAGACCATCCTGGCGTGCTCGGCTCTGCCTCTGCCCCTCTGGGTCAGTGCACAAACGCAGGACTCGGGACCCCTGACTGCCTGCTCCTGCCCCGGCAAAGCCGCTCTCTTTGGCCAGCACAGCGGGAGCAGGAGGGAAGGCCCAAGGGAGAGGGAGAAGTACCGTCTTCCTGCCAGAGCACCCCGAGCAGTTCCCGTGCCAGAGGCCAGACTCTGTTCACAGGCTCTTGCTCCAGAGCCGAGCCGTGGGAACGCAGTGGTTTAGGTGGAGAAAACAGCCCGGTCTTGTCCACCCTCCCCTTTCCCATCCCACCCTGCCATCGCCGGCAGACACGGAGCCTTCACCTCGTGCTACAAGTGATGCGGGAGGTGAGGATGAGTGTTGCCCATGGGGTGCCGCCCGCTTTGGGGTGCTGCCTTGCTCAGCCGCATACCCCCAGTTGATGCTCCGAGAGCAGCAGCTCTGGGAGAAGTTTTCCCATGGCTCTGCCCGGTCCCTGCAGCAAGTCCCTGCCCAAGGCATCACACATCCAGCTGTGCCCCCCCAGCATCCCCACCAGCTCCTCAAAAAGAGCTCAGTGCCAGGCTCGACGCCTGCTCCCCATCCCAGCTTTCTCAGACACCGGCTCCAGCACGGCAGCGCCGGCACTGGGGGGACAGCGCGGGGCTCGAGGGGCTTTCTGCGGGGAAAGCAGAGCGTTGTCAGCATTTATTTGCCTTTAACCATTTACCGCTGCTCCGAGGAGCGTGTGTCTGCATTCAAGCGCTCGCAGGCAGCGTGTGGGCTCCGCGCTGAGCGGGCGCCTGCCCGTCCCCTCGCTGCTGTGCCGGGCTGTGCAGGCAGCGGCTCACCGAGCGCATCCCTGCACCGGCTTCGTGAAGTAAAGCCGAACCCAGGCTCTGAGACAGCGCAGGCTGCCCTGCCGGCGCTGCAGGAATTAAAACAAGAGCAGCATGTCACGCTACAGTGAAATATCGGACGGCGACGGCCAGGCCTGGTGCAGACGGAGCCCTCTGTTAGGATAAGGCTTCAGTGTCACAGCTGCAGCGATGCGTCAGCGGGGCTTTGGATCTTTCACGTTTAGTGGGCGGTGGAGGAGTTATTTGTGTGGAAAGCAGGGGAGGCGGCGGGGAGGGGGGTGCGTTGAGCCCCCTGCCCATCACGGGAGCTGACGTTCGCACCCCCCAGCATTCACTCTCAGCAGGGCCAGACCCCGACCCGCCAGCGGCCAGCTTCACCCCGCTCTGTCCCTGCAAGCCCTGCTGCCAACGCCCCAACCGACAGGGGTGGGAGGGAACGTGGGAGGTGATGCCTATTCCCAGTCACACACCCATGGGGGTCTCCAACAGGAGCCCCCAGCCAGGCACATCTCCTCTGTGCTGGTTTAATGTCAAAAATACTAAAAAGCCCATCTTTCTGTGCCCAGGTCAGCTTTGTCCTGGTGAACCCCCCCCAGGCACTGACGTTTCTGGCAGCTCAGAGCTGCGCAAGGGGGCTGTGATCTGAAACACCCCGTTCCCCCGGCTTTGCACCCAGGGGCTGTCTTGGGCTGGGGATAACGGGGCTGCAGGTAAGGAGCGAGGGGCACGAGGGGGCTGCCACCGACATCCCAAAGACCACCAAGGTGGGATGCTGCCGGGCAGGAGCACGAGGTGGCTCCCAGGGGGTGCCAGGGCACCCCACGGCCGCCCTGCCACAGCTCACCCCGGGGGAAAGGGCAGGAGAGCAAAACGTGCCGCCTCGGTGGAGCGGGCAAGGGGAGGGAGCCACAGCCGCAGCCGCTGCCCAACGCTCGCGGTAAAACCAGCAAAATAAAACCTTCTGCTGGTTCATTGCTGACTAATAAACAGCAGCACTGTTGCTGCTGCGAGTAACAAAGTTTTCCTTCCCAGCCACTTGATTTTAGTGGGAACTTGACCTCATATTGGATCTGTTCTGAAAAGCCTCGCAGGGCTGCTGGCGGCATAATGAGAAATCTCTCCCGGTTATTGCAGAGTGAATAGGCTGATGCTGCAAGTGCTGGAGTGGCTCCGCTGCTACTTCACACGCAGACTGTCCTCGGGCAAGCGAGATTAATTACAGCTCCCGCCTGCCCGGCTGGAGCAGCAGGCACAGATTTATCACAAATAGGAGGTGATGGCAAGCAGAGACCCGCATGTCCCGTCAAGCTCCCCTGTATGCCAGGAGCATGGATCCAGCCCCGCGCTCCTCCGAGCAGGGCTGGGGCTGGTCGCTTTGCTGCGGGGCTGCGCACGCGACGGTGCTGCCTTGGCTGGGGCTGTCATCGGTGGTGGGGCTGTCACCGGGGGTGTTTGCAGCGGGTTGCTCCCCCAAAGCCCGTGAGAAACCAACTCCCCGTCACCTCCTCGCCACTGGTTCCCCCCACCCTGTGCAGAAGAGGGACCCCAGCGAAGCCAAGGGGCTGCTCCGCAGCTCTCCCGAGCTCTGTGGGATTGACCTGCGTGGAGGCATCCTCGCTGTCCCCGCTCCCTCAGCCCAGGGCCAGGGCTGTGAAGCCTGGCGCTGTGGCTGGGCTGAGCATCGCCCTGGGTGTGCTTCCAACCATGCCCACCTCGGACCGAGCCTGGTTCCTGGCACTGTGATGGCCAGTGCCCCGCAGTGCTCGATAGCCAAACCCCATTCTGATGGGCTGGGAGAGGCTGGCTTTGGACCTGGAGCTTTCCTGTCATGTTTCTACAGCTCCTCATATCAGCACCAAAGCTGCCTTGGACTTCTTTAAAATAATTATTTCCTAATGAACTGCACTGTCCCCTCTCTGGAGGGCTCCCTGACTCTCCGCTCCGTCCTGACAGGAAGAGCCTTGTCTTTGATGGAACTCCGTGGAGAGGTCCCTTCCCTCCCGGACCCACACAAACGCAGGTGGCCTCACGGGCAGTCGTGCAGCCTGCGGTCCCCAGCCAGCTCCATCCCAGAGAGCTCTCAGGCTCTGGATCCGTGCCGCTGCTTCAGAGCAGGGCTCGACTCTCACACCTCTGGGGGTTGTTTCAGCCCTTGCCGGGAATGAGCTGATTTCAAACCACTCAGGGAGAGTCTCCGTCCCCTTTGCCAGGGCTGCACCGGCCACACACCCTGCCCAGGGCTGCTCAAAGGGGGAATCGCCAGCAAGGCACGAGCAAAGGGCACAGCAGACTCCAATTCGCCCTTCCCGCTACTAGGTGTGAAATGAGAGCTGCCGCTTCCCGACCCAAGGACACCTCTGCCCTTCCCTGCCAGCCTCCCACCCCAGCCTCACACCCATGTGTCCTGCTGGATTTCAGCCTGCTCCCCGCTTGATCCTGGACCCGGACTGCAAAAAGCCAGGGCAGGAGGACAGCTAGGCTCCACCTGAGATTCAGGGGAACCAGCCTCAAGCCATGTCCTGACAAGAAGGAGGCGAGGGATACAAAGCCTGGGTGCCGGCAGCCATCCCACCCCATGCTGTGCAGCCCGGAGGGAAGGGGTGGGGGATTGTACATATATGTATATACTGGACATGCCAGCAAAGGGTTTTATTATTCTGACACTGTAGAGACACCCTGCAGCCTGTGTTTTGCTGCAGCTGCTGGAGCAGCCCCTCCCCGTGCACGCAGGAACAAGTTGGACCCAGCTTCTCAGGGGTCACTTGGGTCCCCTTCACCCTCCCCATGTGCCATGGGGCTGGTGGCACCGTGCACGAGCCGGGAGGGACCACGGAGGCTGCTCCCACATTGACAGGCGACTTCTGCACGGCAAGGGAAGGCGAGCTTTAGACTCTACTAAATGCAAGAGCCCTTCCCTGCCAAGCTGGGGCTGTAGCAATCTGGGGGTCACGTCCCCCCCCCAGCAGCACTGCACCACGCTGCCACCTCCTGTACATACACTCCTCTGTATCTATAGCTGTGCTCTGTATACTGTGCGTGGGTCTGCTGTACGACACATGGTGACTGGAACATGCCCGAGAGCGTTTCTTTGCTTTAAGTCTTGCTTTCCTCCATAGCAATTGTTTCTCGGTGTCATGGGGTGGAACTAAGCCTTCCTGCGGCAAAGGCTCCTGACTGCCTTGGTCTGTGCCACGGCGAGGGAGTCACGGATGGGGTGGGAGGGAAGTAAAAGAGTTTTCCTACACTTTCTGACTCTGTGTGTGTGTCAGAGCTGAGCGGGAGCAGCGGGGTATAACACAGGCTTGGATTCTTCCCCGGGAGGAGAAGAGGCACCAGCCCTGGAGTCCCACCAAGGGACAACTCACACTCAGTCCCCCTCCCAAAACCAGTTCTTCCCCACAACCATCTCCCCATTGGTGAGCATCACACCCGGTTCTTCACCCACGGGCAGACTCAGCTTCAGATGGTCCACACAGCAGGAGAGCTGTGTTTGCCCAAAAACCCCACAAGATTGCTCCCTGGTCAGCACAGACTCGGGCCACTGAGGTAGGGACGTCTGTGCCAGCACCAAGCCCTCAACTAGACGGGTCACTGATGAAGCACCACCACAAACAGCTCTTCGATACAAGGGGTCGCAGAAACTCATTCTGAACAGCTGGACAGGAAAAGCTTCTCTTCCCAGGATGGCAATGCCTCCGGGCTGGGTTTGATGAGATCAGGGCACGTGAAGTGCCACCACTGGAGGTTTAATCTGCTGGAGAAGCCAGCCCCTGGAGGGGGTGCACACACACGGGGGGCGGGAATGGGGGGATTTGCTTAGAGAAGAGGTACATTACCGGGGAAACACACCCATGGAAAGAAATCGGCTCTGCTGTAAACACAGAGTCCGCCTTTGACCAGCTCCACAGGTGGGCTTTGCCATCAACAGCTTCCATGCAAATAAACGCCTTCACTCCGAAACACCTATGATTTTTTCTTTTTTCCCCTCAATTTGCAACACAAACAGGGGTTTACGGGATTTGAATACAACCTCTACCAGCAAAGCCCCAACAGCCTCCCAAGACCACTCAACTCTCCTTACACCAGCACCTCCTGCGGAGCTGGATGCTCTCCTGCCCGGCAGAGGCAGCCCTGACCCTGGAGATGTGCCTCTCGCAGGGGAGCAGTGGATAGCTGGGGCAGGATTTTCCTCTGGGAACAAGCGTTTGTAAGAAAGCAATTACCATGCTTGTTGCTACACTGCATTGTAGCTAGCTGAGTCAGCATAAGGTGCTCAACAGGTACGTTGGCTCCAGGGAATTCTTCTGGTCAGATTTATATATAACTATATGTATGCACAAGTACGTACACAGAGAGATGGCTCCGGGTTTCCATCAGAAATATTAAGTCTTCACATGAAGGCTGATAGGAGAAAGGCAGTAACTGCCCAGGGAAGATTTTGCAAACAAAAAACAGAGCATGCTGATTTCATTCTGCCTCCGCAGGCTGAAAATATGCAAGATGATGGAAAGTGTAGATATTGCAAGGTGGAACTCCATAAAAAGAGACAGAGGAAGAAATAAAACACTATTCAGAGCAGCCTTTTTGTTTCCAGTGTGTACATTCCAGCTGTGCCCCCCACAGACACATTTTCACTCAGCATGATTTTGCCAAACCTGAACAAGAACACCACTTTTTTTTTTTTTAATTAAAACCACATCAGGTGGGGCCAGCCTGAAAACATTTTGGGGGCAAATCTTGGTGCGCAGAGCAGGGCTGTTGGAGGGGACCTCAGCACACCCCCAACTGCAGCCTCACCGTACCCCTGTTTGAACAGAGCCCTCCTGTTGCAGATGAAATGTTTGACACGGTTATGATTTAGCAGCAATTGAAGATTTATTAATGGTTTGAGGTGGATCAAAAGGTTGAATTTTAGCAGCACTTACTCATCAACCAATTTAAGGATTAACAAAGTGATTCAGTAGAATATGTTATAATTAAAACAGTGACTTAATTACAGATTTGAGAATGACAAGAGTCACACTAACTTACTACAGGGCATCTGAAATCAAAATATATGTATGTATATATGTATAAACACAAAACATACAAGCACACATCATTCAAGGAATCACACACATACAGACAGAAATATTTGGATCCAGTGAAATATATAGACACCCACACTCCTGAAGGCTAATGTGTATGTTTGAACACATGGATAGGTAGAGAGGTGGATGGAAGAGGCTAGCCTATAGTTAAAATTTCCCTCTTCTCAAGTTTAGAGTAAATACTCACAACGCATCAGCATTCCTAAACGAGCAATAACTGAGCCTCGAGAAGTCTGACTTTGTCCTGGCCCTTTGTCAGCTTTGTTGGCAGACAGTCTTTGCCCAAGCAGTGTTCCCACCGCAGGGGAGGTGCTGGTCGCAGCCCGCAGCGATCCAGGAGAGCTCAAAGGGTCTCACTTAGAGTCACCAGAGTCCGAGACAACTGACTTTCATCAGGTACTTTTCAATTTCGGCCCAACTCGGGCAATGAAATACTCTGGTATTTTCCACCAGTTGCGCAAACCCAAACCTTGCTAGATTTTGAAGTTCTGGTATCCCCCGCTTTGGGCCACGACCCAGGTACAGATGTACCAGGCTGTCGGGGAGGGGGGGAAATGCCGAAGCGCTGGGGGAAGCAGGAGCCAGGGGATGCCTGAACGCCCCGGTGCGCTGCCTTTCCCCATCCATGCCTGACTTAGCCTAGCTTGCTACGCGGCCCAGGAGGGAGAATCGCACCAAGCACCGAGTGGCCCAGGACGGGGGGGCAGGGAGCTGCACCACCACACCTCCTAAACCGAAAAAGCCCCGTGAGGAGAACCCGCAGCTCGGGGCGCGCAGGGCGGCCGGACCCCGCCATCCTCCGCCGCCCCGCTGCCGCCCCCTAGCGCTGCCGGGCCCGGGGGCGCGCCGGGCGGTCCTCTCTAGGGCCGACCCGCCGGAGGGGGGACGCGGGGGCCCAGCGAGAGCCGCCCCGGACCCCCGGCCCCGCTCCCCGGGGGCTGAAGCAGGGCCGCGGCCCGCGCCGTTAGCGGCAGCCAGGCCGCAACCCGGCCCCCAGCTCCGGAGGGAACTCCCGGAGTGTCTGGAGCGAGAGCGGCACCCGCAGGACGCGATAACCGGCCCATTGCCCCGGGAAACGGACACCAAAAAAAAAAAAAAAAAAATATCGGTGTTTTCTCCGCCCCCGCTGCCCCAAGGGCCGAGCCCCGGCGCGCTGTTGCCATGGCGACGCGGCACTGCCCTGCCCAAACATGGCGCCGCCAACCCGGAAGCGCCCTCCCCTTCCCGTCCTAAAGATGGCGGCGGCGGCAGCGGCTACCACGTCGGCACCGCCCCGGGTCCGGGCCGAGGCGGCCATGGCGGCGCGGGGCACGGAGGCCGAATCGCTCTTCGAGGCGCACACGGCGGCCGAACTGCGGGCGGTGGAACGGCGGTTGCGGGCCGGCATCGAGCAGAAGCGGGAGGAACTGCGGCAGATGGTGGGCGAACGGTATCGCGACCTCATCGAAGCGGCCGACACCATCGCCGAGATGCGCCTCAGCGCCGAGCGCCTCCTGGGCGCTGTCCGGGGCCTGCAGCGGGGCGGCGCGGCCCGGCCCGGCCCGGCGGCTCCGGTGAGGGGGGCGAGGGGCTGCGGCGGGGCGGGGGGCGGCCCCGGAGCTCCCCCACTCTTTTCCCTCCTGACCTCCCCCTTTTCTTCCCCCCCTCCAGGTCCGGCCGCCGGCTCAGGAGAGCTTCTACCGGGCGGCGGCGCAGCTGAAGCTGCTGCTGGAGGTCCCCGAGAAGGTGTGGGGGGCCGTGGAGGGCGGCCGGTACCTGCCCGCCGCCCGGCTCCACCTGCTCGGTGGCCACCTCCGCCGCCAGCTGCAGCTGGAGGCGCCGCGGGCCCGCGGCAGCCCCGTCCTCGCCCGCTTCCCCATCCTGCTGCGGCAAGTGGCGGCCACCAGCCACCTCAGGTGGGACAGCGCGGCTGGCTCCTCGGCGGCCGCTGGGAGGACATGTTGTACGAGGAGGGTGGTGGGACACTTTCGTAGAATGGTTTGGGTTGGAAGGGACCACTAAAGGCCATCTAGTCCAACCCCCGGCCATGGACAGGGACATCTTCAACTAGACCAGGTTGCTCAGAGCCCCGTCCAACCTGGCCTTGAATGTTTCCAGGGATGGGGCAGCCACCACCTCCTTGGGCAACCTGGGCCAGTGTCTCATCACCCTCAGCGTAAAACATTTCTTCCTTATATCTAGTCTACATCTTCCCTCTTTCAGTTTAAAGCCATCACCCCTTGTCCTATCGCAACAGGCCCTGCTAAAAAGTCTGTCCCCGTCTGTCTTAGAAGCCCCCTTTAAGTACTGAAAGGCCACAGTAAGGTCTCCCCGGAGCCTTCTCTTCTCCAGGCTGAACAACCCCAACTCTCTCAGCCTGTCCTCACAGCAGAACTGCTCCAGCCCTCAGATCATCTTGGTGGCTTCCTCTGGACTCACTCCAACAGGTCCATGTCCTTCTGCTGTTGGGACCCCCAGAGCTGGAGGCAGCACTGCAGGGGGGTCTCCCCAGAGTGGAGCAGAGGGGCAGAATTCCCTCCCTTGCCCTGCTGCCCACGCTGCTGGGGATGCAGCCCAGGATGTGGGTGGCTTTCTGGGCTACGAGCACACATGGCCAGCTCACATTGAGCTTCTCATCAGCCAACACCCCCAAGTCCTTCTCCTCAGGGCTGCTCTCCATACCTTCATTTTCCCATTCCCAGGGAAGTACTGGATGCCCCATCATTGGAAGTGTTCACGGTCAGGTTGGTTGGGGCTTTGAGCAACCTGGTCTAGTAGAAGATGACCCTGCCTATAGCAGGGGGGTTGGACTGGGTGGTCTTTGAAGGTCTCTTCCAACACAAATTATTCTATAAGCCTATGACCTGAGACCCTGCTGCCACTCCGGCGCTCTCACTGCCAGCTACCCTGCTAGCCGTGCCGCAAGAACGCCTCACTCATAACACCCAGATAGTCCCAGTTCTGCCTGGGGAAAAGAACATCCTTGCTTGGTGGGTTCTCACACAACCACACCTGAGTATCTCGGTCAAGCACTTGAGACCAGTGACTGTGTGCCTCATTCCCTTGCCAGATCCACCATCCTGCAGGAGAGCAAGTCCCTGCTGAAGAGTCAGACTGTGTCAGACCAGGCGGTGGCAGAAGCCCTGTGTGCCATCATGCTCCTGGAGGACAGCTCTCCACGCCAGGCACTTGCCGACTTCCTTCTGGCCAGGAAGCTGGCCATTCAGCAGCTTCTCAACCAGCCGCACCATGGTAAGTATGATGGGCCGCCTCCTTTTTAAAGTCAGCGTAACCCCCCTTTGCTTCATCTCCCTCTTGCCCCACAGAAGAGTGGTGGGTTAGTCCCATAAAGCTCATGGTGGTGGGGACATGTCATGCTACTGCAGTGGTGTCACTGACACTGCTGGCAGCATTTTGCCCCAGCAGCCAAATGCCACAAAAGTTAACAGTGCTCAAGGGGCTGTCTTGGTTGAAAGGCATTTCTCTGCAGGTGCAGGTATAAAAGCTCAGGTGTGTTCACTGATGGAGCTGCTAACCACTACCCTGTACCAGGCTCATGCTCTCTTCTACACCATGCCTGAAGGGATGCCACCGGATCCAGCCCTGCCCTGCGGCTTGCTCTTCTCGACCCTGGAGAGCACCACAGGCCAGCACCCAGCAGGTGAGCGCTCAGGGAGCTCTGTGTTAGGCCCAGGTTTGCAGGCAGGAGGCCAGCGCCATGCTGGGCTGATCCCCTGACCACATACTTCCAGGGAGAGGTGGGGTCCTGGAGGAGGAGGTGAAGCTGAGCAGCTGGTTCAGGTACCTCCCAGAGTCAGTGGTGGAGTTCCAGCCAGCCCTACGGACCCTGGCACACCCCATCAGCCAGGACTACCTCAGAGACACGCTGCAGAAGTGGATCGCCATGTGAGTGTGATAGTGTCCCCCTTTACACGACTCTCCCAGACACCATAGGGCCTCTGTGTCAAGGCAGCAGCACAAAGCAAACCCAAGCTCACCTATTCTTCACTCACTCCAGCCAGGCTGTGCCTTCTGCTGGCTTCTTGCCCAGCATCCCCTCTCCCCAGCAGTAAAACAGCCGGAGGCAGCATAGCACTGTCCTAACAGCCAGGCTGTAACGCTCCAATATAACAGACCACCTGGGCTGCACAAATGTATTTGTCTCAAGCTGCTTTACATTGCTGTAACTGCCAGTAAACAAGCACTGAGTAAATCCCTTACCTGGCTCATTTGGGTCTTGGTCCACCACCTCTTTTTGTCCTCACTGCCCTTCCCAAACTGTGGGGACAGCCAGACCCCCTTTATAGGGTTGCCAGCTCCACCCCTTCCCACTTGCCTCGTCCTGTGGGTGGGGACAGCCTGGCAGCCCTGCCTGCCCCTTAACAACCCCTTCTCACTCCTGTGTCATTATCTGATGGAGCCAGCTGGTCCCTGCCGTCAGCTGCAGCCCCTCATGGTGTGCTTGCTGGCCATGGGATGTTTCCCCAGCAACCCTTCCCAGAGCCCCCACCTCCAGTCCCTGCCTGCCGGCTTTCCTAGGGTGTTCCTGGGGTGCCAGGCTCCTGGATTCAACACCCACTGCAGCCCAGGGTTCCTGCTGGTGGGCACGTGGCTTTCCTGTGGGACCCTAGTGTGGGATCTAGGGTGCAGCTGCCTGGGCGAGAGGCAGAGGTACCTTCCGCCCCGCATGTGATTCTGCAGGCAGAGCCTCTTACCGACAGGTTAAGAATTCCCCCACCTTGATGTAGCCAGTGTTCTCTCCCGCCTTCTCCGGGGCTGTGTCTGAGCAAGTCAGACTGAAGGGAAACGTTGCCTTCAGGTGCAGTGACGACATCAGGGCCGGGGTCAGCAACCTGCTCGTCTATGTGAAGAGCATGAAAGGTCTCGCAGGGATTCGCGATGCAGTGTGGGAGCTGCTGACAAGCGAGTCCATAAGCCAGAACTGGGAGGCGGTGTGCCGTCGCCTTTTGGACAAGCCTGCTTCCTTCTGGGAGGACCTACTGCAGCAGCTGTTCCTGGACAGGCTAGAGGTGGGTGCTCTGCCATGGCAATTCATCGTGAGCCTTGCTGTGTGCCCCTTCTTGTTGTCTCGAACAGTCCACTGGTGCCTGATAGCAGCACTAAGTGTGTATTTTAAGTGCTAGGTAGCACATGTAAAAGGTGGGGTTTTTTTTCTTCCTCATTCTTTTCCAGACACTGACCAAAGAAGGGTTTGACTCCATCTCCAGCAGCTCCAAACAGCTTCTCACCTTAGCTCTGCAGGAACTTGAAGTCAAATCCAGCACCTCTGCCCTGAGCAAGCACATGCAGTTTGAACATAACGTGGCCTTGTTCCTGTGGTCAGAGAGCTCCAGTGACCTGCCTTCCGACGCCGCTTGGGTCAGCGTGGCAAACCGTGGCCAGTTCGCCAAGAGCGGCCTGTCCATGAAGGCCCAGGCGCTCACACCATGCGTGCAGAGCTTCTGCTCAGCTCTGGACTCAAAGCTGAAGGCCAGGTTGGATGACCTCCTGTCCTACCTTCCCACGGACTCCTTGGCCACCAAGGAGGCTGGTCCCGCAGTGCAGCCACGCTCGGCCTTTGACCGCTACGCCGACGCCGGCACAGTGGAGGGGCTGCTCCGTGACCGTTGTATCGCCTGCATCCACCACGTACTGGGCTGCGTGCGCGAAGAGCTCCAGAGTGCCCAGAGCCTGCTGGGGGGGCAGGTGGACCCTCCCAGCGATGCCAGACTCAATGCTGTTCTCTTCATGGCGAGACTCTGCCAGTCCCTGACTGAGCTCTGCCCTCACCTGAAGCACTGTATCCTGGGCCAGTCAGGCAGCGTGGAGGCGGCGCTGAAGGAAACCCGCTCCACCAAGAAGCTGGGGAAGGGGAAAGCCCAGGGAGTGACCCCCGTGCAGGCCAAGTGGCAGGGGGTGAAGGAAGAGCTCCTGCAGCAGAGCCTGTTTGCTTACCAGATCTGGAGCTCGGCTGTCACCAAAGTAAGGAGGTGTTTCTCTTGTCACAGCTGCTTCCTGCGTGGTTTTGCTCGCTCAGCTCCCTGTGGTCAGCGCTGGCTGCTGAGAGCTCGCCGCTGCACAGGCAGCGTGCAGGGAGATAAGGTGGTGGCAGCTCAGAGGTGGCATCTGGTGGGATGGTCTCCAGAAGAGTCATTTGGGGAGGAGCAGGGGGATGCGGGAGGCCGGTCTCTGCACAGGCAGGAGCAGGCTGCTCGTCCTTTGGTACTCCCGTTAGAGCTGGCTAGCTGTGACTGGGTGCTTTTGTGTTTTGCGCTCTAGGGTCTGGTTCAGTGCTTTGCCCACACTTTGCTGCTCGACACAGCTGGCTCTGTCTTGGCCACAGCCACCAACTGGGATGAAATTGAAATTCAGGAGGAGACAGAGTCTGGAAACAGCGTAACGTCAAAGATCCGGCTGCCGGTGCAGGTACAAGAAACGTACTCTTGGTAAACACAGAGAAATGGTCTGCTGGGAGGAGAAAAGCACTGTTTTCCAAAACCACTGCTTTGTCAAATGGTGCCAACCTGCTGTGGAGTTTGCTCGGTGTTACAAGCAGAAGGCAAACACTGTCCAGTGCTGTAATTTGCTCTTTGAGATACCTCCTACCTCAGAGGAAGGAAATTAGATAGTTGCAGCTGTATATTCAAATGGATAAGATTGGCCCAAACCCTGTAAAACTGAGCCAAAGAAGGACTTATGCCTGGTTTATACACAGAGGCCCACAGGAGAGAGATTTTGTGGAAACTGGATGTCCTGAAGGACAGGGCTGCAACAGTGGGACTGTGCAAAGCCTAAGAGAACTGTGGCTTGCAGCTTTCCATAGGCGTGGTGGTGGTGCAGGAATGACAGTGACAAAGCAGGTGGCAATCACATGGAGGGAAAGGAGGGTCAGGGCAAGAGTGAGTTCTGTGTTTGCTCAGTATGGGAGGGGCTGGACAGGGCAATAGTCTTTTGTAGCAAACCTTACAAGGTGAATTTTGTTCATTCTGAAGGAAAAAGCAGCTCGATGAGAGCTCAGGATAGCTGGGAGGCCCAGGAGAAGAGTGAGAGAGTAAATAACAAGCCCAGGTAGTGGGTGGTCAGAGCAAGGTCAGTGGTGACAGAAGAGGCACAACAAGCAATTCTGTTATGACTACATTCAGGTGAATACCTCTGGTAAAAGTACTTGTGGGAGTTTGAGGAGTTCTATAACCAAAAGTCTGGTGTGTCAGTAAATAAAAACCCGTGAGATGCTTGAGCCATGCTGCGGGGGCAAGTAGGTCTCAGCAGCAGAGCTTTGTGGTTGCTGAGGAAGTAGGAAGCTCACATCGAGCTTCCTACTCATCATGAGAGCTCATCACGAGAACTGAAGCAGTGTTGTGCCACTGATAAAGCTCACATAGCTTACAGACCACATGAAAGTAACACTGTTGTCTTAAACAGCCGTCCTGGTATGTCCAATGCCTCCTCTTCAGCCTGTGCCAAGAGGTGAACCGGGTCGGTGGTCACACTCTTCCGAAAGTCACCTTGCAGGAGTTGCTGAGGACCTGCATGGCAGAAGTGCTTGCTGCCTATGAAAAGCTCATGGAAGAGAAGCAGGAGAAGGTACGTGGGTAGGATCAGCCGTCGCTCCAGGTGGTGTGGGATGGGAGGGTTGCTGGGCACACAGTTATGCGTATGCTCCTGTCCCTCGGAACAGAAAACGTCTGCCTGTGAAAGTTGGAAAGCGTGAGTATATTATTCCACTGCCTCCTCCAAAAATGAGGCAAAAAGAGATCAGACACCAGATTGCATGCCCAGAACAGTTCAGTTAGGTTGGTTGTTTCTTGGTGCTGGTGTTTTTGAACGTTTGCCCTGAAGCAGTCCTTTGATGGCCCTCTCTCGGTGCGAGTGAAGAGCCCTGTTCCTGACTGTCCTACTTGCAGAAAGCAGGCACCTTTCCCATGACCCAGAACAGAGCTCTGCAGTTACTCTACGATCTACGGTACCTGAGTATCATCTTAACAGCGAAGAGTGAGGAAGCAAAAACCAGCAGGATCAAGCATGACTCTGGGTACGGCTCAGTGCTGGGGTTCAGATACTAGCAGTAGTTTGTGGGGCCCTGAAATGGTTTGAACCGACAGCCTTACTGGCTGCCAGGAGGATGCCTGCAGGAGTGGTGCCTTTGGGCCTCACAGGAGAAGGGCAGTGCAGACTCAAACCTCTGACATGTTCACTGATGCTAAGCTCATCCTCAAAATATAGACGGAGGGGTGGCATTCTGTGACTGAGAGCTCGGAGACGGCAGACTGGTCCCTCCCTGCTTGTGTATGCAGCGTGTCTGTACGGCAGCAGGAATACCATCAGAGGATGCCCCCGGACAGAACAGTTAAGCTTCCATCCAAGAGTTAAAGCCTTGTGTATGTGCCAGTCTTGAAAACTGAGGCATCTCTCTCTGAGACTTACCACGGGGAGAAGGTTCCTCTGCAACAGCAGATCGTCTAGGTTGTGTAATAGTGGGAAGCACTTTAGGCAGTTGTTCCGCTGAGTAATTCCCGTTTTGCTCGGTCACCTCTTAGGGTGTTTCAGAGGGACCAGTGAAACTGCCCTGTTGGCATCAACAGCCATGGCTAGGATGTAACCCCTGACAGGACTCCTCTGCTCTGCTTGTAGGATTGAGAAGGTGACTGACTTCCTGGAGGGACACATAGATCCATTTGACTTAGATGTTTTTACTCCACACTTGAACAGCAACCTTAATCGCCTGGTTCAGCGAACCTCCGTAAGTTCACTATGAAAAGGAAGGGATGGATCAGGAAGCAGGGCGGCAAAAACACATTTTGAAGGGCAGCTGGGGTGGCTTTATAAACTGCTTAATGCCTAAAGATAACTACTGGCACTTCCTCAGAAATGGCAAGAGTATTTAATGCCAGCTGAAGATAAGAGGAGCTTGCTGAGCTGGCTGCACAGCCTGTAATCATGCATGGAGTTGGCTGAACTTTATCTAACAGGATTCACTGCAGGCTCTGCAACACTAATTGGGTTAAGTAGTGCTGAAACAGGCCTAGAACTCAACTATGGTAATAACAAGCACTGCCAATTAAAAGCAAGAGTTAGAGAGGAGAGATGCTGTGTTCAAACTTAAAAGCAATCACAAGTGGCATGCCAGTAGACTCACCAGCAATGTATTGTGTGGTCAGCTCTGCAGCTGCCCCCAAATACAGACAGCTCCGTCCTGCCTTCTAGGTTCTCTTCGGCTTGCTGACTGGGACAGAGAACCAGTACACGAGCAGGAGCGGCACGCTCAGCTCCCAGGAGCTCCACAACATCTTGCCATTAGCATCCAGCCAGATCAGGTAAGGTACTCAGCTCTTCTGTGCATTCTCATGTCTCTTTGGGAAGCAGGTCTAGAACTGCTGCTGCCCTGTGATCAGCTGCATCTCTTTCTTCTGTCTCTCAAGATTTGGACTTCTGCCGCTGAGTATGTCAAGCTCACGAAAGAGCAAGTCTGCTACCAGGAGCACAGAAAGAGTTCAGGTTGGTAAAATTGAGCAGTATTAACTTTTTGTCAGGGCTTATTCTCCCACCAATGCTAGAGCTTGCCGGGAAAGAAGAAAGTAGCCAAACAGTTAATATTTAACCTGATTTTTATTTTCAGTAAAATGAGAGAACCATTACGGCAACACAGCATGAGATGGTTTGGATTTCCCCTTGACCCTCAAAAAAACCCTGACGGCCCCTATATTTTTGGGGCCCACTGCTTCACAGTAAAACACAGGCAATAACCACCATGAAAATGCAGTGAAGGCTCATACAGATGAGGCGTTTTGAGATCAATGCATAAAAGAGAATTCATTTAAAGATGGCTGCAAGAAACGTTGAAGGATACTAGCTAATTATTTGAACTCCTTTCCAGTGCGATGCTGACCTCTAAATCCTGACGAAGCCTGGCTTGGGTATTTAAGCCTGTGTGAACAGAGTGGCTTGCTTCTCTTGCAAAGGCTCTGTGTTGTCCTGTTTCTGAGTTTTATCAGTAGACAACCATTATGTTGCTACGTTTCCCCTAGTTTAAAACATCTGCTTAAATGGAGCTCTCTATGCTGAGGATTGAGAGCGCCAAGGAATACCTCACTGTACAGGAAGCAGTAATTAGTAATCTGTTTCCTTTAGCTATTATTAACGCAATAATCCATCTGTGGTGATGTCTTTTCAACTGGGACAGAAGAGTAAAGGTCTGGTATTATCAGAGTGTTACCTGAGATGCTGATGTTTACTCTGCAACTCTTGTTCTCCATTATTCAGAAGCATTACGGACCAGACATAGTATAAGGGTTGTTTAAAAGCCAAAAGCTTCAAAATAAAGGTATTCTTTACCTCTTACACCTCAGCTGTAGTAGAGTATAGAAGTGTGCAGTGATGTTTGGCTCACTCCTACCACTCCCCTCGCCTGCTGTGGTGGCACGTGTATGTTCTGCGCTAGTCACACTTCTCAAAATCTGTGGCAGATGCTTGTTCCTTCTTTTTATGCTGAAACAGTCCAGGAGAGGTTAAAGTCCATAGTTACTCAAGAACAGCTCTCTGCAAGGGCAACAGCTGTACTTCTACCATGCTGTTATCCCCCTGCTTTGAGAGCAACAGCCCCTTCCTCGCAGTTCAGAATTATTTTTATTTTGGGGGGCGGGGGGACATTGAATGACATCTGAAAAGTTACCTGTTGCTAACAACAGCAAGGCGCTGTGCTTCTGCCACTCAGAACTGCCTCTGTCTGCCTGTCACTAACCACCAGGAGTGACACTGCTTAGGTTGTGGTTCAAGATGCCTGGGAAGAGCTGTTCTGCTGTAGTCTATACCTCCTTGCAGCTACTATAGATGAGGGTATGGAGTAAGTCAAAGGTATGCTGTAACAGTTACTGACGCTTTTCTTTTTAAAAACTAACAGGTTCCACCTTCTGCACTCACAAGAGCAGAAGATGAGGCATCACGCCCTGGCTCCTTGTTCAGGCAACTTGTAACCGAGGAGGAAGACACAGCTGCACCTTCTCTCTTCAAACTGGGATGGCTTTCTGGCATGACCAAGTGATGTAATAAAAAATAAAAAGTTTGTCTGGGTATTCATCTTCACGGAGATTGCTCTTTCCCCTTGGCAGGGACTGGTTACTCCTCCGCTGGTATTGTCAGAAGAGAAGTACTTTTCCATCCTTATCCAGATCACAGTATGCCACTTGAACTAGGCACAGGTCAGGACTGTCCTTGCCCTCTGGCTGCTGGAACAGAGGTGCAGCTACTCTTTCACCTCCTATTCCTTAGAAGCTGTTAACCTTAAAGTCAAATTGAAGGAAAAAAAAAAAAGAAAACACACATACACACCGTAACAGAAAACAAAACATTTCACAGCTAGAAATGGGTATTAGAGCACCTCTCCTTCAGGAGCCCCTCCCCAGGCTACTCTGTGCTTTTCTCCATAGGCACCACGAATCTGCTCTCTCTGTGAACACACCGGGCACCTGACACTTCAGCTTTCCTGGGTCTAGTTTCATATTTTTTTCAGTACTGCAGCAGTAAAGATCAAGCGAGATAAGGCTCATCGCACAACGAGCTGGGTGGAAAGCTTGCAGCTGGGGCATTCCTAAGGGATTCCAGTGATGGCACCTATTCTTACTAACTCTAAATGCTCAAAAAAATTATGTTGCCAAATAACTTTTTTACTAGTTTATTGAAATTAAAAAAGACTTATAAAACTGAAGATGAACGTTTGAGAGAACTTTACATAAAGCAACAAATTCCTAACAAACAGATTAGGCAGTCGATTGGAATTGGACATTTTTCAATCCTATAACACAGATGTGGATTCCTCAGCCTCCTCTTGACATGTACTTTATAACCACCCCAAAAACAATCCTATAAAAATTGCTTCAAAGCCCCTTTTGCATTGCAATAGTGCAGCAAACCACAAGTAAACAATTTCCTGTTAACCTGTTATTTCAAATATAGACTGAAAAGGCAACAGGCGTTTTGTGCAATTCCATTTTAACAAACTTTTAAGTTGAAATATCAAATGTACACAGTGCTGTCCCTTCACAGAAGGCAGGGAACTGCTGGTCCATCATGTAGGAAGGCGTCCCCGGCTCTGTAAGCTGTGAAAGTGTGCCTCCTTCAGGATCTGGTTGATGTGGAAGTAAGGACCTTGGCTTAGTGCAGACTGCTCATGGAAGGACTGAGAGGAGACAGGACTGGATCCTGCAATTATCGGGTTTAGGCTGGTTTCTGCACCGCACGCTCTGTCAGGGCTGTTGATGCTACTGCTACTACAGCTGCTGCTGCTGCCGCTATCACTGCTGGAGGACTGAGACAAAGAGAAGGTTAACAGCAAAACACATTTTTCTCTCCTGTCCATAATGAAACACCTCAGTTAAGCAAACCATCTTTACAGTAAGTCCCTCCCTTCCAGATTTTCAGGCTCATGTTCAGCCTGATGGACTAATGTAAATCCACCAAGTGCTTTCTTGGCATTCATAGCTTCCGTTATTGCCAACACATGAAAAGCGTCACAGAGCTGAAGGGATGAGCAAGCCTTCACCCGGAGGTTCGCTGACCTCCAGTACATTGGATTTCAGTCTTTCAGTTTTAGGCCCACCAGCTCTGCCCCCATGACCCACATTAGCACTAGTGAAGTTTGCTGAATTCATCTGAGAATTGGAAAATAAAGAACATTCCTACTGAACTGCACGTGTCAGTAAAGGCAGGCAGGGCATGAGGAAAAGTTTGTCATTTCTGTTCTAGCAGACATTTTAGGTAAGCACCATGCAAAGCATTTCCCCACAAGTCAATCTTTCTAAAATGAAATCTGAAGCATCCAAAGCAACAGGCTGTTAAAAACAAATGCAACACAATACCCATTTTAAGTCTTTGAACACCTTGACATACATACAACTACTCTTCTCCCAGTTAAGTACTGGGACTGCAATGTTAACTGATAGTTTTCCATAACAATTTACTTGACACAACAGTGAAAGAGCGACAGGCGTTGAAGACTTCCACATGGAGAAAAGAGAACTCATGATTCAGCTCTCATAGAGGACAGGGCTCATTTGCCAGCATTTAGGATAAATACATTTCATGGTAATGACTGGAAGAGCATTAACCATCATTTTCAGTGTTTCAAAGACATAAAACTGTTTGGTTTACACCATTGTAAGGGCTGCTAATGAAAGGTTCCATTAGTTACAGCTGAAATAGTTCATTACTGTGTGATATGCTGTTCAGGACAACACTGCAAATATTTAGGTGCTTAAGAATCAGAGAATGGCTACTTTGCCATCCCATAAGAAGTGAATTCACAAAAGCAGCCAGTGTAAGTGACAACAGCTAAAAAAACACCCACATTTTTCTAAGTATTAAACTAAAAACACAGAAGTCAAAGCTTGGTGGCCACAGCACAGGAAGACAAATTTAAAGAAGTCCACAGTAATTTAACAGTCAGCACCACATCCAGAAGGCCTCACTTTGGAGTAAATCGGAAGAATGGTGCAAACTGCACCTGACACGTCTGTCAACGAGCAGTGAGAAAGGCCCGGGAAGGCACTGTGTGAGTATTTGAGGTGGACCACATCTCAATGCCGACGGGAAACCCCACGGCACTGATTCCACAATCGATTGTGACAATTCAACCATATAAATTTCCTTGTTTTACTAAGCACCAAAAATGCTTCAGTTTTGATGTAGTACAGCAAGACAGACAGTGGCACCGAGGCTGCACCCGCGCTGGCGTGTTAGGTTCAGCTAGCAAGGAGAAAACAACAAAATACATGTGAAGTCATTCCTGGGGAAGCAGCAGATGTAACTACACGAGCAACCACCTCCTCTTCCTAATGCTGCTAACACTAGAGAGGGAGAGAACACCAGAAGGACAGAGAGGAGCCATGAAATGGTGCTTGCTAGACCATCTCATTTTGCATAGAAGCACGAATATTGAAATGCAATGCTGTTATGCTGAACAAGTCACAGCAGCCTTGGAGAGAAACCCACCGCACAGGACACTTTGTTTCCTTTTAGTCTGTGTTCCTTACTGTTTTTCGTTACAGCCACCTTCTGAAAATCAAGGTAAAAATCGAAATGAGAACCTAGTATTACTTACTGCTAAAGTTTCACATCTTAACAAACATTTTAGAGCTGTTAGTAATGATTATTTTATGCATGTCTAATTTTTTTAAAACCGAGATAGTGTCCTGGGACGTGCTTCCTACATCTAAGGCTGTTGACAGATCTGGTTTGTCATACCCTCTTTATTTCCATTTCTCTAATGCAAAAATTCACTAGCACGTGAAGCCCGTTTATTGCCCAAATCACATCAAAGACCTACCATTTCCCCAGGCTGTGGTGCACATTCTGTTACGCATTTGGACTACAATTAGACAAAAAAAGAATCCTTAAAAGTCATCATGTCAGCAATGACAGGCATCTACACAATGAAACAAAGTTTTAAGTGAAAGGGCAAAGGAAAGTAGCCCAATGAAAGTTTAAGAGTACTTCAAGTATCAAAAGGACATCTTCACGGTTTAGCTGACTCATTAGCTCCTCTTAACATCACACCGAGTAGCTATAGAAGTTTTAAATAATTTCCAAGCAATTCTCCTGTTTAATGTATTAGTCTGCTGATCTATGACGTAGCATCTCAATCATTCATGACAGGAACTTAAGAAACAGCCATTCAGACTCTGCTGCTCTCAAAAAAATCTTACAAGATGAATTTAACAGAGGCATAATCTGGTTTTAATTAGAATTTAAGACCAGCCCTTCCTCAATAGTGTAATACTGTAGAGTGGCACAGCTGCAATGCTAGACAAAAACTTTGATTTGAGAGAAGCAACTGCTGCTGTGCGTCAGCAATCTCCACTGATAAAACAGTGGTATTTCTAAGCTCTGGGGAATCCTGTCATCAGTCAGAATAACAAAGAGGACCCGCAAGAAATGAGGTTTTACTGAAGAAAGTCATTCAGGAAGGAAAAGAGCTAGTCAGAACACTGCAGACTCCCTTCCTTCCCAGGGAAAATCAGAGCAAAGGGCTTTTCTTTGGTGATTCCCCAGGTTGCAGAGCACAATTGTATATGCTCCCAATTCCCATGAGCGGCTGCTTGCAGCCGGCCTCTCAGAGTATCCACTACAACTCTGCCTGACTTCATCAATACTTACAAATACTTAAAGGGAGCGTGCCGGGAGGATGGCACCAGTCTTTTTACAGTGGTGCCCAGTGATAGGACAAGAGGTAATGGGCACAAACTTGAACATAGGAAGTTCCATCTGAACATGAGGAGGAACTTCTTTACTTTGAGGGTGGCAGAGTACTGGAACAGGCTGCCCAAAAAGGTGGTGGAGTCTCAGACTCTGGAGACATTCCAAACCTGCCTGGATGCCATCCTGTGCAACCTACTCTAGGTGTCCCTGCTCTGGCAGGGGGGTTGGACTAGACGATCTCCAGAGGTCCCTGCCAACCCCTGTGATTCTGTCATTCTGTGTGACAGCAATGACAGAAGAGTAGGAAGGTCTTTTGCTGAATTTATAAGCAAGTACCACGGAAAACAATACAGCTAACCTCTTAATAAATGGAGGACAGGCTGAACAGGAAGTGAAATGCTGTGGCAAATGCTCTGCTTCGCTAATGTTTAACATTCGCTGTAGTTCTAGTCCAGTGTTTTTGTCATGTGCCTATTCATGGACTGAACTGCAAAGCAGAATTTTACTGTCATCCTCAGGGTGGCTGGCACCTAGCAGTGTGGCAGTGGCTTGTTCCAGGAGGAGCAGGAATTGCACATCGTTACAGCAATTTGCCAAGAAGCAGTGCTGATAGAGATTGAAGAGAATCTCACTTTCTCTCCTGTAAAAGTCCAAGTCAAGGATGCTGCCTACCCTGGATGAAAGGACAATCTAGTGGGACAAAACAGCGATATCCTTTCGCATCAAATCTAGCTCATGTGAGCAGTGGGATTCAAAGTGAGGGACTGAAGGATAACATCACAGAACAGCCCACATTTGAACTGCCACCAAGACAAAAACGTCCCTTCATCTTACACATATTGCTGTGAGCTATGAAGAGTAAGACAAAAAAAAAGAAAAACAAAAGAAAAAAAAAGAAGGAGATCCTGACAAAAGCCAAGCCCAGTTTTAGTAATACGGCTGCCTGATTTTTCACACTGAGGTTTATAGTCTCTCAAGTAAACCATACTCTGTAAGAGAAAACAGTCAACTTTCAACTGAAGGAAGGCAAAAGGAATCAGTACTTTAGATAATGTTTCACAAAAAGCAGGTGTGCCTATGCCCTCACATGAAATGCAATTTTCTCATGTACTCTTTGAAGTTACAAATTGCTCTCACACACACATGCCTTCTCTCCTAGTTCAATATCCTAAAGCTAGTGAGGATTTGTAATCAGCATGAGCTGCCTTTGCAAATGGCAAAGTATCAGGAAACTAAATAAAAGTATTACAAATGGCCAAGAATTTCAAAGTGACATCAATCGGAAGCACTTGTGCACTATAAGCACCAGAATTTCGCCATTTGGCACAGGAAGTCCTTAAAGACACAGTCAAATAATACTGATTTAATCTCACGGCTTGAATTTCTGAGCATGCTCAATTCCGTGATCCAACATTACAAGATAGTAAGTGGGGAAAAAAAAAACAAACAAAAAGCGCTCTCTTCATCAGTAGACAACATTGTGAATTTTGTTCCCTTGAGAAAAGGAACATTGATTTTTGTAAAACTGTGTCCACCAGGCACATTCCTCCACTTTAGCATCAACAGTAAGAAATTCTCCTTGCCTGCACATCAGGGTTTAACATGTTAAAAACATACTTTTACAACGCAAGTGCATGCATGAAGCAGGAGACTCAATGTTAGCCTCAGCAACTGAACTCTGCACTGATTTCGCTGATGGCGGGGCAAGCAGTGCATGCCCATGCTGTTCACTTGCAGGCACCCCAAACAAAACAGCCGTTACAGACAGAGTTAAGGTCATCCACTCTTGTGTGGCTACTACAAGACTATTTCCATTTCTGCATTTTAGCGGCTTTGCCCAGTCAAACGCCAAGTGTTTATATGACAAGCAAAGGTGCTTCTGCCACTCACCATGAAGGTTTTTCCTGATATTCTTAATTTCATTACTCCTACTTCAATCCCTTGTTCCACACTAAATTCTTCCTCCTCCCGCCACAAAGCTTGTTTAGCCATTAACTACTCTACACACGAAGAGGTGTTTAACCTGTTGGACAAGTGATTCAGTGTCAGATGGCAAGCAACTATTTATGGTTCTACCCGTTATACCCAAGAAGCAAAAACAACTTCGTCCCAGCAAGTCATACTTCTGGCAAAACAGCAATACAGGAACATTTTTCATCACAGCAAATTCCTTCGTGGTGAACATCTCAGCTGTTAGAGCATTTTCCATAAAAAATCACTGACTATCGCATCAGCTACGTGTAAAGGTGTACTGGTTAAAAGAAAGTCTTCCTCCCAAAAGGAACGGTGGGATACAGAACTTTGTATCATTTTAAATGTAAGTATACATTTGAAACCATTACCATATCATAAAAGAGATGTTGCTCAAAGTTATATAGCACAAAAAATTTTCTGCAGTCAAAACATAGTTAATAGTTCAACATAACTGCAATAATTTGTAATTACTCATTACAGCCAATCTTTGGAGTGAGAGGGCTGTACAAAAAAACTACAAGGATCTTTCAAAAACCTTAGAAGAAATCCATTTCATGAACTTCCAGGGACACAAACTAGGAGGGAGCCACTGCTCTGCACACTCTTTTCCGTGAACATTTTGCAACAGAACTACATTGCTAATTAGAAATTCATACAGTGAATTTTCAGATGATTAATACAGGCAACAATTCAGGAAATCTGGCAGCAGCTTGGAAATCAGCATTTTTTTAAAAAAGAAATCTCACAGCTAGCAAATTGCACCATCCTAGAACACCTGTCATGTGAGCAATGAGAGAATAAGAGACAGTTTATCCCACGTCCAGCAAAAGATCATGGCAAATACGAGTAGAAACCCAATAGTTTGAGTTCAAGCATTTTAGCTGTGAACGAGCAAGTCTTGCTTAAACTGCCGAGCTCTGCCAGAGCATTTTTTAAACATCAGATAAGCATTACTGCTTGCAACAGGCACTCTGTGTATCGCGCTAGTTGGAATGCTTTTTTACTTTCTACCACAAATAATCACGTTACTATAAGTAAATGTGAAGCTGGAAGAGTAGATGGCCAGGCAAAGTGACCACACACACTTGTAATCCCACCCTAGTCATCTCCTCGGTTCTGGATACATTACACCTTATTTCAGACAGCATAACTGGAAGTGGCAGCAAATGCTTTTCTTGTTTCTTCACTTTGGTACTACTTATCAGTATTTGAAATATATTAACAAAAGTATTCAGGCCAAAGATAACCAGGTTCACTGGAAAACATGCTGATTTCCAAACCATGTTTTACAGATTTCAATCTCTGAAGTACGTAACAAAGTCAAGTCTCGTGACCTTATACACAAAGCAAAAAAAAAAAAAAAAAGTGTTTTCATTAACTATTCTCCATGAATAAAATTCCACAGAATATTCCAACCATTATTTAGTTTCAGCATCAAAGAAAACTGAATTTGCCTGAGAAGGCTCTCACCTCAGTGTCCCAAGAGTCCTGAAGGACAGTATTCCTGGTACTACGTTTTGTCTGGGGAACATGACTGTCATCTTCATTGCCATTCCGTCTCCTTTTCCTGAAGAAAGTTCAGAGAGAAAGGAGGAAAAAAAAAAAAAATATTAGCATCTACTGATATACCTTCTGTTTTGTTCTCTACAGGCAACTCTACAAAAAAAAGTGGGAAAACTTCATAAATGAATGAAGGGTGCATCTAAACCTCTGATGTGTTGTGGACTTTCACATTTTCTTTTCAGCTGTTCTCTACAAAACAGAGCGAAAATGAACATGTGTCACACAAAGTAGCCAGGCTAATGTTTTTGTATCAGTTTAAGGGACGTGGACCCACACCTACCATTAAAACCAGTGCTGAGCATCTTTCTAAATAAACCCGTTCGACAATTCTCAGTCTTGCAACTGCTCTCAGTACTCACGCACATCTAAAAATAAGCCTGGGACTTTGAATGACATCTCACAGGCTGAAAACAGCACCCAGGAAGAATGGCAATGACCACACTTTCAATAAATACCTGATTACGTTCATCTTGCTTACATGAGTCTGCAGTTAGGGCCTATGATGACTTTCTTTAGTCTCTCCACGCTGACTTTGCATTTGAAGTCAAGTCACATTCCTGAGCAACATTATTTTCCATGTAGAAAGCTTTGTCAGAAAACACCTCACGGAAGACAACTCCTTCCCTGTTTCTGATGTATTTGCCATCCTCTTATGACATCAGCACTGCTTCACAGCAGATCAACAGCAACCTAGAATCCCTGCAAACCAACGCCTCTCACTGTCTGCAGAATTTTAATACTGATATCAAATGATTTTTCCCACCGTACAAACACCACAGGTCAACCAGGACGTCAGCATGCTAGGCACTATCCAAAATATAGGATGGAGCTGTTTTGGTGGCTAAAAATTAATATATATTCAAATGACTCAAAACAGACTCAAGTGAGGTATTTATAACTGAATCTTTTCTTACAGACAAGCTTCAGCAGCAGACTCAGCTGCCAGTATTTGGTCCACGCCTACAGACCAGGAGCTGCCTCCTCGCTCTCCCATCCTGGGAGGCCCACAGCACTCTCAACCGTTGCCCACCACAGTCCATCAGGTTCTCCCTCCCGTAGGACCACTCTTCTAAAAAAGATATTCCCCCTCTCGCTCAATGTTTTTGTTGCCCTCTATATCCCTCCTTTTCTTAATGCCTGCAGCCCACAAGCAAACTCAACACATCCATCCCCCACGGCCTCCCCTGCCGCCTCTCAACTCCGGGCACTCACAGCCCAGCTCCTACACGCTTCATAGCTCCTCCCGTTTCTCCCCTACCTCCTCTCCTTCCCCATCAAGCCGAGAAATGCTCCTCCAGCACACCTCGAGGCCCCCATATCCTCTGCGTTCTCTGCGCCCGTTTGATCTCCCGAACGCCGCCAACCGCCGCCCCCAGCTACACCTTAAACATTCACCGCCGCTACACTGCCAGCCCCGGGTTAACCCCCTCCAGAGATCAGAGGGCCACTCTTCCCCCTCCCCCCACCCTCTTGCTCAAGCCAACCCCTCTAAGACAGTGTAAACC
>VFFE01007135.1:192583-266877 GCA_008921705.1 Burhinus oedicnemus | reverse complement strand
GGCTCGTCCCTCACCTCTGTCTCGCTCCCCGCTCGCTCGGCAGCGGCTGCCGGCAGCTCATGGCGGGCTGAGCTGAGCTGAGCTGAGCTGAGCTCTGCGAGGACGGGACGGAGCAAGGCGAGGGGCTACGGTGCGACCTGGCCCGGCGCGGCCCAGCCGCCCACCGCCGAGGAGAGACGTCCCACCGCTCGGCTCCAACCGCTGCTTCCGGCGTCTCCGCCTCCTGCGCATGCGCAACGGGCTCCCCGGGCCGGCCACGCCCCCCCGTGCGTCACCGCGTGCGCCGGGGCGGGGAGGGGCGCGCATGCGCACTGCGCGCGGCCGAGGCCCCCAACAGGGGTGGCGGCGGTGGCGCCTGACGGTACTGCGGCCCCGGGAGGGTGGCGCGGTGCTGCCATGGCCGCGGCGCCGCCGGGGCAGGAGCTGTGCCCGTACTGCCACAGGCCCTTCAAGCGGCTGCGCTCCCACCTCCCGCACTGCAAGGCCGCGCCGAGCCCAGCCACCGGCAACGCCCCGGGACCAGGCCTAGCCCGCGGCCCGGCTGCCAGCAGCGCCTCAGGCCTAGGCCCTAGCTCGGCCGCCGCGCCTGGGAACGGCTCTGGCTTCGGCAGAGCCGGCCCCACCGTCGGGCCGGAGGCAGGCAGCAGGCCGTGGGCGGGAGCGGCCGGTAAGAGCAGCAAGCGGCCGCCCAGCCCCGGCGTGGGGCAGCGGCTGCCCGGTGCGGCCCCTCAGGAGGCGGCGGCCCGGAAGGGGAAGAAGGCCGCGGCCGAGCAGCGTGGAGGGTCCGGCCTCGGGCTTCGCCGCCAGCCCGACGGACGCCACACTGAGCGGAAGGTGGAGGCTGCCATACAGGACATAGCCAAGTCCCTTGATTTACTCCCGGAGGAGGTCAAAGATATACCTGAAAAGCTGAGTAATGGAGTGAAAATAGTAATAGAGAAGCACCGCGCCAGGGTGATTAGGGAGAAGAGCGGTTCCAAGAGCAAGGACGCTTCAGCTGGAAGCTGCAGCACAGACAGGTCACTGGAAGGGCCAGATCCAGGCAGTGCTGCTAACCACGCTGACGCAGCCCAGCCTTACCCACAGGAGGGAATAACCGTTCCAGAAACTGCAAACACCGAGGCGCGTGGCCTTGGAGCTGCAGAGAATGCATCTGCGAGCTCAAAGGGAGAAAAAGGCAGTAGTTTAAAGGCAGCAAAAATACATGTACTTCAAGATTCCCCCAAAGCTGACTGCGGAAGTAGCCCCAGTGACCTCATTCAGCAGGAGGGAATAGACAAAACCACAACAGAAGAGAAGCAGATGTATGTAGAAGTTGGTGTGGAATATAAAGCCCCTCTTTCTGCTTTGCATACCAAGAACCTCCATCTGTCAGTGATAGAGGGTTTCAAAGGTCACAATGAAGAGACATCCAAAAATTACCTAACCAGCATACAAAAGCTTCAAGAGAGCAAGAAGCAGATGGCTGTAGTTTCTGAACCCATCCTGAATGCGAGGAGGGACACCGAGCTGGCGCTGGACCAGTTCTTGCTCCACACCTCTAAAAGCCAACCCATCTGTCTATCCCAGGCCTCTGGCAGGAGCACACCAGCAGGTGCCATGGGTTTGGAGTGGTTTCCAGACTTATATCCTAATTATTATGGGCTGAGTATTTTTCCAGGGAAGCCTTTCCAAGAAGGCGTGGGGATCATAACGAAGATGCCAAAGGGCAATTTCTCAGATGGACAGCAAGGTAACATGAGAAACAGAAGTCTGCTGCTGAGATTTACTGCGCTGTCAGGCTAAACTGTCTGATGTGATTGGGAGAGGAGAGGTAGAAAATACTAAGCTGCTGGCCTTGTGCAGAAAGGGATCTAGGAAGGATCCAAGGAGGTTAACTGTCCAATCCTCCAGCCTGCAAAACCAATTATTTACATTTCTGTTTACGTTTAAGACAGGCTTTTGCGTGTTTGGGCTGGTGGGGCCAACTCACTTTGTGGGAGAGATGATTCACTCTTCCTTTCTGAGCAGCCAGTCCCGAGCCCAAGTCACTTGCAGCTGTACCAGATACTAGCTCCGTGCTCACCACCCAGTGCAGGGAATGCAAGCACCACACGCATTGCCCTCACTTTCCTACCTTTGACCACTCTGACTTTTTCATCGCACAGGTCCCCTCTCAGAAAGGCGTCTGATGGATGTAAGGCTGGGGGAGCTGCCTGCATGGCTGGCCACCTGTGACTTTTCTCCCCAGGGACTGCTTGGAGGAGTGCAGAAAGGTGAGGCTAAATTCCTGGCTCTTGGGGCAGAATTGTCCCACTTACCTGATTTACTTGCTGCATTCTGGTCCAAGCAGCCAATCTGGATCTTTATAAAAAAGTAAATAAACCTAACTATTTGGCTTTGGAAAGTTATGTGGAAACCAGTGAACTCCTAAGACCTGACCATGGTTTGACCCTTGCGTTTCTGTTCCAACAGCCTGGAGCAGCTATTATGACAAATACATCAATGTGAAGAGGGGCGGACCAGCTGGGATCTCCATGCTGCTGGCTGGATACTGCCTCCTCAGCTACGGCTGGAACTATCAGCACATCAGTAAGATTTCCTTCTTGGTATCTGTCTTGTTTCAGGAACTCTTGCTTTTGCAGTGGGTGGGAAGTCTATTTGCCATTCCTGTTAATTCAAGCTCTGAAATAATTGAAATGCTTCACAGTTAAGACTGCTGTCAGAGCTCAGAGAACAGTATTCTGATCTGGCTTAGGTAGGCAGAGGAATTTAGCCCATAAAGGTGGTGATAACATTTGCTGATTCACAGCTTCTCCCTGGAGAGCACCAGGACCTGTCAGGAGCATTTCTAAACCCTGCACAAAGCAGAGAGAAGATATTCCAACACTGAATACCCATTCCCTGGATTTACTCATTACTGACAAGGGATTTACTGTTTTTTTGTGTAGTTTCCCCAGCAGAATTGCTCTCATGCACAGCTCTGCAGCACAGAAACAGAGACGGCTGCAGTCAGCCTCCTACTTCTCACTGCTGGGCAAAGCACACTCACATAGTCCCCGAGCATAGCACTGTGCTAACAGTTCTGGGTTCCCCCCCCCCCTCCATGTTTTTCTAGGGTGTCATCGCTGGCGTAAATACCACTGAAGAAGCTGGAACAGCACCTGAGGAACTGTCACAAATATTTCACCAGAGTCAGCAGAAGTGCTCAGGACCAGGGTCCCAGCAGGGATTCAAATCAGCTGAGGCCCATTTACTGTCAGAGGCAGGCTCTTTAATTGCTGAGGGGGTTGCTTTTCAGTTACCCTCCTGCAGACAGAGGGGTGACACTGACAGTAACAGCCTGTGGTCACTGCTCTGTGGTTCAGGCAGTAGTCAGTACTAAAAGAAGAAACCATTAGAGCCCCCCTCAGGGGTTGGTTTGCAGCAGAGCTCCTGTGATCTGCAGGAGCCCAAATCTTTCACTTTGGGACACCAGAGGCAGGACAACTCCTTAACCTGGGCTGTTAGTATAGATTAATCAACATGTATGTTGTAGTCAGTGTTTGACAGTAAGGTTTGTGACAGGGTGAGCTTAGGCCAGAATAACCATTTCCTTTAAGCTAACAGAGTTGTGCCAGGCACAGCCCATCTTTTACTTACCCCTCTCCACAGCAAGAAGGGCCCTTCCACAAAGGGCCCCCAGCCCCTGCTTCTCTGTCTGTATGGCACTGGTGGGACTGCCCAGGCTCTGAGGGAAGGGCCTGTGTGAAGGTGTTAAAGCAGCGGCACTCAGACCACAGCACCCGATTTCTGGAGGAAGAAAATCTATTGGATTAGCTGTTGTGCCCAAAGGGCAAAACCAATGTCTGCATCAGACAAATGAGGACAGTTATGAGAGTGCTAGTTGTAGCCTGCCATCACCAAACATGTCTGGAAAAGGATTGGTCATGTTACAGGCATGAAGGGTAAAAGAAAAAAAGCCAAGGGAAAAAAAAAAGTCTGAACTCTTTATTCAAAGAGCAGTGCAGTAGTACTGCGTCAGAGGTGTTTCACCAAAAACTCCCTCTCGCCAGCAATAAAAGCCTTTGTGAATTTTCCTTTCCTGCTTGGTACTGTGTGTCCTCAAACATGGTGCTTCTTGCCCCGCTTCACAGGGGATTGGCACACCCACACCCTTATCTGCCCAGGACCCCAGCACAAGCTGGTCCCGCACCCCTCAAACTTGTGATTGCACAGTAACCACTCCTGCTGCCCTGGTCCACATGCAGCCAGCTGTGCAGGAGGGAGCAGAGGCAGGTGTGAAGAGTCCAATTTTGGTTGCATTAGGGGAGCTGTGATTTCTCTGCTGCTTGTGCAAAGAGCTGTGAGAGCCAGTGCTGAGCAAGACCAACTGGCTTTTCTAGTCCAGCAATGGTCCTAGTAGCCATCTCACAGGTTCCATTGCGCTTCAGTGTCCTCCTTCCATGATCCTTGCATGAGCGCTCAAATCACTTCCCCAGCAGGATTTCCATCCGAGTCTTCCCATGCTTATTGGTGTAGTGACCTTTCTGTCCACACTGGGAGGACAGGCAGAGGGAGCCATCAACCCTGTGCTGTGTTACCACATGTTCCTTGTCCCATCGTTTCCCAGTGACTGGGGTAACGGAGCCATGCCTCATAGCACAGCTCTCTCCTACAAGCAGCAGCCCAAGACTCACTGCAACAAACCCCCAACCCAGAGGGATGCAAGGGGCTCGCTGCTCTCCAGGGCTATTCCACTGCACGCCAAGCATTTACTACCACAGGAGTCCCTTCTCCCTGCCATCACTTGCAGGGAGATTATTTCAACTCAAGTACAGCCTCTGTCCCTGCTGGTTCATGCCCCAGCTGCCCTGGGGGGGGGATGTCAGGGGTGTATGTGCAGGCTCCAGGGCCAAGAAGCAGCCCAGGGAGAAGACAGACAGCTTGAGTCAAGAGAGCTATTTGAAGAGTGCTGTGGGAGTCCCGACACCACATCCTGCCCCTTGCTATAGCACTTTACCCTCCCTCCAAGGCGAGACTGTTGTTCCCAGGCCTCCCAGTCCCAAAAAACACTCACCTTGACACAGATGCCTGGTTCAAGCAGGCTCTGTGGGCCCGGGGGGCAGCTACCGGTGTCCCACAGCTGCGCTACCAGGTGCTGGGTAGCACCAGTGACTGGTAGAGGGGGCTCCATGGGTGGCACGTCATTGCAGCCACTCTCCCCACCGACAGCCAGGTCCAGCTGTGCCAGCCCCCAGGGACAGCCAGCTACCTGGGGGAACATGGGGCAGGAGGGGCAGTTCGCAGCTGCCGTCCCACAAGAGCTGTGGGGCAGGGACAGCTGGTGCATCACCCCCATGGGCAGAGGCGTAAGAGGCTTTAGCTCAAGAGGGAATGGCATAGGACCTTCCCTGCATCACCTTGGGTGGATCCATGCTGCTCGTCATCAGCCCGGCCTTGAGGCTGGAGAGGGACATAGGACAGGCAGTTACTCCCCTGGACATGGCAACCGGTACCCCTAGATCCCCCCCATGGCTCCCACAGCCACTCAGGGGTGTCCCAGGGCTCAGGCAGCTGGTACAGGCATCCCCAGGCCTGTCCCCTGCCCACCTGTGGTCACCAGCTCAGGTTGGATGTGAGGAGAGAGCAGAGGGGTCCAGTTAGATCAGACAAGGACCTAGAGCGCCCTTATCCTTGACCCAGACACTGCAAGGGCCACAGCCACCTCTGCAGCCTCGGAGAGGGGGCTGTCCCCTGCTGTCCCAGGCCAGCTGTGCACCAAGCTCCCCCTGCAGCCTGCCCCGTACATACTGCATGAATTTGCACTTGGGTCCTTCTGGACAGAAGCCGACGAGGTAGTTGGCGCACATCACCCTCCGTGTGTGCTTGTACTTGCACAGGGGACCTGCCACACAGAGGACAGATTCCTGTTTGTGGGGACACAGCAGCAGCCCCTGCGCCACGGGGATTTCAGAAGCCCAGCTTTCCCCAGCAGCCCCATTCCCCTTCAGCTCTATGGGATCTTTGCTGCCCAGAGCCCAAATCCCTCCAGGTACCCAGTGCCACTCCCAGCCAGTCCCCAGACAACCCATTGTGGTTCATCCCACTCTGGCTCTGTCACCTCAGAGATGGCAGGAAATTGGGCCAGCAGTGGGGTCTGGATCACGCAGCCCATGCTCACCCTGGCACCCGTCCCAGCAGCTCACCATGCCTGCAGAAACCACGGTCGTACCAGGGACAGCCCATGGTGCTGGTGGTGGCATCAACGTGCAGGAAGGGACAGTCCTTGTTGCTGCACTCGCCTGCAGGAGTAAGAGGTGGAACAGGTGGGACAACACTCGCCCAAGCCAACTGTGGTGAAAAGTGTTCAAGGACGGGCTGGATGGGAGGAACAGAGTTGCCCCAGGAGCACCCAGGCTTGGCCCGGGGAACGGTAGCACTGGGTGGGTGCCAGTGGCATTTCTTCCCACAGACAGGAGGTGGCATCAGGCACTTGCTCGAGGCCAGACCCGAGGGACATGGGAGCTGGAGTGGGAGAGGCTCGCTGGGGTCCCCAGCCCGGTCCCGCTCCTACCGAATTTGGAGTAGAAGTAGCACTCGGGCATCTTGGTCACATCGTACTCGTGCAGGAAGTCACACCCGTCACCCTTCTTGCAGAGCCCACGCAGCCAGTGCTTGCACACCACCGTCTTCTCCCTGACGACGTGCCGGAAGGGGCACCGCATGCCTGGCCCCAGCACGCACCCGCTGTCAGAGCCTGCCCGTGCCCCGCAGCTCCTCCAGCCCTGCCCACACACAGGAACCCCCTGCCCAAGCACCCCCCACTTCCTTGGCTTTGGACATGCCAGAACTTTCCTGGATGTGGAGATTTGGAGCACTTACTGGGTGCACAGGACACAGTCCCCTGGAGGATACCAAGGTCTGACTGCCCTGGAGGTGTTCAGGCTGCCCCTCCCCACCCCGAGTGCAGAAGGGATAGGAGCCCCCATCCAAAGGGCCAGGGAGAACGATGGACTCTGAGCAGCATTAGCATTTCAGGCCAAAACCTGCCAACCCACTGGCCATAGGGCCACAGAGCAATCTGCCACAGACATGGGCTGGTCACGGAGCAGAGAGGGGACCCAGCCAGCTCCCTGGTGTCCCCAGGATCTTGCAGGGTGGTGTCGGTCCCATCCTCATCCCTTCCCAGCACTCACCCTTGGTGCACAGCCCTCGGTGGAAGAACTCGCAGACAGCCGCCCCCGGCTCTGTGGGTAAAGCAGGGCAGGGAGAGCTTCACCCGCCAGCCCCAGCGCTGGGACCACCATGCCATTGAGGGCAAGAGCACCTCAGCCCCCGCAAAGCTGTGCCAGATGCCTCCCCAAGGGAGCAATGCCCAGAGCCAGCCTGGCCTCGGACAGGAGCCTGGGGATGAGGCAGGACAAGAAGCACCCAGGCACTGTGGTGGGTGCAGCAAGAGCCAGGAGCACCAGCAAGGAGAAGAACCCCAACACCTCCTGCACCCCTGTCACCCTCCAAGGACCCTGTCCCCAAC
Organism: Burhinus oedicnemus; assembly: GCA_008921705.1. Classification (NCBI taxonomy): domain Eukaryota; kingdom Metazoa; phylum Chordata; class Aves; order Charadriiformes; family Burhinidae; genus Burhinus; species Burhinus oedicnemus. The sequence continues at coordinate 259,382 of VFFE01007135.1, read as the reverse complement.
TTACTGTCCATACCCAGGAAGGGCAGGGGCCGAGCTCCTCTCTGCTGCTCCACATCAGCCTCCAAGTCAAACCTGATCTTCTCCACACCAGCCACCAGCTCCTGCATCACCCCAGCTCTGGCAAGAGTCACCTCCAGCCCAGCACAGGCAAGGAGCAGAGCTGCAAAGGGGCTGGCAGTGGGGCTGGCCAAGGAAGCCACAGGTCTCCCAAGGGAGCACCACACTGCAGGTCACCGCAACCACCCTGGGCCCCAGCAGCACTCAGAAACACTCCTCCTCCTCCTCCCTGAGCCAGAGCAAAACCAGCACAGGCAGCAGCCCCGAGCACTCCATTTAGAGAGAGAAGCTGCCCACATCTGATCTCAATTTGCAGCCGTGATTGCCTGCTGCCGCAGCCCAGCTGCGGGGAGCTCAGCCCAGGGCCCCCATCGCATCCCCCGTAATTGCCTCTTTGCACCGACATCTGCTTTTCCTCCAGCCCCGGCTCGGGGCAGAGCAGCTGGATCACGTCTCCCGGGGTCTCCCAGGGTCTGCCGGGGCTGGCCGTGAGCTGGGTTAACCCCCTCACACCGGGGCTGTTGCTCAGCCTTAAACAGAGCCAAACGTGGCCTGAGTGCTGTAACTGAACGCTCAGACAGCAAGGGACGGATCCTGTGTGGGTTTCATTGCGCTGTGGGTGCTTTGAGCATTGCTGGGTGCACAGCAGCACCGTCCCCAGCCCCGCTCTCCAGCAGGACAGACCTACCTTCCCAGGCTCCTGGTGGGGACAGCTATGTCACGCCTTGTGCCCTGATGAGAAGCCCCTTCTGTCCCCACCACCGGGCTGGGGACTTGCATGCATGCCAGGCTGCAGCGGCACGTGCTGGGCAGGACCATGGTGCCACGCTGCTTCCCCATGGCTGCCAGGTGCCCACCCAGAAAAGACCGCGCAGCCCCTGAGTTTAACCTAGTGCTCCGTCCCTCCTCCATCACGCGGCTCCCGCAGCCACATGCATCCCCAACATGCGCCCGGAGTGACGTGGCCTGACACATCGGGGATGGAGACCTGCTCCCATTCTGTCACTAGCTATAAATGCACTGGACCAGCGCTGCCCGCCTGCCGGAGCGCTGCCTGCGGGGGCCGCGGCCACAGCCCTGCGCTGGGTGCTGTGCACTGACACGGCATTGAGCAGTTGTGCCGGGCACATCCCATGAACACGCTGGGTCCCACACCGAGATGCTCCCCCCGTGCTGTGCAGATGAAGGGTTTTGGGGAGACTATGGGTGCAGCTCAGCTGACCTGCCCTCCCCTGCAGCAGGCACAGGCTGGACACTACTGGCATTGCAGCGGTGTTGGCATTACTCCCTACTAGCCTGAGAGCCATCGAGCTGGCCCTGTGCTTGCTCGCTCAAAGCGTGCCGGAGCCACCATCCCGTCCTGTTGAGCGGGGCCATGTCCCATGCATGCTCAGCAAGCCAGCGTGCGCTTTCTGCCCCGTCGGCTCGTGGCAGCGCGGTGCTGCCAAGCAGGAGGCTGGAGCCGACAGGTGTCACAAAGATCACGATTGCCAAGTGACGGTTGCAGGCGGCTGATGCTGGGTCGCTCCAGGGCCTCTCTCTTCCTCACAGCACCAGTGTGGCTCTGGGGAGCAAGGGGATCCCGGGAAGGGGTGCAAACCCCAGTGACCTGCCCCACTGCTTTGCATCAGAGCATCAGGAAGGGACAAGAGGAGCCAGGTCCTCCCAGCAACCTGGTGACCTCGCAGGAGACAGGGACCAGGACCCTGGGCTCAGGGCAGGGTGCAGTGGCCCGGGAACCCTGGCACAGGACGGAGGGGCTGTTCTGCAGTGACCAGGGCAGAGGCAGCCCGGTGAGCTCAGAGCCACCAGCTGCAGCTGCTGTTGTTCTCCCCAACCCGGACAATAGCCCAATGTCCCACGCCATGGGGCCTTATATTGGCCCTGGCACGCACACAGGACCCCATTGTGTCCCTGCTGCGGCACAGCGCTCGCTTGCTCCCACCGGCTTCAGCAGGGGAGATCCCTCTGGGATGACAGAGGCACCCAGCCCCTCCTAGGAGCTGTTAGAGGGGCTAAATTCTTTCCTCCCCATCCAGCACAAGTGAGGATAGACTGGCCGGTGCTCCCAACAGAGCCATGCTCTTCACCCACTTGGGGAAGGGCTCCGGGGCTGCTCCAGGCGCTTCGCTCCATCACAGCCAGGGAGGGAAGGCACCCTCCATGCTGGCAGAGCCCCGCTTGCCCCGAGGACTGAGCTGCGGGAAGCTGACCATGGGAAGGGAGCGACCCACCCTGCTCACCACCCCAGATGCAGCCCCTCCACCCACCCTCCCTGGGGTCAGCAGGGACCACAGCAGCCCCACGGGGCTGGGAGCACCCAGGGCAACCCCAGCCCTGGCCCCCAGCCCGTGGGAGCAGGGACAGCCAGCCCTGCCCCGCCATCACCTTCCCCTCCTCCCTGGCTGGCAGGGAGCAGGGCTGCGGAGAGGAGAGCAGCATCTTGGCAGAGCCGTCCCTTGGCAGGAACCAGCCTGGCCGGAGGGTCCCAGCCTGGAGCCAGATCCGGCCAGCAGGAGCTCGCCCGCTTCCTCCCGCCACAGGCAGCCCCGCACGATGGGCAGATAAAGCACGGCCGCCGCAGGTGCCAAAATGCCAGCCAGGGGACCAGCCGCCAGGCAGGACACCAGCCAGGGACAGGCAGCAGGACAGGGTCTGGGGACTGTGGCAGCACAGAGAAAGCCGGTCCCCACCTGTGCAACAGGGTGCAAACACGCATGTCCCCACACGTCTCGCCCCCTAGGAACTCAGGCCACTGCTGTCACTACCGTTTCCTTTTATTCTTTGCATTTGTACATACATGGTATAAAACCCTCCTCTTCCACCTGCCTGCACCAGGCCAGCGTCGGCACTGCCCATCCAGACTAGCCCATGACAGCGGCCATGCCGCACGCAGGACACCAGGGCTCACGGGAGGTCCCAGGCATTCCTCCCACAGGGCACAGACCCACGTTCCCATCAGCATCCCCAGGAGCAGCCGGTGCCAGGGCTGGCTAGGGGGCATCCCCGTGACCCTCAGGCTGTTTGGAGGGTCAAGCCTCTGGGATGGATCCATCCATCCGAGGGATGGGGAGCGAGCCCCCACCGCAGCATGGGGCTGGAGGCTCGTGGTCTGCAGAAGGTCCCCAAGAAGCCCAGGGAGCTGGAGCTGCCCACGGTCCTGGGCCCCTCTCTGAGATCCAGAGCCAAGTCCTTCCTCATGGGAAATCTCCCCTCCATTAAAACCAAAAACGAGAGTAAAGAAAGTTAAGTACAAATCAGAGAGCAGTAAAAACCGTGCGGCAGAAAAAAAAAAATATATTACTAAAGGGGCTAAAACTTTGAAGCCTCGTCTTGTTTGATCCTATATTGCTTTACATGGGCAGGAGAGGGGGGAAGAAAAGAGCTAATATCCAAAGTCCAACAGAAAGAACCAAAATTGAGTCTGCTTTCCCCTCCCAGGATGTGCTGGAGCTCTCCAGAAGCCGAGAGGTGTCGGGGCTTCCCCTGGCCCCAGGAGCAGAGCGCTGTCCTGCCACGGCACATCCACCACCGGACGGGGAGGGGGAATGAGTGAGGAGTTGAGTCTTCCCTGGTGCCACCCATTGCAGCACCAGGGTATTCGGCCCCGTGTCCAAGCAACCGCAGATGAGAACCAGACCCCTTGGCTCGGCCACCCGCCTTTTATACTCTGATCTCGTCGTCATCTTCATCGGCGAATGAGAACTCCTTGTCAGGGCATTTCGGAGGGCCCCGGTGGCTCGGTGGCCCGGGGATGGGGCTGCGCTCCTCCAGCCCTGAGGCGCAGCTGGATGCCGAACTGCTGTCCCTGGGGCAGCGGCCACCAGTGCCGCGGGACGGGCTCTGGCTCAGTGGGGCTGCTGCCACCGCCGGGGAGCCAGGCAGGGCAGCATCCACCTCCTCCTCACGGCTCTCCTCCACCTCAGGGTCTTCATCCTGCTCCCACTGCTCCTTATCCATGATGCTCAGGACATCCCCGAGCATGGAGGGCCCCAGGTCGATGTGGAAGGACATGATGGACTCAGCGTGCTTCAGGCCCGCCCCGCTCTTGGCCACCACGACGGGCAGCTCCGTGATGTCCCCAAAGTCGCGCTCATCCAAGCTGGGGCTCAGCGGCCCAGCAGCCGCCCCATTCGGGCGCTGCTGCTCTTCGGGGCTCACCTCCTCAGGCAGCTTCTTGACGGGACTGGAGGAGAGGCTCTTGGGCAGCTGCCCCGCGCTCCTGTCCACCTCCTTCTCATTGAGCTGGGGCAGGGAGACGGCATTCTTCACGAAGAGGGCCGAGTCCCGCAGCGAACCCAGCATGTCCCGCCGGTCACCGCGCGTCACCGACTGTGAGCGCTTGCTGCTGCGGAAGCGGCGGGAGAGCAGGCTGGGTTTGGAGGCGCCCAGCTCCTCGCCTGCCTCCGGCCCCGGCTCCCCCGCCTTGCTGGTGAGGAAGGAGGTGTCCCCGAAGGCGTCCCCCGCACGTCCCACATGCATGGTGTGGCGGAAGTCCCCCAATGGCGCGCTGATCATCTCGGCCGTCAGGTCGGCCCGCGAGCGCCGCTTGGAGTGGGCAGAGTTGGAGACGAGTTGCTTGAGGATCGGCATTGCCGCGGTGGGGAGGGGTTGCACCACACTGCACCAGGGCGGCCGAGATGGAGCTGCGCGACCCACGGATCCGGTCAGTGCTTGTGCCTGGTGCTCCGCAGCTGGGCTCCCACCGGCGTCACAGATGGGTCACTCCTAGGGGACAGGAGAGAGGGACGCGGTCAGGCTTCGAGGACGTGGATGGGCATGGCTATGCCAATGCCAGCCCTTACCCTGCCAGGCTGCAAAACCTGACCCCATGCCCACCAGCTCTGCTCCCCCGGGAATAGCCTCCATGCAGGGCATCGCTTCCAGGGGGACGGGTCCCCAGACACCCCCAAGCTCCCCACACCCCCTAAACGAGCGGCTCCCAGACCCCATCCACAGAGCAGACATGCAGGAAGGACCACAGGAGAAAGACCTGGGCACAGGGACGTTGCAGGACGATGCCTGACCCTGTGCCCCAGGTAAACAGGCACCAAAAGGGATGCAGGGCACCGTGGGCACCCGCTGTCCCCTCCCCATGCAGCCCCAGCCTGCCGGAGCCGGGCACAGCAGCGCTCGAGCCTCTGGGAGCCGCACACTGAGAAGATGCCTGGGATTTTTTTTTTTAATTGGAAGAAAGCAGGGAGGAGCAGACGCCAGGAGGAATTGGAAACAGACGGCAGGAAGTGTGCGAGGAGGGCGTAGAGCCCCCGGGAGGCACCGTCAGGCAAGCGGCATGCCGGGGGGAGCCGGGTCGGGGACAGGCAGGCACCCTGCTGGTACCCCTTCATGCTTGGCAGAATGGGGACATGGGGACACAGCCTTGCTGCTGCCCTTGAGCACCCCAAAGGCCACCACACTGCTCCTCACTATATCCCAGCGCTGAGCCCATGCGTGGTTGTGCCCACTCTCCCTGGCCACCTCACTGTCACCGCTGTGACTCAGGGGTGACAGCCAGTGGCAGAGATGACGAGGGCCCTGACTGACCGGGATGTGGAGAGGCACATTCCTCCTTCCCATGGCCACCTCGGTGCCACCAGCCAACCTGTCCAGCCCAGTGCCCGTGGCGCCACAGGAGGGGACAAGGACAGCGACCACGTCACTGCATCCTGTGCTTCCCTGGCGCCAGGCAGCCCCAGGTGGTCCCGGGAGAGGCTGACGGGGAGGAAGGGCTCACGGCTGCTGGCTTCCTCCCTCCGGGCACCGCCAGCGACACGGTGGCCCCGTGACATGCACGGGGAAGGGACCGATGTCTCTCTTCTAAGCAAGCCTCAGGGCAGGGGCTGTGTCCCCCCTGGTGCCCACCCAGCCCCAGGGTGCAGCTGAACGATTCCGTGGGGTCAGCTGGAAGCCAGCCCTGGCCCCACAGCCCATGGGCAGTGACAGCAGCACGGTCCCAACACAAGCCAGCTCCGTACCCGCTCAGCCGGACACCGCAGGGGGCTGCAGCATCTGCCTCACACTCCCAGCACAGCTGGGAGAGGTCTCCCACCCCCATCCCTTCCCATACCTGCCCTGCGACGCCCCTCCGTCCCCCACCACGGCAGCGGGGCCTCAGGCAGGCTGCGGCCAGGCCGGTCCGGTGCAGGCAGGACGGACTCTGACCCCACATGGGTGCAAAGTCCCGGTGCCCGGCCCTCCCCTGCTTCTGTATGGGGCCGGCCATGGCAGGCACACCCCACGGCACGGCATCGGTGGCACATGGCTGTGCTCTCCATCCATCCCAGTGCAGGATCCCACCACCCCACGGAGGTGGCAGCACAAGCCCTTCTCAGCAGGGCGACCGCCCGGTTCTGCTGCGGTGGAGCCCTGGGGATGCGACGGCACATGGAGGGGGTCTGGCCGGGGGAGCCCCCAGTTTATCCCCAGCAGCTCCGGGACACCTTCTCCACACCCTCAAACCAGGAGCCGAGTGGACTTCTTCACCCCTCGCCCCATCCGAATGCAGACAAGCAGCTCGCTGGAGCCCCGCTCCCCTCGCCAGGATCTCTCACACCCCCAGCCAAGCATGTGTGCGTGGCACAGACATTGTCCCCTTGCAAGGTCTCCTTTCAGGCCAGCATTCCTCCAGCCTTTGGTTTTACATAAAACAAACACTCCCGGCGAGCTCCCCAGCTGGGCCAGGCAACCGTGCTGCTGATTTAGGCCATCTGGGGACTGTCCCTCCCTTGTATTTAGATTTCGGGGCCAAGTTCAGCATTTGTGAGATACTTTGCAAGCTGCGGCAAAGGGGCCACCGGGAGGTTGGAGCGTTACCGGCGCGCCGCAGCAGCCGCCCGGGCCAGCAGCTCTGCATCACCGTCACAGCTTCCAAAAAAGCCACCGCATCCCCCCTCGATGCTCCTGCCCACAAAGCTTTTTCAAAGCAGCCAAAATCTCCCTGTCCCTTGATGCTTCGTTCCCAGCTCAGCCCGAAAAGGTGACAGCAGCGCAGCGGGACACTGCTGCCCGCACAGCCCGGCTGCCAGCCCCATCCTGCCCAGGGGGAGCGGGACACAGAGCCTTTTTTTTTTTCTCCTCTCACTTGGGGAGAGGAGAATGGATCCTGTGACATTCCCACTGCCAGCACTTTCACAAAGGAAATCAGGCCAGGGAGGCTTCACTGCTGCCGCCTCTCCAGCTACCTACCAGGGAAAGCCACTCTGTAACCCGAGAGATTTTGCAGGCAGGCTGGCAGGCAGCGCTGCCGTCCCGGGGCAGGGAGCCCAGAACACAGCCAAGTCCCAGCAGGGCTTCGGGGAAAGGGGAGGAGATGGGACCTGCAAGCAGGGATGGAGGACAAGAGGGATAAAGTGAACCGGCAGACCGTGCGCTGCTTCCCACCTGCCCTCTCAGCCCCTTTGGGACCACGAGGTGTGAGGAGCGAGAGCCTCCGGTCCCGGGGGACACAATTTCCCCTGTGAACGAGTGGCTGTTTGCAGGACGGTGGGGTCCTGCAGCCAGCGTGGACCGGGGGGGGACAGCCCCACTGGGTGCAGAGCAGGCAGCAGGGACCGCATACCCTGACGGCGCAGGCTTCCCACGAGACACCCCCCCATCCTCCCCACCTCATGCCGCTCAGCACCAGTCACCCACCGGGTCCAGAGGGCACCAGTGGCTTAAAGAAAGAAGGCAGTGCATGGGTGCACACGGGGTAAACGCCGAGTCCAGCCACGCTCCCACACATCCTGCCCCCGGCTCATCCCGCTCACAGGCTGGGAAGGCCAAACCCACGGAGGGGGAAAGCATCTCGGCTGGCCCAGCCGGCTCCAAACGAGCCTCCCCGGCTTTGCCACACAGAGCACCCCAGGCAGCACCCTCCAGCCCAGAGATCAGAGGATGCTCTCCCCACCCTGCCGGGTGCTGGGGCAGGGGCTGTGCTGGACCGGTTGGGCCCCCCCTGCCAGAAAGTGGGGCTGAGCAGCCGGCGACTGCCCGGGGCCAGGGAGAACCCACAAGCCGGCCAGGGAGGACACGCCGGCTGCTCAGCCCCACTTTTTGGTGTGCTGCCCCTCAGGGATCCGGCTCAGGCGGCCCTTTGATGTCACTGCCTGGCAGACAGCTGCTGGAGACAGGGCACGGATCACACCCTGCCACCGCCAGCCCCAGGAGGGGACCAGCCCCCTGTCACACCCTCGCGTCGGGCTCCCCAGCGAGTCTTCCCAGGCCCTGGGGGCAGACGGTCCTGTTAGTGCGGGCAGCCCAGGCGCCCCAGTGACCGCCTCCTCCCTGGCGAGGGTGACAGGTCTGGTCCTGTCCCTGCCACCGGGACGCTGCTGTAGTTCATCCGTGGGATGCGTGGAGCAGCCCCGGCAGCACCTCTGGAAGCAGGAAGGCAGCCGGCAGCGAGCGTCAGAGCTGGGGCCAGCGAGACGGCTCGCCGGGCTGGGAGGCGAAGCTTGGCCCTTGCCAAGGCTATCGGCACGCCGATCAGAGCCAAGCTGGGGAACTCACCGCCCCAGCGCCGGCACACCGGTGCCAAAAGCAGAGCAGCGCTCCCCGAGGGACTGCCAACGACCGGGAGCTAGCCAGAGTTCAGCGAGGAGCTATTGGCAGGACACGCCAGAACACGCACAGGACCATAAATCCTCCTGCTACGGGGCCACGAACCAGCCCATGGCTCTCCAGGGCGAGGAGGGGACATTTCCGGGGGGAAAGGTTATCTCCTCACTGGCCCCAGATCTGTCTCTCACAACAACAGGGGCTGGCCGGGGTCCGACAGGATACCGGGGCTAAACAGACCTCCCGACCTCCACCAGGCTCCAAATTCCTGTGGTTTCGCTGGGGTGGACGGGAAGTAAACAGGCAGGCTTCCCACGGCTTGGCCGCGGCACCCTACCTGCCGGCGGGGCCCAGCACCCTGCAGCCGGCCGGCTTGGGGGGCCCGCGACCGCGGCAGCTGTTTGCGCTCACGACAAAACCCAGGGAACAAAGGGAGAGACCGCCACGGTCAGCACAACGCTGCCGGCAGCGGGGCTGCCTGCGGGCAGCGGCGTGGGACTGCCTGTTGGGGCCGTGGAGGGAGCCCCACTGCCTGGGCAGCCCATGGCACAGAGTCAGGCGGCTGGCCCCAGCGATGGGGATTCAGGCCAGCCTTGCTCTTCCCCCCCAGGACCCGAACCCCCTGAACCTCCTCGGTGCTAAACCTCAGCTGGATTCACTCCACGGTCTCCGAGGGAGCTGTGTCCAAAACAGACTTGTTTACTGAGCACCCAGCTTGGGAGAAAGCCCCGTCCCAGCGTGCAGAGACCTGCGCTCCCTTCACTGCCTCGCTCCATGCCTCAGTTTCTCCCCCAAACCACTAACGATCCCAGCTCCCTTTAGAGCGGCCTTCCTGATCTATAGATTCGGCACTCGGAAATATCTATACTTAACGCTGCTACCGCCGGGGTCAAACCAGGGCGGTGCAGGCTGCGTCCGGCTCCCCACGAGCAGCCGCTGCCCACCAGCCCCCTGGCTCTCCGGGCGCCAGAGCGGGTTTGGGAGCCAGCCCCGTGCCCGGGCTTGCAGAACTGGGCAGGTCCCCGCTCTCGGGGGCACCCATGGGAGCCGGCGTGGGCTCCCCAGGGATGGCGGGCAGTGCGGGAGGGCAGGCTGGGGAGCCGGCCGGGAAGCCCTGAGCCCTGTCCCAGGCTGCTGGAGGAAGGGCTGGAGGGGGATTTCGGGCGGCTCTGACTCAGCACCCGCCTGCGCCCAGCCCCGGCCAGCCCAGGGGTGCTGCTGGACCCGCTCCAGCTCGGTGGAGGATCAACCTTTCCGAGAAGGGCCGCGGGCAGCCACCGCCCCGGCTGCGGCCACCGCCGGCTCCGGGGACGGCGAACCCCCCGTCGGGCTCGGGAACCGCGGGCGAGCGGCCACCGGTCGCCACCGCCGGGGCGGGGTGAGCCGGGCCGGTTCCCCACGCTGGGCAAACACGGCTCCGCATCCTGTTAACCCTTTCGCCCACCCGCGCCGCGGCCCGGCCCCACGCCCCGGTGGAGGGGGTGTGTGTGCGGGGGGGGAGGTAGGGGGGGTGTCACCGCCTCCCCCCGGCCAGCTACCGGAGCGGGGCTCGGGACACCCCGGGGGACCCCGCCCGCCCGGACAATAGCCGAGCCGGGGCCCGGCTGCCTCCCCCCGCGCCGAGCCGAGCCGTGCCGGTGAACCGGTCCCCAGCGTGCCCCGGACCCCCCCCGCCCCCGTACCTGCGCGCCCGGGCCCCGCTGCCGGTCCATGGCCGAGCCGAGCCGAGCCGAGCCGGAGCCACACCGCACCCCCCACTACCGCCGCGGCGGGCATGATGTCATCGCCCCGCCCGGGCCAATGGCGCGGCGCCACGTCACGGGGTAGCCCCACACCCTCCATTCAAACCCGAGTGGGGCGGTGGGGGGGGGCGGTAACCCTTGTCCCAGGCGCGGCCCCCACTCGTGGAGGGGGTCCCTGCGTGGGGTCACGAGTGGGGACCCCGGCCCCTCCATGAGGATCCGCGAGAGTGGGGGGTCCCAGCTCCCTTCCTTCGGGGGGGGGGTCTCGAGTGGGGTCCCTGGGGGCAGAGCAAGGGGCTGGCTGCACCCCTGGCAGACCGGCGGGGGGTTGGCGAGGTGGGGGGTGACCGACTCTAATTAATTAAGGGGATTTAAGAGCCGAACTGAGCCGCCGGGAGGAGGCGGGTTCAGCCCCGGGGCAGCAGCGATGCCCTCGTTCCACTCGTGACTGTGACACCCACGAGGCTACAGCACCCACGCTCGCCCTCCACTGTCCCCCAGCTCTCTGTCCCCAGCCAGCCCTGCTGCTCCAGCCCCCTCGGGGGTCGCAGGGCCCCTCCAGGCCGTGGGTCAGTTGGGTGGTCCGTGGTCGGGACACGATGGCGGGGTCATCACGGCCGCCCTGGCCCCCCGGCGCTGGTGATGTGCTGAAAGGGAGAGTGCAGGGCTGCACAGCCGTGCTTGGGGGATTAAGGCGAGACCTTTGTGGGAGAAAAGGGGCGGGAGAGACGAGATTATCCTGAATCTGCCTAATGCAGCGATTCTTGCATATTCCGGAGTGCCTGGTGCCTCTGTGAGGGAGCCACGCTGGGCCATAGGGGGGTGGCGAGAGGGGTGCTGGGATGCACCAGCCGTGCGACCCCAGGGGCGGTGTGCTGGGGCACGACGCTGCGGGGGGCCGAAGATTTCTCATGTCACCGGTGCAAGGAGCTCCATTCCCCAGGTTCAGCAGCACTAACCCGGGGACCACGGCTGCGGGACCAGCCAGAGCTGAGCAGCACCAGGCGCTTTGATGGCTCATCTGGCACAGACTCATTCCTCCGTGGGAAGGGCAGGAGGCCACTCTTGGCATAACCATGGAGCCATCGCTCCGGTGAGCAGCGAGGGTGAGCGTGGCACTGCAGAGACGCTGGGGTTGGCACGGTGGAGAGGCTCTGCCCGCAGCCCAGGTGGTCAAGCACCACCCCGCTTCCACCAGTGCCTGCAGTTTCCTTCCCAGGCTGTGCTGCTGCCTCGATTCACACCAGTGCCATTTACATAGCCAGTTCGTTTGGCAAATTTTATTTTCCTTGCTTTCCATATGGGGAAGCTGTGGCAGGAGGCAGCGCCCCATGTCCGCAGTCGAGCAGGGGTCTCCTGGGAGCCACCGCTGGCTGCAGTTGTGGTTTGTTGGTGGGTGAGGAAGAGGAGAAGGCTTTGCCAGAGCCCGAGCTCCCAGCTCTACCCACTCGTGTGGGGCCAGCGCATGTTAATTGAAGGCTGGCACGGCACCGGCACGGCGCTGCTCACCTCACCTGACGCTGTCATGGGAGCACGGCGCTGGCTGAGACAGCACAGTCAGAAGGGATTAACATCAGCCTGCTGGTGGGAGCCGCCGGGGAAGGCTCCCGCAGGCTGGCCTAACTCCGGCTGGGAAGAGCAGGCACCCACTTAACTTGAAAAACTGCCTGGGAGAGACGAGCCCCTTCCCATCTCCTCCATGGCAGCTCAGACCAGGCAGAGCCCCGGGGCAGGATCCGGCCCTGGGGAGGTGGTGGCGAGGTTGGGGCGCTGGGAGGCTCGGGAGCGGGTGGCTACATTGCTCCGACCCCTCCTGAACCCATCACCGCTTCCTTTTACTGCTTCTCAGCAGCTTTTGAAAGCAGAGAAGAAAAAAAGAAAAGGATTGAAAAGCACATTGAAAAGCAGGGCAGGGAGAAGCGCCCGAGTTTCCCAGCAGCCCCGTCCCCTCCTCCTGCTGCCAGCGCCTGCCAGCTTTGTCTGCCGACGCTGCCTCGGCCACGCAGGAGATGCTGCCGAGCAAGGCGGGTGCTCTCTCCGAGCCCCAATGCTACAGCAGGGTGTGGGAATTGCCGTCCAGACACCCCAGGGTGCCAGGAACAGGGCATTGCCCCCACAGGCCCCCCAAATCCCTCCAGCCTCAAGGCCCAGAGCTGGAAACCTCCCCAGCAGCCCCAGTAACCCCCACAGACACCAGCTTGCACCCACAGACACGGGGTTTCACCCCTTCCCCATGCCAATCGCCCAAGGGTGAGCTGTAATCCAGCTAACCAGTGCACCCCGGCAGGACCACGCTGCGTGCTCACCCCTGGCACCTCAGCACCCACGGGTGCACGGGTGAGCACCAGGACAAGCTGTGTGCAGGTCGGAGCCTGCCACGGGCGGGCTCTCCATGCAGCCTCCTGCCTTTCCCACCCGCACGCTCCCCTGGCCGGCAGTGCCGGGGAACATGCTCGCACAACCCTCAGCCTGCCCGGGAGCCCATCGCCTGGCCGCGGTGCAGCCGCCCCGGCTTCCCCTGGGGGATCCCACCTGGAGCGTGGCTGCTGCAGGGACCCGCCGTGGCCGACAGCACCCATAGAAACCCCCTGCCCTGGCACAGTGTCAGCACAGGGACCCCTTTGGCTGGGATGCCACGGCATGTGCCGGGCACCCAAGCCTGTGGGACAGGGTGCACAGACCTGGGTCCATCCTCTCTGCCGCTCTCCTCTCCCCGCCGCCCCGGGAGGGCTCTGCTGCCGTCCCCGCCACCGGCAGCTCTGCCCGTGCCGTGAGCTTCGCAGCCTGGCACGGCGCAGGAGGCGGCAGGGCCCGGGGCACGTGGGGCTCTGAGGATGCGCCGAGTCCCATCTAGCCCCTGGCGTGGCAAGAGGGGCTGTCCCTGTCCCCGAGGCCCAAGGCAAGGGAAAGGTGGGGACACTTGGCTCTGCCCCAGGAGCTGGCGGGGAATCAGGGAAATCTGGAGGAAAGGGAGAGCCCAGGCTGCAGGGCTGCTTCTCCTCCACTGCACACCGAGCATTTCTCTCTGCTCTGATTACGCCTTGCTTGATGCAACCTCAACCTGGAGAATGAACTGTTACTGTCTGACTCCTTCAACAGCAACGCCGCTTTGGCAAAATAAATAAAAATAAATCATAGAATTCAGCCCAGGTTTACAGTTCACAACCCCTGTTACTGGTACACAAACTTGTCCCGATCACATCTAGGGCAGTGAGCGGGTACTGCTGTGGTGCTGTCCCATCCGCCTGCCAAGGTCTGGGGGTGAAGCTTCTCCCCTCTGCCCCTCTTCGACTCGCCAACCTTGATAAGCAAGCGGTGCTCTGCCCTTGGGAGAACCGCAGGCCACCGCCGAGCAGGAGTCGGGAGATACGTCAAGGCCAATTCGGTTCCCGGGGACTGATTGCTGCCAACAGCTCACCCTGCCCGTCTGCCACAGGGAGCAGCCTGGAGAGCCAGCAACGCAGGCAGCAGCGGGGCTGGGTATGGGCAGCCCAGACCTGCCTGGAGGAGACAGGGCAGTGGGAGTGATTTTTGGAAAGAGCCAGTTGTGGCAGCAGCATGGTGAAAGCCGATGTGGGAGAGAGATGGCTGTGCTCGGCAGGGAGCACAGCACCTTCCCCCACGAGCCCAGCCGGTCCGATTGCATCTGTGCTGTGGGGAAACTGAGGCAGCACAGGCAAGCAAGAGCTCCCACTAGTGCCACTGGCACTCAGCCCATCTCTGCTGTGCCCACACTGGGTTTTGTGCCCTGCACAGCTCCCAGACTGTCCCCGAGGAGGTTCCCTGGGCAGCAGAGCGTGAACCCACCGCTGCGGTGGGATGTGGGATCTGCCACTTCCTCGGGTGCTGCACCCATCAGCCGTGGGAAACCACGAGCAGAAAGGGCTCGTCCCAGCTTTGCCACCATTGCTGCCACAGGGCCCCAGGCGCTCTGGCCACAGCCACACCAGTAGCCTCATGGTGCCAGCTCCAAACCTGTCGTGGATGTAGCTGCACCCTGCAGCTTCTCCTCCCTGTGGCCAGGGATGAGCCGGGGCCAGAGTGGGCACATGGGACCTGGGCTCTGCTCTGCCCCAGCTGCCAGGGCTGTGGCACCGCCGTGCCCTGCAGCACATGCAGATCCCACACAGGCACCGCCTGGGACCCACATCCCAGTGTCCCCGCAATGGGGGATGTGTCCAGGGACTGTGTTGGCGCTCGCTGGGTTGTTGCAGCTCACAGGGGCTGGCACATGTCCTGCGTGGGAGGGGACCATCCCTCGCACAAGCAGCGTCCCTCGCACGGGGAGCGTCCCTTGCACAGGGAGCATCCCTCGCACGGGGAGCTCGCCTATGTTGCTCGACTCCCCAGACCTGCTCTGCCCCACGTCTCTGTAAACTCCATGTCCCAGCCCCGGTGGGAAGAAGGTCTCTCTTGCACAAGCCGGGACGCCTGGGGCTGGAGCCGGGCTGCAAATGAGGGGCAGGATTTGTCCAGCCAAATGCAGAACCCCCCTCCACCCCCATGGCAATGTCTTCACCCAAGTGGGGTGTCGCAGCACCCTTTGCTGCCCAGGGAGGGGATGGGCACCCCTGGGTGCTGCGCTCCCCTTGGCACCAGCTCCCAAGTAGGTCGGATGAGTCACCTGCCAGAAATGCCCTCTGCTCCTCGCCAGCTCCAGGGCCACTGTGACATGTCAAGGTGGGGACAGCACTTCTGCCGGTGGCTGTGGCTTGGGAGCAATGCCACCGCAGCATCCCCAGTTTCTCCCCAGCCCAGGGAGTGGGTGAGGGGGGGCTGCGGCACTGGCTCAACGCACCCCCAGCTTGAACCAGTCCCCAAATGCAGCGCCTGCAAAACGCTCTCTCTAGCAGCCCCAGACCCTTGCCCACGCTGGGGTGAGGGTCCAGGCATGTGCCTGCAAGGGGCTCCAAGCCCCAGCCCTGCCACCAGCAGGGTCCTGCAGACCCCACAGCCCCCAGTCCTGGGAGCCTCCAGCAAGAGGACAGCCCCCAGCCAAGGAAGCAGGCGCCGGTGCTTTGCTGCTGCTGTCGGCAGGCTGAGCCGACCCCAGCCCTCAGCTCCAGACCCACTCTGTTTGCTGCCGGAGGGGTGACGAGCAATGGAACCCAAGTGCATTACCCTGATTTTCCTGCCAGGCTTGAAGGGCACAGCAGGCAGTGAGGGCGGCTGCAACCACCCCGGGAGAAATCCCCAGTGCCGATGATGCCGAAAGCACCCAGTGCAGTGGGGTCACCTCCCTCCTCCCCTACCCCACCACTGGGTCCCCTTTCCCTCCAACCACAGACCCCACTGCTCCAGGATGGAAATACGCAGACATACGGCCACCACGGCTCCCCGCACTGTTCTGGACACTATCCCGGCACCGCAGCCTCTGGCACCCTCTGCCTGGTTCTTTCCCTGGTGCCATAGGGCTGACACAAGCCTGGCCGGGGCAGCAGGACAGACGGACGCATCCTGCCAGCCCATACGCTGCCGCAGCAGGGTGACAGAGAGGCGAGACGAGCTGATCCTCAGGCTGTTTATTGGCATCTCCCTCGGCTCAGCCCTGGTGCCACGGCCCCGCCGGGCTAGTGCCGGGCTCATGGGTAGGCACTGCGGGGGTTTCGCTATGCAGAGACCACCAAAACGGCCCTGGAACCCCCGGGCATTGCCACCCCCACATGCCCCTTATGCTCCCAGGCCTCTGTGCAAAACCCCATTAAAAAAACCCCAAACCACCAGAAATGCAGAGGGGTGGCTACGGTCACTGCATCGCCCTGTCTGAGCCCTTGCCAGAGCCCCGGCGCAGCCCCAGGGTGCAAAATCAGGGGGGACATCAGCACCACTTGCACCCCGGTGGGGCTCTCCTGGGATTTAAGTCCTGGGTTCTCCTTGGGGGGGGTTGTGCTCAGCCAGGCACAAACAAGGGAAGGAATTAATTGCCCCCTGGGTTCCTGGCGCAGTGGCTGCCCCCTTCTCCCAAAGTCTGGGGGGGTCCAGGGTGGGGGTTTCATGTCCAGAGGTTTGAAGATCAGCAGAGCTCCTCTTCCCCTCTGCAGTTGGGGGTCTCTTTGTCACCACTTGTCCCCATGTCCTGGGGGAGCCACAAGTGGAGACTGGTGGAGGGACCAGGGTTTTGGCATGGCAAGGGCCCCTGCACCCAGCCTGGTAGCACCCATGGGACCCCGGCGAGGCTGGCAGCAGCTCAGGGGCAGCCATGGCAGATGCCAAGGCTGAAGTCTGGTGCCATCCCTCCGGCACTCCGAGCCCTCCCGCCCCACCTCGGCTGAGGAGTCCGGAACGCAGAAAGCTTTGGCTGAAAAGATGAGCTGGGTTTTGCTCCCCAGCCCCAGGGAAGGCGCTCGGTGTTCTGCTCCGGCACTGCCAAGAAAGAGAAACATCCACTGCGGTGCTGAGCCTGGGGCCACTGCTTGCTTGCCATGGCACCGCTGCCATCCTTGGGCTGCGTGGCCCTTCAGCCTCTCCGCTTCCTCCTCCTCTTCCCCCCCTCACAGCTTTTTTCTATTTTCTTAATTTCTTGGGGCTTTTCTTTTTTTTTTTCCTTTTTTTTTTTAATACTTTTTTTTCTCCTGTTTGTTTTTACTTCTGTTTAAATATCAAACGAAAGAAGAAAATCCAGCGATGGGGGCTCTGGAGCCGGGGGCCAGGCTGCTGGGTGGGCGGTAGAGGGTACCGGGCTGGCTGGGGGTGTTGCCGGGGGTCTGGGGGGTGGGAGTCCTGCTGGCTTTGGGGCGGAAGAGGCTGCCCTGCTGCGTGGAGGTGCTGTTGGAGAGGGGCACGTGGTCGGGCTCCCCCGAGTCGCTCTCGGTGTAGCTGTACGCCTGCGCTCGCGAGATGCCCTTCTGCTGCCGCCGCCACGAGTTGTAGTAGGTGGGGTCGCTGATGTAGTGGTTGACGAAGGAGTGGGCTTTCTGGTGGCCGGGGTCCACCTCATACTCGCTGTCACTGCCCTAAAGAACAGAATTGGGGGGGGAGGGGTGAGCATGGAGGGGGGGCCGTCATTCCCCAGCCCTCAAAATAGGGTGAGCTTTCCTGGTGCTCTTTTGGGGATGCTGGCGAGTGCATCCCAAAAGACTAGGGACTGGGATGGCTGCAGCACCGCTGGGGTGTTTCTGCCTCTTGCTAAAGCAAAATAAAACCTCGTACAAAAGGCTTGCAGGCTGCTGGGGCCCCCTTGGGCGGGGGGGGCGGGTGTCCCTGAGGCTGTGAAGCCCCTGAGCTGGCGGGAAGGGTGTTTTTGGGAGGCGGGTGCTGGCGGCCCTGCCTCTCCGCTGGCGGTAATTGGATTCAGCTTCCCCTCGCCGTGCACAAAGGGCCCATTGAGGCGGTGGGGAAGCTGCTCCGCGCCAGCTCCAGCTCCCGCCGCTCTTCACAGCTCCTCAAAAGCCACTCCAGCCCCGCTCAGGCAAGAGGGAGCGGAGCCGGCATCCGCTGTGCAAAGGCAAAAGAAACAGCCGGTGTAGGCAGCGATGGGGGGTCCCTGGTCTCTCTCCTGCTCGGGGACAGCCATGGAGACCTCCGGGACCTTCCCCTGGGCTTCAGCCTCATCTTTTCAGATGCTGCCCAGCATCCATCCTGGGGGCAATGCTCCCATGGCCTCCCCGGGGAGCTGCCCGCGGTCACACTCTTGCCCGGCCACAGCTGCCCGTTTCTCCAGGAGGAGACAAAAGTGCCATTTTGCAGGGTTGGCATAGCCGCGGCCGTTGCCACCAGCGACCTGGCAGCAGGACAGTCCCCAACCCTGCTGCCCTCCTGTCCCCGGCAGCCCTCGGGGACCCCCTGCAGTGCCATATCCCCAGCACACAGGCCAGGGGCTGTGCCAGCTTCGCACTGGGTCTGTGCCACAAAGCCACAGGGGACGCCGCTGCCTAAAAGTGGGATGGGGCAGGGGAGCGGGACCAGCATTGTTTTTTCCAAATGTGCACCAGGACCTGCATCCTGGTGGGCAGAGAGCAGGGCTGATGCCCAGAGAGGGTTCCCAGCACCATCCATGTTGCCCCCCTGCCTCGGGTCCCCTGTGTACAGCCCCAGGCGGTCACCTGAGAGTCGGAGACCTCAGAGGGCTTCTCCGTCAGGCTGCTGCTCTCGGCGGGGATCAGGTCATTGTACTTGGTCACATCTTCATCCGAGTAGTGGAGGCTGCCAGGGCTGGGCCGCGGTGGGGACCTCGGGGAGAGGCGGGTGCTCAGCGCAGGTCCCCCCTCAGGGATGAGCCCAGCTGACCCCCGGGGCAGGCTCAGGGACCAGCCCTAACCTGTGCCAACCCCCCACCAAGGACCCTGCCCACAGGCTTTCAGGGATTCCCAGCTTTTCAGGCTGTTCAGCATCCCAGCACATCAGGACTAGGGCAGAACCTGCAGCTCATGGCAGGGGGGGACCTTGGGCAGAACAGGGTCCCCCCCTGGGGTGCCAGCCCTCCCCAGCCCCATGCCCATCCCACAGCAAGTGCACGATGGAGGGATGGGCACGATGACTGAAAAAACTCCCCCCTGCCCCGGGAGGGGACTGTGCTGGGTGGTCCCTACCGGGTGTAGATGCCATTCTTCCGGCAGAAGGAGTTCTTGATGGAGAGGCGCCGGTTGTTGAGCTCCAGGGCGGGGAAGCTACCCTCATCCAGGCTCACCATCTCACCGTGGCTCAGGCCGGTCGCCTTGGAGCCATTCCCTGTGGGATGGGATGCTCAGACCTTCACCGGGCAGCACAGCATGGGGGGGGCCCAGACCTTGCACAGGGGGCTGGGGAATGGCCCAGGGATGGTTGTGTCGGCTCCGGTCTTGGAGAGACCAAAGCTTGGGGACACTCACGAGGTGCCAGTCCCAGGGCAGCAGCCCTGCATCAGCCCCGTGCCCAGCGTCACTGGCTGTGCTGAGCATGCCCGCCTTGGCTTGCCCCCTGACCTGCCCCATCGCCTCTGGCTCTCTGCTCAGCAGCTCTGTTTGCTCAACGAGGAGGTCTGGATTTTCCCCACAATTTGAGCCCTTGATAGAGCTAAGAAAACAGAGCTGTGTTTGACTAATCCCCATGACCTCTGCCGAGCCCCCGGACTGCCCTGCCTCTGCAGCTGACAGTGGGACAATACACTTACTTAATCTTTAGCTCCCAGCACTCTCCAGGAAGCCCACAGCATCTTTATCGGATGTCACCAGGTCTTTGGAGGAGCCGTGCCCCAAGGCAGGCTCCCACTGCCCTGCTCAGACCCCAGAGGCAGGCAGGGAAGCCCCAGAGAGGCTCCTATGGGGTCAGGGCTCTGCACCCGCTGGCTGGCACCCCGGAAGGTCCTGTCACCACCCACCACACCCCCGGCACTCACCTGAGTCTGACTTCTTGGCATACTTCTTGCTCTGCCCCCGGATGATGAGCACAAAGACGAGCAGGAGGATGAAGATGAGCCCCACCAGGGCAATGACCACCAGGAACCACCACTCCTCGTAGAATGGGTTGGCTTTCTGGGCTGGGGCACAGCAGGGAGGATCAGAGCAGGACTGGCATTGTGGGCAAACCAGTATAGATGGGAGACCCCGCTGCAGGGCATGGGGTCACCTTGGGGAACTTTGTGAGACTGGGATCCACGCAAGGGAGCAGGTTAAAGAGGGATAACAGGGGGCTTTGCAAGGCGAGTGCTGGCAGATGCTGCTGGCAGTGGGACTGGGGCTCTGTAGGAGTCAGGCAGGGTTGGGGACACGGGTTTCAGTGATGGTGTCCTGGTTTCAGCTGGGATAGAGTTAATTTTCTTCCTAGTAGCTGCTGTGTTTTGGATTTAGTATGAGAATAATGTTGATAACACATATTGTTTTAGTTGTCGCTAAGTAATGCTTACATTAAGTCAAGGACTTTTTCAGCTTCCCGTGGAAGCTGAGAGGGAGCATAGACAGGACAAGCCGGCCAAAGGAACATTCCACACCATAGATGTCATGCTCAGTATTTAAATGGGGGATGGCCAGGGAGCAGGAATCCACGACTGCTGCTTGGGATGGGCTGGGCAGTCACTGGGTGGTGAGCAATTCCATTGCATCACTCATTTTGTATATTCTTTTACCATAATAATTATTATTATTTTCTCTTCCGTTACTGTTCTATTAAACTGTCTTTATCTCAGCCCACAAGTTTTTCCCTTTTCTCCCTCTTCTTCCTATCCCACTGGCAGGGGGAGTAGTGAGTGAACGGCGGCATGGTCCCAGTTGCCGGCTGGGGTTAAACCGCGACAGATGGCCATGAGAACAGAGCAACACTGGGACTCTCCCCTCAGGCACAAGGGTGACAGCATCCCCCCGGGGACACCCGCATGCTGCCCCTGCTGTCTACCTGACACAGAGGGGGAAGGCGTGCTGGGGGTCCCGTAGCCGTAGTCGTTCACAGCGATGACACGGAAGTCGTAGCTGACCCCCTGCTTGAGGATGTCCATGCTGAAGGTGTAGGAGGTCACCTCCTTAGGGATGTCTTTGATGAGGATGTCCCAGAGCCCCTCGTCTGGAAGAGAGAAGGTGCCTGGGAGGAGGGGGCCTGGCACTGCAGGACTTCCCAGGGTGAGAGGCTGATCTCCCTCCATCTGGGAGTGTGTGCCCTCCGCCATCTACCCAGCCCTCCCGGTCCCAGCAGGCACCGAGCTCACTTGCTGCAGCATCATTAAAAAGCCGTAATGATGCTCGCGGCTGATCGATCGCCTGCCCCACCCACAGACGAGGCCAAAAGCAGCTCCCTGGGGACCTGCTCCCCCCGCAGCCCCAGAGCATCCCCGGCAGCCCCATCGGCTCACGGGAGCAAGGGGTTTCCCTCCCGGGTGCTGCCCCACCACGCAGGGAGCGGTACCGACCCCCGTTAGTGATCAATTGGGTCGTCTGAGCTGTGGTCTCTGCAGCAGGGAGAAATCATTAACTCGGGGCTGCAGGAGAGAGCGCGGCTGTGCCTGCTGGCTCCCTGCCATGGGGATGGGGAGTCCCAGCTGCCAGCCCTGCCTGCCCCTGCCTGCACAGGAGCAGGGCTCTGCAGTTTTGGGATAGCCTTGGTACCCCTCGAACCCCCTTGCCTGGCTGGGGAAGCGTCAGGACCTCCATGCCCACAGAAGCAGCAGCACTGATGGGTGCTGCTCTGCGGCTCGCCAGCCCCTTTCCATCAGCCCCACTCAGCACCCTCTCGGCAGTGTGGTCCTCATGGACCGCCACATAGCCAACACACTAGACTCCCGGGTCCTAATCCCCAACACAGCCTGTCAGGTGGCCTGGGAGAGGTCAGCGTTCCCTGCCTCAGTTTCCCTTTCTCCTGAAGCCAAGACACCGGCAGTAACAAGGTGGGGATGGAAAGCAGAGAGGAACTGCAGTACCTGAAGGACGGGCTTCGATGACATATCTGGTGATGGGCCCTTGGCCAGGGTCCCCACTCGACCAGTGGATGGTGATAGCCGAGCCGTAACGGGAGATGAAGGGCTCACCAGGGGGACCAGGGGCACCTGGGGACCCAGAGTAGAGCTGGAGGCACGGGGGTACAAACTGGCATGTGGCCATGCCAGCCCCAGTGGCACCAGGGGAACTGTCCCCATGGCATCTCCTCCTTTGCCCCAGCATGGCATCCCACATGTCCCCCTCTACCTTCCCCAGGCCCCGTGGTGATGTTCGCCTCAACGTCCGGCCCGTAGGCGAAGGTTTTGGCCCGGACTCGGAACCGGTATGTCACGCCTTCAGCCAGGTCCTTCACCTTCATCCACAGTGGGCTGTTCCCCTTCACATCCACCGTCACGATCTTACTGACGCCTGCGGGGACGGAGGCTGAGCTGGGTGCTCCTCAGAGCGCTCCCAGCTCCCCTCAATGCCCCCAGCCTCCCCCTGGTGCCTCCGCCATGCCCTCACCGTCCACAGGCATGCAGGGCTCGTAGACTAGCCTGTAGCCCTCGAGGATGCCGTTGGGCAGTGGTGGCGGCTCCCAGGACACGTTCACCGATGTGGTGGTCAGCTCACTGAATCGGATGGAGCCGGGGGCACTGGGAGCTGCAAGGAGTGGGGTGGCCAGGGCCAGCTCAGTGTTTCTGGAGGACACCCCCGGCACCGAGCCAGCCCCTCTCCCTGCCTCCACCCTAACAGGGCTGGAGCACTTGTCATCACCATCTCACACCACCCTGGTGCCACCCTCCTGTGCCCTCATCCCCACTGCAGCAAAGACCCTGCCAGGGCTCTGTACACAGTGGGGGGGAATGAGTCTCCTTGTCTCTCTCCTCCCAAGACCTTCATCATTCTCCAGGCTCAGCCAAGACCTTCACCTCCATGTCCCCCCAACCCACAAACCCTTTGGGGTGAGCCCGGGGCTGGTATCTGCTCAGGGCTGCAGGAGCAGGAGCTGGGGTGCAGCTGGGATGGAGGGGCATCAGCTGGACATCACTGCAGCTGGACCCATGGAGACACCTCCCTGCAGAGCCCAGGGGCAGGAGGGTCTGGATATGACCGTGCTGAGCGAAGGGCTGGGGGCAGCCATGCCGTGGGCCCCACCTGCCTGCTGTGTCCGTCCCTTGACAGGGGGGCTGCGGGGTCCATCTCCTGCCGCATTGAAGGCGGCGACACTGACCCAGTACGAGGTGTACCCTGTCAGGTTCTTCAGCTTCACCCCGTTCTCGGGCAGGAAAAGCGTCTTCACCCGTGCGCTCTCGTTTTGGCGCTGAGCCTCCCAGAAGTAGATCTGCAGGAGGAGGAGGAGGCATGGAGACCTGGGTGATGCATGGATCCAGCCCATCTCACCTTTCCCAGGCCCTTTGCTGTGCCCAAACACCCCACGCAGCCCTGCCCGGGCTCCTAAGCCCCTGTCCCAGGGTGGCTGGGGGCTCTGAGCACGCTGGAGGGAAAGGCACGGCCTCTCCTCCGGGACGGCTGGGCATCAGACACGACCCCCGCTCGCAGCCGGCTCAGAGCCCAGCATCGCTGCGCCGCAGACCAAGCACGCTGAGGCCACCTCAGCTGTGCCCGATTCTCAAAGGACGGGGCCGAGCAGGAGGAACGGCCACGGATGCGGCCACGGAGCGTGGGGCTGGGCAGCGCGGCTGCATCCCGGCTGCATCCGAGGGTCGACGACGCCACCTGCCGCCCCGCGAGTGCTCGGCACCGGGATGGGACACCCGGCATCTCCCCAGCATCCCTTCCCCAAGGGCACGCATAGCATCTCCCAGGGCACCCAGCATCTCCCCAGATCCAACAACACGCATAGCGTTTCCCGGGAGAGTTCATCACCCCCCCCCAATGACACCCAGCATCTCCCCAGGGCACCCAGTGTCCATGAGCCCCAGCTCAGTGGCAGCTCCGAGGTGATAGAGTGTGGTACCTTGTAGCCCTGGATGTCGCCGTTCTGGCTCTCAGCAGGTGGCGGTTCCCAGGTGACATCCAGCTGGGTGGCCGTGGCCGCCTGCACTGCCACATTCTGTGGCGCACCGGTGGGGACTGTGTTGAAGGAGGGGACAGTGTGATGGCTCTGCTAGGACCAGGGTGGGTGAAAGACCCCCTTGATCTGGGGACACACACTGCCTTGTCTTGGCACACCAGGGGTGTTTAGAGAGGATGGGGGCCATGGGGATGCTGTGGCATATAGGAGCATAGGGTACCAGGGCAGTTGAGCCCCTGCCCTGCAGCTCCCAGCCGTGGGCAGCCCCTCACCAGGCAGGGCCGTGCTGGTAGACTCACCCGCTTCACCCACGAAGACCTCCTGGGGGGGACTGGGGGGACCCTCGCCCACAGCGTTGTACACGCTCATGCGGATCTCGTAGCGCCGGTGTTTGCTCAGGTCTGCGGGGAAAAAGGGGAGAAGGTATGAGTGGAGCCCTCCCTGCGACCGGCAGTGTGGGGGTCCTGCTACCCCCGGGGGACCCAGCAGAGCCCCCCTCGCTGGGGAAGAGGGGGATGTCCCCCAGGAGCAACAGGAGCAGACAGGCAGAGGTGTCCCTGGGCACAGGGCATTCATCTCACCCCAGTTCACCAGTGGCACAGGCAGGCGCAGGGGAGGGACACGTGGGGGTGGCAGTGGGGAGGACAGCACGGGGAGGCAGGGAGGGGCAGGGGGAGTGGTGACTTACTGTCCAGCTCGTACTGGGTGAGGGAGACCTCGCTGAGGTTGTGCACGGCGTAGACAGCTGGGCGGCACAGGGCAAGGAGAGCAGGCAGCTGGTTAGTCCCACACACAGCAAGGCACGGGTGAGCTCCCTCCTCCGAGCACCCACCCCAGCACGGCTGCCCACTTCAGGGGTCCCCTGCAAGGGCCCTGTCACCCCCAGGTGCCAATGGGGCTGTCACAGCACCAAGGACTCTTTCCACTCTCCAGCCCCATCCCCAGAGTGGCACAAGCCAGGTCTGGGCATCAGGGTCTCCATGGGGGTCTGACCATGGCAAGGGCAGTGGATGGGGCAAGGTCCGGTCTTGGGCTCTGCCTTTGTCACTTGTGTCCCTGCTGTTCCCAGAGTGGATGTGACCCCGTTCCCTGCAGGGTCTGAGGATGGCAGCCCACCCGGACACACACAGCGGGACGTCACACAGACACTCATGTTAGGTGCAGACACGTGGACACCCACACTACAGGGACACGGGGGCTGAGCACAGCACACTGAGCCAAGCGACATCGCAGACAGGCATGTTAGGGACCATGGACCTGGTGGCCTGAGGGGGGCAGTGACAGCTCTATGGGGCACAGCCTGACCCTGACAGATCCAGGCTGGCACCTGGGAGAGATCATGGAGCACGGGATGGTGCCCTGCCCTGTCCTCCACCCACCACCACCCCCCCAGCCACACGTCCTCAGGCTCGGTGGGGCCACGAGCACTCACGGGTGAGCTCAGCCCATGTGGCACCGGGGTTGCCAATGCCACGCAGGGTGAAGCCGCGCAGGCTGTCGTACACCAGCTCGCGGTAACGGAGGCGGAAACCCAGCAGGATCCCGTTGATCTTGTCCTCGGCCGGGGGCTGCATGGGGAGGACAGTGAGGGGCTGCTCTGACTCAGGGCTCCCTGTCACCCCGGAGATGGCTGTCCCCAGTACGCCTTGGTGCCATCTCCCAAGGGGGTGGGTGGCCGGTCCCACAACACCCCGCAAGGCAGAAGGGACAGTACCTGCCAGCGGATGAGCACCGACGTGGTGGTGTGCGGGGTGACGGAGAGGATGGTGGGGGCTTCCTCCGGGGCTGCGGGGCAGAAGTGGGTGGTGAGGCTCTGGAGGTGCCCTAGGCACATGGGGATGCCTGGGCAGGGGAAGATGCCCAGGCATGGGAAGACCCCCTCTCCTTGCCCCAGGAGCCGCAGCCTGCGCTGACCCGCCTGCAGGGTGGTGAGCGATTCCGACTCCTCACTGTACTCGCTGTCCCCAATGTCATTCGTTGCCTTCACACGGAACTTGTAGGAAGTGAAGGGCTTCAGCCTGCGTGGGAGCGGAGCGGGATGGGGACGGTGAAGCCAGCAGGTGACCCCATGAGCCACCCTCCTTCCTTCCCGCAGGGCACATTGGCCAGTTGTTCCCAACCCTGGGGCAAGCACTTCTCATTGGATGGGGAAAATGAGGCACGGGGCAACTACCCAAAGTAGAGCCCATCGTTTCCCCAGCTCCCCATCACCCCACAGCACTGCTGAGGGCCAGCCCATGCCTCACCTGTCCACGATGAAGGCGGTGGCATTGCGGCTGACGGAGGCGGAATGCAGTGCCCACTCGCCGTTGGGCAGCTCGCGGGTCTGCACCGTGTAGTAGCGGACAGGGGAGAGCCCATCACTGCCCGGCTCCCAGGAGAGCAGCACGCTGCGGGCTCGCACCTCCTCCTGCTGTGCCAGCGGCTTCCCAGGGGGCTGTGGGCGGTCTGGGAGAGGCGAGGGGCTGGGAGCACCACGGGCACACCGTGGGCACACACAGCTCCCACCATGGGCTGGATACCCCCCTGCCATTACCTCTCTTCTCAGTGGTCACCACGAGGGCTTCGGCCGCCTCACCCCAGCCCTTGCGGGTCTGCGCCGTGATGCGGAAGAGGTAGGTGGCCTCAGGCTGGAGGCCGGTAGCCGTGTACTGCCGGGTGCTGGGCTCCAGCACCTCCACGGTGGCTGCGTTGGCCATGGTGGTGTTGAGGCAGTGGGTGACCTGGTACGCTGCGGGGAAGGGAGTGGCACGGTGGGGCTGGCAGAGGGGACACCATCCTGGGCTCTCCCCGTGCATGCCTCCCTCCTCCATCCCTGCCCACACACGGGGCCAGCAATGAGGGCGTTTTGGCTCCTTGCACAGGGGAGCTCATGCACAGGCAGGGACCTAGATCAACCTGCTGAGTGGGGAAACCCCAGCCCCAGGGGCAACAGGCTCCGAGAACCTTGGGGGTTCTCAGGGAGCTGGTCTCT
This sequence comes from Burhinus oedicnemus, assembly GCA_008921705.1. NCBI lineage: Eukaryota > Metazoa > Chordata > Aves > Charadriiformes > Burhinidae > Burhinus > Burhinus oedicnemus. The sequence goes on along the minus strand of VFFE01007135.1, from coordinate 232,715 downwards.
GCCCCTCCACATTGATCCCTGCTCCAATGGGACCTCTGCATCCCTCTGCAGACCATCCCGGCATGGCACAACCAGGATGGCTCCCCACCTACCCAGGATGATGCCGTTGGGTGCTGCAGGCGGCTGCCAGACGAGCCGCACCGAGGTCGTCCTCACTTCAGGGAAGAGGATCCCCACGGGGGGCCCAGGCACTGGAGCAGGGGAGAGATGGGGTTCACCGGGGGGTGCACAAGTGTGTCCAAAGTACCAGGCCCTGTGCAAGCTGGGCTTGACCCTGGGCACTGGCAACGAGAGCCCTGGGTGTCCCGGTCAGGGGGGAGAGGGATCACCCCAGGGAACAAGGATGGGATAGGATGGGATGGGATGGGATGCCCTTAGGCACCCAGGGGACCTGCTGTGAGCCCATTCAGGTCTCTCTGCCCATCCAGGTACTGTTACCTACCGTCATCCAGCGTCCGCTCAAGGATGGGGGGCCGGCTGGGCATGCCATCGCCGATCCTGGTGAAGGCCAGCACGCGGATCTCATACAGCGTGTACTTGCCCAGCCCACTCAGCTGGGTGCTGCGGGAGGCATTGCCCTCTGCCAGCCAGAACTGGGCATGCGCGTCTGAGTCCTTCTCCTTGAACATCACCTGCAACAGACCCCGTGTGACACAGCCGGGCAGGGCCACAGCCCCTGGGACCCCCCTGGAGGATGGGGCAGCGTGGCCAGGGCTGGCACAAATGGGCACCACTTCTTGGAGGTGGCACAATGTCCCCATTGGCAGTCTGCAGAGTGATTCCTCCCAGGGAAACCCATGATTCCCAGGCTGCGGGTGAGACTGGCAGGGCACAGGCAGGGCTGCACAGAGACAGAGCCACTGCGCCGGGGCTGGGGAAGGTGCTCACCTTGTAGCCCAGGATGAGGCCATTGCAATCTGCCTCGGGGATGTCGCTCCATCGGACCAGCATGCTGCTGGAGGAGGTGGCCAGTGCCGACACATTGCTGGGGCCGGAGGAAGGCACTGGGAGGGGGGATGAAAGCGGGGGTCAGTGGCCGGATACAGCCAGGGTGGGTGCCCAGCACCATGGGGTGGGCAGTGGTACCTGACTCCCGGGTGCGTCCCACTACCGAGTGGCTCCAGGGCCCCGAGCCAATGGCGTTGAAGGCTTGGACCTGCACCCGGTACTCAGTCCACTCCTCCAGGTCCTCAATGGTGTACTCCCGCTCCACGCGGTCATGGATGACGTGCACTGCCGGCTGCCCTTGCCCGTCTGAGCGTGTGTACCGGATCTTGTACCCCACCGAGTCGGGGTTCCCATTGTATTCCTGCTCCAGGAGGGGCTGACCCCATCCAGCAGAGATGGGCACCATCATCAGCTCCCACAGCCACTCCAGCTCCATTCCCCCTTCAGCTCCCCACCCTCCCACCTGCCCCCATGAGCCCTGTGCCTGTGGGCACAGACGCCTCCCCAAGCCATGGTCTCCCCCCTCACCATCCAGCGCAGCCACAAGCTGGTCTCACTGGCTGTCCGCAGGGTGACATTGGCGGGTGCCACATCGGGGGGTGCCTGCAGGGTCTGGATCCTCCGGGAGGGCAGGCTGGGGGGGCTGGTGCCCACGATGTTCACCTGCCGCATGCGGAAACTGAGAGGGGAGAAGGGGGGTCACGGCAAGGGGCAAGATGGCTCCGGTCCCCCGAGGAGGACACCGTGGCATGGTCCCAGCCACTCGCCTGTAGTAGGTGTAGGGCTTCAGGTTGGGCACCTCCATGGAGCGGGTGTCGGGCTCGTTAGCCCGCTGGTGGATGAGCCCCCACTCTTCGGCCTCGCCGCTCTGGCCCACCTGCGGGATGGGAGTGGGGTGAGCTGCCCCCCAGCACACCCTCACCCCCCCCACCCCCAACCACCCCATACCTGTGCCTCCACCTGCCAGCGGGAGATGGAGGTTTTGCCATCATAGCCTGGGCGAAACTGGAGGGTAACGGAGCGGGGTCCGATGTTGGAGATGCCCAGGTTGGTGGGGGCACCAGGGAGCTCTGTGGGGAGAGGGCAGGGTGGGTGGCACCGGCCACTTGCCCCCAGCACTACCAGCAGCCCGCCAGCATCCCTGTGCTGCCACGCTCACCTGGTGGCACCCCTGAGGAGATGGTGGAGGAGGAGACCTGGCCCTGGCCCTTGGAGGTCATGGCAGCCACCTCGATGGTGTAGGTGGTCAGGGCGGTGAGACCGGTGACGCGGTATTCCAGGGTGACGTTAGGTAGATAATGGGTCACCCGCGTATTGGTGCGGTTGTACTCCTCCCAGGAGATTCGGTAGCCTGAAACGCACCCCGTGCCATCAGCCCCCCTCACCGCCCACCCCGAGGAGCTGAGTGGGGCCAGGGGAAATGCTGCAGGGTGGGAAGGGGACCAGGGTGGGAGATGCTGTAGAATGGGAAAGGGACCAGGGGGAGATGCTGCGGGGCGGGAGAAAGGGGGCTGAGGCAGGAGCCGGGTACCCACCGGTGCTCCCTTACCCGTCAGGATGCCATTCTTCTCCACCGGCTCCTGCCAGCTGACCTTCAGGGATGTGTCCAGGATGTCACTGAAGCTGAGATGTCCCACAGGGCCAGGCACTGCCCAAAGACACCCAAGCTCACTATGCAGCCGCACACCCAAGGGCAGGAGCCCTCAGCACCCATGGGACCCCCTCAAGGACAAAGCGCGGAGGGGGCTCCCCTTGGATGGGGCTTCCCAGCACTCGGCAGCACCCTCTTTCCACATCCCCACCGGCAGCACCAGTGGGACCAAGTCCCCTGTCTCGGGGCTGCTCCCACCCTCCCCAGGAGCTGCACATGGGCAGGGTCCGTCCCGCGGGAACGCAGAGCCTCCCCGTACCGTCCTCGTGGGTGCGCACCAGCTGGGGGGGGCTGCGCGGGCCGTCCCCCGGCGTGGTGAAGCACAGCACCGAGGTGAAGTACTCGGCAAATTTCCGCAGTCCCGCCACGTATCCCACGTGGACGCTGTCCTGGAAGTTGGGCCGCACCGTCACCACCGTCGCCTCCTCCTCATGCTCCGGCTCCCAGGCAATGAGCTGCAGGAAGAAGGAGCTGGGACACCGATGCCAGGCACTGATGTCCCCACCGTGCACGTTGGTACCACAAACACCGTTCTCCAGCACCTCCGGCCTCCTCTTATTTATTTGAAGTTGATTAAATATCAATTAACGGTGCAGGGAACACTTGATGCCTTTAACAGCGCGTGTTTACCCATATGAGCCGATATGGAGTGCGCGCTTTGTGATTAACTCCTATTGATAACAGCGCGTAATCGCCCGCTCGCCTGCATTTAGGAGGGATGTTTGGGCATTTAATTGGTATTGTGCAAGATAGCCTATAGCAACTTAATTAAATACTAATTAGGCCCTAAAAATACTAATTAAAAATACTAAGTGGCATCTAATAAGAATGTTAAATATCCTACTTGCTCTGGTTATCTCATTCAGCGGCAATTAAATTCCTGAACTTCTTTTGAGTGGATTAAGAAACAAGTTTAATGTTTTAATTCAATTTAATTAATGTAAATTTGAATTAATTGCAATTTGGAATTAATTACAGAGCATGGGAGACTCCGAGCCCATGCAAGTGTTAAATCTCAGTAAATATTATTTTAACAGTCAGGCCGGAACCAATTCAAATCTGGGGTTTCTGTGAGGAGGAGTCAAGCCAGTCTGTGAAGGTCGGCTGAGGAGTTTCCCCCCGGCTGCCCCATTTTTGGGGAGACCCGTGGAAATCGCCCCTCACCTTGTACCCCTGGTTGATGCCGTTGATGAACTGGGGGCTGGGGGGGTTCCAGGTGAAGCGGATAGTGGTGGAGTTGGTGGCCTCGGTCTGCACGTTCCCTGGGGGCACCGTGGGGACTGCCGGGACGAAGGACAGCTCACAGCGGCTCCAGCTCCGCAAGGTCCCCTCCATCGGCTGGGCACCAGGCCCCTGGGACCCTGGGCACCCAGGGTGGTGCCCCAAGATGTCCCTGGCTAGGCCAGCCCTGCCCGGCTCTACAGCCCCTGCTCATCCCTCCCCAGCAGGTCCTAGTCCCCCTGGGTCCCCCAAACCCACCCTCCTGCCACCCGTCTCCATCACCCCCATGGCACAGGCTGTCATTGCTGGGGCGAACGCCAAGCCCCTGCCCATTCCTGCCCGTCCCTGCCTACCTCCCTGCAGTGTCCACTCGGTCACCTTCATGCTGTACACCCCCAGGCCAGCACTGTTGTACGCCGCTACCTCAATCTCATAGTTGGTCCAGATGATGAGGTCCTCCAGGAGCAGGTTGTTGACATCGGCGTTGGTGATATTCTTGAACTGGTAGCCCACGGGCAGCCCAGCCAGGCAGTACCTGGGGACCAGGGGCCATCAGAGCTGCCTGGGATGCTGGGGATGATACACCTGCGCTCCCCCACTGATGCCTACCGGATGATGTAGCCCTTGAGGATGCCATTCTGGTGGCTCTCGGGGGGCGGCTGCCACTGGATCATGATGGACTGGTTGGTGCGGCCGCTGGCAATGACGTTCTGGGGGGGAGCAGAGGGGGGCTCCTCGGGCAAGGACACCCTGTGGAGGATGAAGCAGGGGTGAGCACCCAGGGTCACCCACCCCACCAGCACCCCCAGCTGTGGCTCACCTCTCCGTGTCCTTGCTGAACTGCCCCCTACCCACATCATTCACGGCACAGAGGCGGAACTGGTAGGAGCGAGCAGGGACCAAGCCCCGCACCGCCACCGACGTCAACTCAGGGTCCACACTGGCCAGCAGCACAGTCCAGGGTGCGTCTGCAGGAGGAGAGGGGAACAGCGGGGTGGAGGATCCAACCTGCAGGACACCAGGGTACCTTGCCCGGCTAATGAGTCCCATGGTCCCCAAGGACCCCACAGCATCCCTTGCCCACTGCCCTGGGGTGATGCTGGAGACCAAACTTTGCCCGGTGCCAGCCTAGCCAGTACTAGCGGTGCTGGGGAGGTGGGAGCAGCCCCTTACTGTTCTCAGAGACCTCCACGACGTAGCGGAGCAGGGGGCTGTTTCCATCGAAGGGCTTGGCCCAGGTGAGATTGATGGCCCTTTTCTCCAGGGGGCTGAGGGCGGCCACGGGGCTCTCGGGGGCATGGGGGAGCTGCCTGGACAGGGGGTTAGGGAGGGGGTGGTTAGGGAGGGGGACCAGCCCAGGGTGTTGGCGGGGATGAGGGGGGTCTCACCGGACACGGAGGTGGGCGCTGCGTGAGTCGTTGCCCCCGGCCGAGACCACCTTGCAGGTGTAGGTGCCGATGTCACCCGACCAGGTCTGGGAGATGTGGAGGGTGCCCATCTCGTCCAGGCGCACCCGCGGGCCACTCTCCAGGCTCAGCGGTACCCCGTCCTTCTCCCAGACGTACCTGTGCCGGGGGGAACGGATCCAGGAGTGCTGGCACCCTGCAGCCCCCCACAAGGAGAGGGGACCAGGGGTCCCGCCGGTGTGCCGGGTTCCCCGTGCACAGGGCACCAGGTGGCACTGCAGGACCATCAGCGCAGGGCTGGGGACGGCAGCACCCACCATCTGCCCACTCCCTCCCCAGGCAGGCAGCAGTGATGGCAGGCAGGCAGCTGGGGGGTGTCCGGACCCCCCAACCCTCCCAGCCCCATGGCACGCACCTGACATCCACGCTGGGGTCGTGGGTGACCCCGCAGTTCATGATGGCCTTGGTCCCCTTGATGACGCTCTGGTCCTGTGGTGGGTCGGTGATGCGGGTCCTTGCTGTGAGGGGACAGGGTGAGGCACTGACACTGCCCGGAGGGCTGCAGGGGGTAGCATCGGCAGGGGACAGCCCAAGTTTGCACCCATCCAAACAACCAGCCACGTGCCAGAGCTCATCCTTGGCATCCCCAGAGAGCTCCATCCTGCACCACGCATGGTGGGAGGCAACGTCCACTGCCCATGGATCTGGGCAGGGTCCATCCTGCACCGTGCACGCAGGGAAGGTCGCAGGCAGAGCCTGGCTGTCGCAGCGCTGGGTGACACGGGCGCGCTGGTAGGTGCCTTACCCCAGACGACAAGGTCGGCAGACGCCTCATCCACACCACGGGAGTTGGTGGCCAGGCAGGTGTAGGTGCCAGCATCGGCGAGGTGCGCAGGGCTGACGAGCAGGCTGCCCGACTCCAGCAGGGTGAAGCGCGGAAGCTGCACCGAGCCGCTGGCCAGGATCCGCTCCCCTGGGTGACATGGTGAGCTCCATCAGCTCCCAGCACCCCAGCCATCAGCCAAGCCTGGTGGCCACAGAGCCCAGTGGCCATGGAGCTCGAAGAGGATGCCCTGGAGCCATGTGGGCAGGCAGGGATGGGCAGAGCAGACGCACGGCTGGGAGGCAGACTTGCCCGTACCCCAGTGTCCCCAGCCCCTTTACCTTTCTGCCATGTGATGGCTGGGCGCGGAGCCCCCGAGGTCTCGCAGTTGAGGATTACGGACATGCCATCAATCACCGTGCTGTCCTGGGGACCCCTGGTGATGTTGGGGGCGATGCCTGCGAGGCGGACAGACACACAGCCACCCCTGAAGCCCTTCCTGGTGCCCAGCCTGGAGCTGAAATGCTTCTGGGGTATGGGGGAGTCCCATCCCCACGGGAGGGTTTCCTGGGGTCCCCAAGCTCCCCGTGGAGCCCTGCCAGGGGGTCCCAGGCACATCCCACCCGCTGCCCGGGCTCCAAGGCAGGGGGGGCTGGCACCTACTGGTCACGGCCAGGTACGTGGTGGTCTGCACCTCGCCAGCCGCGTTGCGGGCGAAGCACTGGAACATGCCGGTGTCATCAGGGACCAGCCCGCTGATCTGTAGGCTGCCATCTGCCAGGAGCTGGAAGCGGGACAGCTTCTCCAGGCGGATGAGGGCAGCGTCCTTGTACCAGGACATCTCGGGGGGCGGCACGCCTGCAAGAGCCAGGGCCATGTCAGGCACAGGGCTGTGGTGGCACCAGGAGGGCTGCTGGAGAGTGGCTCACCTTTGGCTTGGCAGGGGATGGCCACCACCTTCTCCATCTCAGCTGTGATATGCCTCTCCGGCTCCTTGACGAACTGTGGTGGCTCTGCAAAGGGAAGCCCAGCGATGAGCGGGGGATTGCACTAGAGCTGGGGTCCTCTGGACCCACCACAAAACCACCCTCTCAGCCCCGAGGCTGAGACTGCCCCAACTCATTGCACATGTGGTTTCAGCTACCCACAGCCAGGGTCTCACCCAGGACGGAGAGGTAGGCGCCCTCGGCCACGGCAGGCACGCTGCTGCTGCGGAGCACGGCCTCACACTCATAGTAGCCGCTGTCGCTCAGCACGGGGTTGAGGATGGTGAGCCGGCGGCTGTAGTCGCTGATGCCACTGGAGAGGGGCACCCCATCCTTCTTCCAGATGATGTGCAGCTTGATCAGCGGCCTGGGGGGGCCAGGAGCACGTCGAGAGCCAGCCCCAGCCCGCATCGAACCTCCCACCTCCCTCCATCCCACAGGACCCAGAAGCCCTGGTGGGAAGGGACCTGGGGGTGCCCGGCCCTGGGGCTGGGCGATGCCAACAGGGAGATGCCCCATCCCCGTCCCGTCCACCCCGCCACTACTTGCCTGGCGTTGGCCACGCACTCCATGGTCACCTCCGAGGTCCCGGCCACCACACTGGTGTTCCTGGGTGGGACAATGATGGTGGGTGCGATGGGATCAGCTGGGCCACCCACATCTGGGGAGAAGGAGGCCAGAGGGACAGCCATCAGCACCCATTGCCTGCCGCCTGCTCACCCCCGGGGTGCCCCAGCCCCCAATGAGGCTGATGGGGCACCCAAAGCCCTGTGCAGGCTTTGCCTGGTATGGAGAAGACGAAGGTGGGAGGGACCAAAGGGCCACGGGCTCTGCTCTCCCATGGGAAGGACGGACAGGGCCAGCCCATCACCTTGGCATCAGGGTGCCTTCACAGCTCTCCCTACGCCCTCTCCTCCCACGGGAGCCCATGGCACCCCATGGCCCCAGCCCGGCCCCCAGCCGGCGTGGCAGCGCTGACTGGCAGGGAGGAGGGAGAAGAGGAGTATATAAAGCAAAATGATTGCCACAATAAAAAACCCTCATGTAGGCGCTGTAAAAATGCGATCGGCTTGAAAGCTGCTGATATAGCTGAATCCATAAACATGGACTCCAGGTTGTTTATTGCACACCGGGACGCCGAGGTACAGAAAAACAGATTAATGGGGCAGGAGGGGAAGGGGGACAGGCAAAGCCCTCTGTGGAAAGGGATAAACCCCCCACAGAGCAGCAGGAGGGGAGATGGGATGAGAGTACCAGCAGGACAGGTGCCACTTTGGGGCATCTTCCCCAGGACAAGCTGTCACCACCTGAACCTCTCGGCCAGGTCCAGCAGGGTCCAAGGGGACTGGAGGGATGGGGACACAGGGGTGTCCCCCAGGCAGGGGCTGATCTGGAGCAACGTGGGTTGAGAGGGGAACACGGGCATGAGCAGGGCAGGGTGTCCCGCAGCAAAGCTGCTCCCGTTGGGGCTACACTGCACCATCCTGCAGCCCAGTCCTGGGGCATGGCCGGATCCAGCCCCGGCAGTGGCGATGGCTCTGCCCGGGATGCAATTAGCGCCTGCAGCACAGCCCAAAGTGCCTAAATAAATTTTGAGGCAGCTGAACTGTTAAGTCAGCAGAAGCCGGAGCCTCCGAAGAGATTTACTGCAAATTAAACTTGGGGGCGAGCCAGGCAGTGCGGGGGGAGTGGGGCCGGGGTGGGGGGCAATGCCCCCTGCACTCACTGGCCACGGTCAGCGTGATGGGCTGGCTCGTCTTGTTGTCCCCATTCTTGTCATTCACTGCCTGCACGTAGTAACGTCCCGCATCCGGGGCCACCGTGGAGAGGATGACGAGGGTGTTCTCCAGCGTGATGGCTCTGCGGGGACGAGCGGGCGGTGTGAGACAGGGATGCAAACCCAACGGCGACACTGATGCAGGGAGCTGGGACCCTTGTTCCCCCAACCCAGCACTCGCACCGGCCTCGGGGCACCCACATGGGACAGGCATGACCCCCAGCCTTCCTCCTGCCTGCCCCAAGCACTGGCCCCCAGACAGGGGGTGGGCTGGGACCATGCCGGGACCAAGCCCCACACCCCCCCGTGCCAAGCAGAGCACATCGGCCGGTGCAGATTAATAGGACTTTTTTTTTTTTTTTTTTTTTTTATGGAACGATCTAATCTGCTGGAAACATAAAATGGTTTGGGGAATATATTTTTTACCATTAAATATGAGATAAAGGAGTTTTATCTCCTCAATCCTGCTTTGCAAATAGAAAGGAGACCAGTTCAATTCCTGCATAATGTGGGTTACAAATTCAATTCCCGCACGCTGCGTCTACCAGTGCCGGGCTTGCTGCTCCAGCAGCACCGGGGCCTGCCGCAGCCCCACGGGGACGCCTGGCACACGTGTGTGCTGTGCCCGGGTCTGTCACACCAGCCGCACGCCTTTCACCCACCATCCTCCCTCTTATTTTCATTTCCTTAAAAAAAAAATCATTTCCCCGATGACAAACAGAGCCATTAGTCCCCGAGCCTGTCTCTGGGTTTTAGCACGATGTGCTCAAGACGTCTGTTAAACATCCTTATTGCAAGGACAATGGCAGCCGAGGGAAACGCAGCCCCTCCGGATGCCGGGGGGATGCGGGGGCGATGCCAGGGGGATGCTGGGGGGGACTCACATGCGGCTGCTGGGGGAGATCTTCCGGCCATCACGAAACCAGGTGACCTGGGGCTGGGGGAAGCTGGCGATGCGGGGCGCACGGATGACGGCCGCGTCCCCGTGGGACACGCTCTGCTGCGTCTCGCTGTCCTCGAAGCTCCCCATGTCTGCGAAATGTGCAGGAGACCCATGTCAGGGGCAGGGGAGGAGCTGGCAACGTGCCTGGGCACTCAGCAGGGTCCGGTCCCGGGTCCGGCTGGAGGCTATGGGGATGGGCTCCCCCAGGGGATGCAGAGGGGCTGCCCTGGGGTCTGCTCTCTGCTCCCCTCCTTGGCAGGGGCGGCTCGGCCGGCACAGGGCACGGGCTGGTGGTGGGCACACACTCATACCCGGATCCGTCCCTGCAGTACCCGGAGCTGCACAGCCCCATCGCCCCCATGCCAGAGCGGGGACCCCTGCCCATGTGTTCCCCACCAAGGACAGGGTGCAGCCACAGCGAGGAGGGCTCAGTCCCGGGACTCCCCAACATCTCTCCCTGCCCAAACCCATGGCTCAGCACCGGGAGCATGCCGGCACGACTTTGGCTCTGCAACCCACTGCCTCCGTCCTGCCCAGCCACTGGCGGGCTGGAAGCGCACAGGAGCTGAGCAGGGTGCACGGAGAAGGGAGTGGGGGATTTTTATTGACTTCCCTTAATTGCTGTAATTAAAAACATGTAAAGAATCTTTTTTTAACGACTTTGCCATTATCATTAGTTGTTAGCACAGCTGCCTTATTAATTTCTCATTAGCTTCCCGATTTGTCATTGCTCCTCAGGAAGGGGTCTAAGGGGATAGGATCAGGAGCATCCCAGAGCAGAGGGGTGACAGAGAGGGGCAAGTCTCCCAGGGCACAGGGCCAGCATCCCGGGACTCAGCACCCTCCTGTCCTGCTTAAACCCCCTGTGATGCCTCCGCATCACCCCCCAGCACAGACACCCAAGGTCTGGCCCATCCTGTGCAGGTCTGCTGGTTCGCAGGATCGGTGCGCAGCCTCCAGCCCGGCTGCATCTGCTCCTGCGCTGATGGATGCGGCCGCTCGGCCCTGCACGCTCCTGTTTGCTTTCAGTAACGATCATAAACGGTGTTTGCTTTAAGCGCTCGATGCAACCGGGGAGGAGCTGGGGCCGTTTTCACACTGCAAAGTGTTTCACCCCTCCAGGGAGCTGCAGCTGCCTGCTCGGATGCGGTGCTGTGGGTTTCCCAGCCCTGGCTCTCTCTGCCTGCACCCCACGCTCTGCCCTGCCCATGGGGTGCCACCCTGCACCCCCAACCACCACGGCCCGACCGGGCAGCGGGAGCAGCAGAGGCAGCAACAGTCCCATCCCTGCCAGCATCCCCCCAGGGATGCTCCGGACTCGCACCGTGCACCCGAGTCGTCCCACAACACCGTGGGCTGGGTGTCCCCAGCCGGTCCCCCGCCAAGCAGGGCTGTCACTTACAGGCCACCTGCACCTCGGTCTGGCGCTGCAGCAGGGCTCCCATCCGGTTGCGGACAATGCAGCGGTAGAAGCCGGCGTGCGTGCGGTCCAGCGATGTGATCATGTACCTGTGGGAGAGAGAAGCCACCTCAGCACACGCCATGACGGACTGCCATCCACCCCAGCAGCAGGGGGGGGACATCCAAGTGCCCGCGACAGCCCCCGGGAGAGGCTGCAGGTCCTACACAAGCCCCCCATTTACTGCCGGGCAGTAACCCCTGCACTAGGTGCCGGCTCCTTCCCCAAGGAGCAGCTGCTGGAGCGGTGTATGTGCATGTCTGTGCAAGCACATATGTGTGTGCACACACGTGCACGCTGGGGAGACAACACAGTGGCCCTCGCTGCCACAGAGGGACTCATGGCCACACACACAGAAGGTGCTTTCACCGCACCACGCACATGGCATGAGCCACCGGCCATCACCTGGTGCAGGGGCGGTCGGTGACTCACCACCGCGAGCAAGAAGGTGCCGGGCAAGCGGCTTTGAGCTCTCAAAAGCAGAGGCGGCTGCTGGGGACCTGGCACCCGCTGTCCTGACCCCTGCGCCGAGCCCCAGCAGTACACAGCAGAGGTACACCGGGGTCTGCTGGTGTCACTCCATCTCAGCCCCGTGCGTGGCCAAGCCCAGCACCGCTCTGATTAGCCGGATCTGAGCCGCCTTATCATCCCCAGCGCCCAGCGGCTGCTCTTATCAGCCGCCAGCGCCAGCAGCTGATAAGCAAATAAAGGAAAATAACCACATCTTGACTCGCCCATCGCCCCCCAGCATCGCCCAGGTCTCCAAGCTGGATCCCACTGCCACCAGGCCTCCCCCACCCCCAGGAGGGATGCAGGCACTCCTGCTCCATCACCCCCCAAAATGGGCTGGACCCCCCCCACTGGCCTCACAGGCGGGTGACCCTGGGGGGATGAGCAGGCACCGCAGCATCGCCTTCCCCGATGGGGAGCGCTCTGAGATAAAGCAGAAAGGGAATAAATAACTAAGCTCAACCCTCCTTGCCCAAAATCTAATCTTGCATTAAAACCTGCCGCGGGCTGTTTCAGCAGAGCTTTGTTTGTTCTTTTGATAACTGAGCGTAAATTAAACTTTCATAAGACACGAGAAGCACGTTCCCTCTGCCGCAAAGTGCGGCAGGCCCCTATACCCACCTCCCTGGTGTGGGAGATGGTGCCAGGGACACAGGGCTCCCACCTCGCCTGGTGGCACCACCGAGCCAGGGTGGGCACAGCGGGGCTGGCATCAAACCTGCTGACACCCACCCACCCATGTGGTGTGCCAGGGGTCACCCGTCCCCGTGGGAGAAAGGAAGATGCCCTTTGGGAATGAGTCCTTGAGTGTCACAGCTGATATTTAAAAATGATCCCCAGAGGCTTTAAATAAGATATTTCAATTCCACAGAGCTGTCAGGAACTGATGTGGACACCAGGAATAATGGGCCCGCTCTCCTTGTGGTGTCCTCGTTAATAAATCACACGCACACGCAGTGACTCCTAAACACACACATGCATGCGGATGGACGGACAGATGGATGGACACTCGCTGATGCTCACCTGCCCACTCAGCAGCAGAGGGGCACACGCACACCCCTGGCCATGTCCTCGCTGCCACGTCCCCTCCAAACCCTCATCCCGGGAAGGGGCTGGTGCAAAGCCCCCGGCACAGCCCGTGAGCCGCCCTGTGGGACCCAAACCGTCCCCACCCTTGGGGCTCACACACACCCATGCACGAAGCACCCACCCATGTACAGCCTCACTGCAGCGCCTTGTCCCCACATGCTGGGAGCTGGGACACCTCCATGGGCATGGGGAGCCTTCACCTCCCCAGTGAGGACACCCCTGCAGCCCCAATTAACAGGTCCTGGTCCCCGCACCACCGGCATTGGATGAGCTATTACAGAGCCGAGCTTTTGCACACACCTAAGAGGCTGACAATAGCCTGGAGAAAGGAAATCAATTACCGGGCGCAGCCTGGCCCGCAGTCATTAACCAAATAAGAGCAGAGACTTTGTTCTCTGCTGCTCAGCTTCCACAGAGGCTTTTATCCAAAATCGCTCTGATTTGATTTCCTTCCCCCATCACGCCTGGCTGTAAGGCGACGGTAACCGATTTCACCTCCTGTGCTGCGGGCAGGAGGTGGAGGGGTGAAGTGTGCAGCCCCAGCACCCCATGCAGCCCCCCCAGTATGAGCACTGGGAGCTGCCACGAGCCACAGCTGCTCCTCTGTGGCCAGGAGCTCCTGGCTCCACCGTGCCACCCAAGCAAGCGGCTCCTCCGCTTGGGGCAGATCCTGCTGCCTGGTGCCGGCGGGCACTGCCCCCTAACCGGGTCGCTTTGCCCATCCACCAGCCCGGAGACAAGTTTTGCACCGCTCGAGCTGGGACGGAGGTCTGGCCATGCTCCCAGCGCAGTCCTTGCTGCTGACGCCGCTGTTTCAGGGGCTTGTTTGGTTTGTTTTTAAAGACGGAGGTTGACAGGGCATCGTCTGTGGGGAAAAGCACTTCCGAAGCAAGGACTGACCCACGCTTCAAAAAAACGCACTCATGGAAAACAACAGCGGTCTCCAGGCTCAGTCAGGATCTGGCCGTGCCCTGCTCGGCCCCGGGGTCAGGAAGGGCTCAGGAGTCAGAAGCTCCGTGCCGGGGGACCGGTGTGTTTGCAGAAGCCGGCGGAAGGCTTTGGCACCGGATCGATCTGACAGATGGATGGGCTGCATGTCGGGAACAATGACCTCCCCATCCATCCACCCAGCAGCTCCACCACCACGAGGTCCGGCAGGGCACAGCACCGCCATCAGCCATAACCCCCCCCCCTTGCCGTGCAACCCTGGCAAGGCACCGGCAGCACCGATACGCTCGGTACGCCGGGCTGCACGCACCGCCTTGTTGTTGTAGGGTTGCTCACGGCGCTGCGAAGCCCCCACGCTCCGGCAGAGCGATGCCCCAGCCTTGGCTGATGCTCCCGGCTCTATTATTGTAGGGTTGCTGAGAAGCGTGGGGCTGACGCTGCCGAATTATTATTAGATTGAGGGGGTGGAGAGGGGCCGGGAAAAGCATCAGCCAAAGGATTTGATCCATCAAATTGAAAGCCAGAAGAGTGCAGAAAACTGTGTGGTTCTTCCAATGCCGCCCAGTAACAGCAACAGCTGGATCGGATTTTGGATATAAGCACATTGGCACGGTCCCCTTTGATTAATATCCTGTATAACGACTAATTAATTCTAGAGGGGACATGTATTTGAATAGTTACTGTGCGATAATGAAATGTCAAGTGAGCATTAAAACACACTTAGCAAAGGTTTAACGACTCCCAGCATCTGAGCCACGCGTCCCAGCACCTCTGCCCGCCCCCAGCCGCAGCGCTGGGCTGCCGCTCAATATGTTCTTAAATAACCCCCCTGGTATTTCATCAGCCCCTGTTAACTCTATTATTGGATCTCAATTAGCTCCCGATTGGAAAGGGCTCTGTTTTGACACACGTGGCCGGAACCATCACCTCTCCACTTGCCAGAAGTGTTTTCCTTTGGTCAGGGGAATTTCGCAAGCGCTGGCAGCCCTGTAAATCGCCGCCTCAATTGGCCCTGCCAGAACAACGAGCCATTTAATAATTAATGCCCACATATTAATCTGCCGCCTTCCTGCTGAGCAGAGAGGGGAGCAAGTGCACAAGCCTCAATCCATGCTGTGGCATCCGGAGGGCTCCAGCGCGTGTTCCTTGCCGGGAGCTCAGCCACCACCACTGCCCAGCTCAGGTGGTATCCTCAGGTCCGAGAGCTCTCCGCCGGTCTCCCTCCCGTGCCTTCCTGAGCCCACGCCAGGTCCCAGCAAGGAGATCCCCTCCATCGCCTTCCCCCCCGCACACCTCCTACCAGCCCTGATGCCCACACAGCTCCCAGGCAATCACTGCCACTTGCTCAAGCCACCCCCCCGTGTCCCCCTCAAAGCCAAACAAAGCACAGAGAGAGGCAGGAGATGCACAAGCATCACCGGCAAAGCCCACTCCGTGCTGCCCATTACCAGCTTGGTGCTATCTCACCGGTGCTCCCGAGGGCTTTACCACATGCGGCAATCCCAAACGTGAAGCCGGCCAAGCTGGAGCCACAGACACCAGGAGCTCACCACTGGGCTCCCACTCAGCCTGGCTGCAGCCCCTCTGAGGTTCATCAGCTCCCATTAATTATATTATTGGAGGGCAATTAGCTCCCCAGGGGAGAGGGCTGTGCTTCACACCTGGGCTGGCACAGAGCAGGGACGTGCTCCCGGCGAGCAGCGGCACAGGTTGGGGTCCCAGCAGGGAGCTGGGGGTGAGTCGCCCCGTTTGCCCCCAGGTCTGTGTTTTTGAGAGGGTTCTGGCCCCATGTTTTACATAATTTGGGAACAAAGGACGGGTATCAAACATCTGGGGCCCTTAAAAGGCCATAAAGGCTTGGCAGGGTCCCATGTGTGCAGCATGCCATGTTTCCTGCACCCCTGGGGGACACGCACCCCAAAGCATCCCAACCCAGCGAGTGGGGATCAAAACAGCCCCAAACCTGCCCCTCCTCGGTAAGCCCATGAAGGGTGGCTCCTGCCCACCTCCCCACGCATGGAAGCAGACGTGGATGGGCAGAAGGCACCATGTGCTGGAAAACCAACCCCAGGGCTCGTAGGGTGTTGGCGAGGGGCCATGGGGCTGCGCTGTGCCCGAGAAACCCAGAACAGCGCCGGAGGCTCAGTCGTGCCAGCCTTGTTTTGCTGGGGGGAGCGAAGCCAGCAAGTGTCGGAGATGTAATTACACTTTCCCGGGCTCTGAGCTCCTGGCAAAGGGGATCTGGGCTCTTGGGAAGAGGTGGGGGATCCTTTAGTAGCTGCTGGGCTCCCGCACCAGCTGCGGAGGGACGTGGGGAGAAGAAAGAGAGCTGATTTAGTAGATAGAAGATGTATCTCTACGGATGGGAGTCTGTCCAGAGGTAATCTATGTGTAAGGTAATTTCCGAAGGCAGCAGGACTCGATGCAACCCTTAATAGGACAATCTCATGTGATAAATTACCAGACCCAACTAATCTGCATGTTAAATTTCTTGTATGAGAAATAAATATCCTCAATTCACCAGAGAAGCGCTTTCCTTCCGAGGATTTCATTAAAGACATCAAGCTGCCTGATTTGCATGTTATGATTCCTTGTACGAGGAGAAGCCAGGCTCCGGAGAGCTCACAGGAGAGCCCGGCACCGGCGAGATTATGCACGGAAAAACAGAGTTGGCCCTGGAGAGCGCAGTGCCGGCGTGCCAGGGCATGGGAGCGGAGCGCACCGGCAAGCCTCCACCGCCCGCCCTGCTGTCACCTTAACAAAGGTCACAACGGCACTGGAGGGGACGGAGCTTTGCCATGGGGTGCCCAGGCGTGGGAGGCAGCCGGGGTCCCATGGGAGAGCTGTCTCCACGCGCCTCACGCAGCGGTAGGCAATGGAGGCAGCAAGTGGGTGAAGGCAGGCTGGTCCCCGATCCCCCGCAGTCCCCAGGGATGCTCCCAAGGGGAGATGGCTCCATGCACACAGAACTAGGCCGGTCCCCGATCCCCTGTGGTCCCCAGGGATGCTCCTGAGGGAGGACAGCTCCATGGATGGACAGAGCCAGGCTGGTCCCTGATATCCCACTGTCCCCAGGGATGCTCCCAAGGGAGGACAGTTCCATGGGTGCACAGAGCCAGGCTGGTCCTTGATCCCCCATGGTCCCCAGGGATGCTCCCGAGGGGGGACGGCTCCACACACACACAGAGCCAGGCTAGTCCCCAATCCCTCCTTGGTCCCTGATCACACTCGATCCCCAGGGATGCTCCTGAGGGAGGATGACTCTGCATGCACATGGAGCCAAGCTGGTCCCCTATCCCTCCATGGTTCCCAGGGATGCTCCCAAGGGGTCGGCTCCACCGGCAGGCAGCAGGTCTGCCTTGACCCTCGCCGGCCCATGGCCAGGGGACCTGCCGAGCCCATTCCCCACCTGTCCTTTGCCACACGCCAACAAGTCTCTCCGGTAGCAAGCTGGCGGCTGAATCGCTGCGGGAAGGAAAGGGCGGTCGCCATGGAAACACGCTGCCAAACTGGGAGAGCAGCTCCTTCCCTCAAAACGCAGCATGAACTTGTCTGATCATCAGACAAGGATGAAGCAGGTGGTTTGTGGGGAGTTCGGTGGACAAGGGGGCGCAAGCTCTAGCCTGCAACCCCCAGAAAAATGGATACAGTGCACAAGGGCAATAGCAGCCGGTGGTGCCTGTGGGATGCCCTGCTGCACGAAAGGATTTGGGGAGGAGCAGCGAGGATGCCGAGGCCGAAACACTCAGTGAGACACCGTCCTGGCTGGGAACCATGAGGTGATGCCACCGAGTCCGGCTGGCTCCCTGGGCACGGCCTCGCTGCAGCACATGGTCCTGCTGCAAAGCATGGTGCATCCCATCATGGGCATGGCCAGGCCCTGGGGAAGGTCCCTCTCGCCCCTGGAGTGGGGACACACCATGGGGCACATGCCAGCCCTCAGCTGGGGAGGACTGGCTGCACCCTGCACCCCTCACCCACACTGCTGATGCACCCACAGCCATTCCTGGCCCCCGCGTGGACAGGAGCATCCCTGAGCCTCCCTGGCCATCAACACTAGCCCTCCCCTCTCCAAGGATTACTCTGTTTCTAAACTCGTTAACTTTTAATTACTACCTTCCCACTGCCTGAGCAGGCTGGCTCCATGCCACCAACATCTCTATTAAAATTCAATTTCTGCCCATCATAACTAATTTTGGTACTTCGCCTTCCTCACCGGCAGCCTTCAATTCCAGGCAAGATGTCCAAACTCTCATCTCGACACATTAAATCCCTGCGGAGACCCAGGGACGAGCAGCGCACGCCGGGCAGAACGAAGCTGATGCTGGCAGGTTGTGTCCTCGCCGCGGAGAGGACGGGTTAAAGCCAGGCAGCGATTTGCATAGAGGCTGTTTGCTTCATTAGCTGCGGCTGGGTTTGTTTGGGTTTTCCCCACGTGTTTGTTTATTTTCTCGCTTCCTTCCTTAATCCTTTCTGGCTGGATGCTGGAGCTGGAGGCAGGGGCCAGGGGCTCCGAGGAAAGGGAGGCACCTTGGCGTGGGGATGTGGGGCTCCAGAGCTGCTGGGCATCCTGGAGCAGCGCAGGGACATGAGCGCTGGCCCCTTTCTTACAGAAGGGTAAACTGAGGCACAGAGCAAGCCCAGGGCCAGACCCAGGAGTCCCTGTCCTGGGTTTGGAGGTGCTCCCCAGGCACCCTGACCCACTCCGAGGACGGGGCAGAGCCTGGGGTTGGGGTCCTGATGTCTTTCTCCTGCCCAGTGCTGTGTGGCTGCCCCGGAGGAGCCCCTGCACAGGCTCTGCGTCCCCCCATCCTGCTGCCACCACCATCCCCACAATCCCATTTAAGGGCTGACATTTTGCATTATTCCCGCTGCAGCCAATGCAACTCCTGACAGGCGGGAGCTGCCGGAGCTGCGGGGCTCAACAGGTCTCCGAGCTTCGACACAGGGCTACGGACAAGGGACCTGTCCCACCGGGCACCCGGCACTGGTACAAACACCCAGCACCGAGCCTGGGGCACTGGGGGCATCACAGAGCTGCAGCCACCATGGTTTGGTGGGACACAGCCCCCACTGTCCCCAAGGATGGCCACTGCTCCAGCACCCAGCGTAGCACCGTGCTGGGGACGGGACCCAGCACCCGGCATGGCACACAGTGCCGGGGAGGGGACCCAGCACGGCACATAGTGCCGGGGAGGGGACATCACCCAGCCACATTGTCTTGTGTTCCTGGCATCCCGGAGCAGCCCCGCGTTGCTACAGCAACACGAAGCCTTTGGATTCAATGCCTTTAAACGGGGAACGGCTTGTCTCGGGCTGAATTATTGATTAAAACACAGAGGATGACACACGCACACAGAAAAGACAGCGAGAGGTGCCCGGCTTGATTTAAAGGCGAGCTCCAAGTGGGCAGTGACGCGGGGCCAGCGGCTCTGCAGCAGGATTAGCCGGCACACAGGACTGGATGCCCAAACCTGGGGCGATCTCTCATGCTGCCCTTTCTTGCTCCTTCCTCGAGTCGGGCCCTTCTCAGGGAGCCACGAGCCAGCCGTGATCTGCAGCCCGGCGTTAATCCCGCCTGTGCAAACACCTCCTCCCTGATGTTGACCTGTTTAAATCCACCGTTTGCTCTGCAAACAGAGGTGGCAGCTCCCGGCATGCTAACCGCTGCCGCCGCGCTGCCCACCTCCCTGGGACGGCATCCCCTTGCAGGAGGACCGGCGATGCCCACTGTGCTGCGGCGGCTGCCGGTAGGAACCGGTGTGCCGAGTGGGATTTGCCCTGGATGCTCAGCGGCCGGGACTCACCGGTACTCCAGGGAGAACTTGGTCAGCTCCCGGCTGTTGTGCAGCCACTTGAACTCGAGGGGCCAGCTGCCCTCCGCCATGCACGTCAGGACCAGGCGGTTCCCCTCCAGGTGGACCTGGCTCCGCACCGGCTCCGTCTTAAAGTACGGGGAGACATCATCTGCGGAGAGAGGAGGGAAAGGGGGTGAGAGACATGCCCAGCCCCATAGCCTGCCAGCCCCATAGCCGCCCAGCCCCACGGCAGCAGCACCACTTCATCACAGGCACAACCGTAACCCAGCAGCTTGTAGGGACGTGGGCAGGGGGATGCTGGTGGCCACCTTCCTGTCCCCCTGTTCCAGCCAGGGCCTCCACACCCCTCCACTGGCCATTGTCCCCCCGGAGCCATTTCACAAGCCTATCCACAAGAGCTTAGCCTATCTAGGGTTTATCTAAGCTGCTTGCTTTGCTTTATTCCCGGCTGCCTTTGTAGCGTTTCAGAAGCACTGAGCTTTTAACTCGGGGGGCGAAGGGGGCGGAGGGGCTGGGAGCAGAGTGAGACATAAACACTTACTCCTCTCCTGTTTTATTTGCTAAGTAAAACTATAAATCGAAACACACAGCTCCATTTTCTGCTTAACAAATGGAAGCCCTTTTACTTCAAAGACACATTCATATTCCCCAGCAGCTTTCAAGTGCGCTTTCAATCACGGCTTTGGGTTTTTTCTTTGGGGTAGGGCTTTGCTTTCTTGTGTGCGCGAGCTGAATTCCTGCCACGGCTCTGCGCACCGTGAGCCGGCACCAAGCAGTGCCCGCGGCCGTTGGGCTCAGCCTGCTCCAGTGTCCCACCGCCCTGGGGAGTGTCATGAGTTTGCGGGAGCTCAAAGGCACCCAGACAAGGCCAGACCCACGCTGCAGGTCCCTCTCCGCTCCTCACCGGCAGTGCCCAGCTCCTGCACATCCTGGGGTGTCCGCTTGCTGCACCCACATGGAAATGTCCATCCAATTTACACTCGGCTGTGCCGTCCTGCCTGTCCCCAGGGTGGGCATGGCGGTGCTAAATGCCAGGCGACTCATTAGGCAGGGAAGGAGCAGCTGGTGGCTCCTTAATTTAATCCTCCTCTCTGACCTTCAGCAGCACTGGCTGGCACGGGCAGCCCTTATCCCAGTGCCCCTGCCCCAGGGCTGGGCTGGATCCAGGCACCAGGGCATCCCCGAAAGCAGGCGTGGGGCAGCGGGGCTGAACCCTGCAGCAGCCCAGCTCCCCCGCAAGCCCCAGACACCGCATGGGCAGAGGGATGCCCATGGGCACCACGGCAGCTCCGTGCCCTGGCTGGGGGGGTTTGGCACCGAGGGTAGCTGGCTGCAAGCCCGGCCCATGGCTGTGTGGTTCCTCGGTCCAGAGAGCTCGCGGCAGCCGAGCTGCGGCTTTTGGGATGCCCGAGGAGTGAGGCACACACGTACCACTGGGGCTGACCAAGTTGGGCTCACGGGGACGTCCAGGGGCAGGATCTGTGCCTGTGCATGGCATGTGCCACTTCTGCACGTGTGTGCGTGGGGGTGTGCACACGTGTGCCCACCACGGCATGGCAGGATCTTGACCTGCAATGCCAGGTCTTCACCCACGTCAGGCTGGAGACCTGTAGGATTATCACAGCCCACAGCTGAGGCCGCACCAGAGACAGACACCTCCTGCATGAAACCATTAAATGAGCCATGGACCAGACCGGGGGTTCGGCTGGGCTACACGCAGCCAATGCATCGCTGCAGCGAGGACCCTTGGCAAAATGGGCTGATCCCCAGGCATCGGTGGTGGTCCCATAGGCATGGGCCACACCGGATGGCCGGACCACAGGGCTGTGCTGCTGGGACCTGGCCGAGAGCATCGGGACTGAGACCCGGTGTATTCGGTGCACAGCCCCAGCTGAGCCCAGCACCCAGCGCCGGCAGAGGGAGGCGTTTGGGAGGTGTTTGGGAGGCGTTTGGGAGGCAGGGTGCTCCCGGCGCACCTTCCCTTGGGCCCGCATGCCATTTGCATACATCCTAATTTGATTTTAAGCAGCTAAGGCTCATCTCGCTTTGAAGCGCCCGAGCCATCTGTTCTGCATTAAGGGGTGAAAAACGGCGCAGAGGAGGAGAGACGGCTCCTAATTCCACTATTGATCGTACGATCGTTATCTGCCCGCGAAGGTCACGGCAGCCGCCTCAGACCGAGCAGCCCCCCAGTACCCCCCCCAGCTCCTCCGCTCCCCTAGGAAAGCCAAAACTACCCCAGCCGCCGGCAGGGGACAGCGGGGCTGGGGGTCCCGGGTGCACCGGGCATCCCTTGCAGGGGGACGAAGGGCGCACTGAGCTCTGGACCCCAGCCCAGCACCAGGGGCAGCAGGAGGAGTGGAGGAACCCAGGGAGGGGAACACGGCTGGTAGTGCTGACGTCTCCAGAGAGGCCTCCAGGAACGAGACAGGCTGTTCCCGGTGCTCACCTGCCCACCAGCTCCCCGGCGGCCGCCTGCGCCAGCTCCCACTTCCAGCAAAATGTGCCACGGCTCAGAGGCGAGAAGGGTGGAAGCTCCTGGTGCTGAGCATCGCCGCAGCCCCTCGCACCCCAGCCCCTCTGGCAGCCCTCCCTGCCTCGGTTTCCCTCTGCTCCCCGGCACACCGGCAGCACTTGGCATCTCAGCTCTGCTCCCGGCAGGCTGGGGGGAACTCCTCTCTTCCACCATCCTGGCAGCAGGACAGGCCACAGCACCACCAAATCTGGGGTGCCCACCAGCTCCCTGCCATGCCGCAGAGCCGGCATGGATGTGGGCTGTGATTCCCCAGGTCCTGGACCCGGCAGGAGGTTTCCCAGTGCATGACAGCCAGGTCCCCCCAAAACGAAGGGTCATTACTGCTAATTCCGCCTCTCCCCCATCTGTTGTGACTGTTTACACTCCACTTGCTAATTAGAGACTAATTAGTTGGTGCAGAAATTCATCACTTTCCAAACACAGGCAGCAGCGAGAGGCGTCCCCGGGAACATCTGCACATCTGCCGGCGGCGCGGGCCGACACTGAGCTCCCCGGGTGCCGTGCCATGCCAGCCCAGCACGGTCCCTCCACGCAGAAAGGTGCCACCAAACCATGCTGTCCCCATCCTACCCACACCAACCCCCGCAGCACCGGTGACCCCAGGGCTGAGCCCTGCCAGGGAGCAGTGCAGGGGACGCTGCCTCTGGGCTGAGCCGCACCAGCCAAGCTGCCAGCGGTGATGGATGGGATAAATGGGATGCCAAGTGCTGGCAACGGGGAAGGGGGACGGGAGCAGGGACGACTGGCTCTCTCCCTCTACTGCCGATGACATTTTAATGCCAGGGTCTCGCAAGGCACTAATCCTGCCTAACAGGATCAAAATCTTTGCCCCTGCACTTTATTTACATAAGGGCTGCCGGGAGCTGGGTCTGAGCCCGGTGCATTAGCGCCGGGGAGGGGGTGCAGATGTAGGGCAGGGGGCCCCCGTCTCACCAAAAGAGCAGTAATGGATCCTAATTCCCGGGCGTAATGGGTGAGCTGGGAACTAAGCCCCTCCTCTCCCCAGATTCAAATCCCTCTTGATGGGAAGGGATGGGGATTTTTAAGCCCAGAGGAATCCCGGAATGCCTGCCAAGGGCTGGGCTCTGCCGGGCAGCTTCTGGCAGGGGGAAGGAGGGTGCGACCCCCCCGTGCTTGGCAAACTCCAGCAAGCCAAGACAAGATGGGAATGGGGGAATGGGGGCACAGGGTCCCCATGGCTCTGCCCCACTGTTGCCTGCCCCCAGGAAAGAACCAGCAGCTCGTGGGACACCCGGGTCCTTCTCCCATCTCTGCTGTGGATGCCTCACACAAGCACAGTGACAGCTGGGGGGGCAACCACAGCCCCCCACCATGCCTGGGTTCAGCCCTTGTTCCACACAGGGTCACCGCCCCACTGCCCCTTGGGGACAGGGGGTGACATCCAGCCTCTCCCCTCCCCAGCTCGTTAATAGGAAGCTGATCAGCCCAGCACCCATTCCTGCTAATTGACATGAATCAGGGTGAGAAACAGCGGGATGCACAGGGCAGCCTCAGCCAAGCTGGTGGGATGCCCAGAATCCTGCCTGCCTGCCCCATCGGCTCCAAGCACCCAACGGACCCCAACCAACACTGGGTACCAGTGCCCAGCACTGTGCCCACCACCTTGGCCACCCTGCAGCAACACCCAACGGAGAAATAACACAATCGCCTCCCTCCCTTCCCCACCAGCCGCTCTTTATTCCAGCCAGGATGTGGCCAGTGCAAAGGGGCAGCCCTGGGAAGGGATTGCTGCGCTGTCTGCACCCCACCTCGACCATGGGAGGGGGGACAGAGCTGTGTCCCCTGTCCCTCCCAGGGCATCACTGCCCACAAAGCAGGATGGCAGCACACCGGGAACGCTGGCACGGCCACCGAGCAGCCCTGCACTACAGCTCCGGCCCCCCGTGCCCCCCCAGCACAGGGAGATGGAGCTAAATCTCTTCTGCATCAGACTATCGCTGGCACTCCGCAGCACGAAGAGATTAAAAAACAATAAAGAGAAAGCGAAACCCTCTGCTATAATTACCAGCCTTTAGCCGCCAGCAGAGGCAGGGAGGGAGGGAGGGAAGGAAAAAGGGGGAAAAAGAAACAGAGAAGAAGAAATCCACTAAAATTTTAATAGGAACCACTGCATTTAATTTAACGACACATTTTTTCAATTACCAGAATAATTGTTTTATTCATAAAACGAGTTTCAATAAAGAGGGTAATTTTCCTTTGTTTTTATTATTCATTTGTGTAACATATTCGCAGCGCAGTTCCCCGGCGCCGCAGCAGCCGCTCTGCATCTGGGGATGGAGGGAGGCGGGGGGGGCCTGTGCCGGCACAGCAGGGAAGGGGTTAACATTGCCAGGGCACCCCATGGCCCCCACATACAGCACCCATGGGGGACCGCAACATCCCTGAGCACCCCGGTGGGGTCACAGCCCTGGTTGGGTGCAATGAGAGATCACCCCAGGGGACCCATCCTGGCCAAGGCACGCTGTCCTGGGGACAAACTGTGTCCCCTCCGTGGCCCCCCTAGCTGGGTGGCCCTGTGGCCCAGGGACCTGGCCAGGGACAGGTGAAGCCCCGGGGCTATGCCGCTGCCCCAGGAGCCGTCCCTTGGCTAAGTTAGGTTTTCTGCTTGTCAGACACTGGCGTGCGGTTGGGAGGCATCAATTTTTCAGTGGCTGTTGGTAAAGTCATCAGGCTGATTAAATGGCACACGTCCCTGTGGGTACCGAGGGCACGGCCCCACCGCGGTGATGGGAGCCACTGCAATGCACCAGCACAGCCCCTGGTACCCCTGGCGTCCCCACCGCAGTCCCCTCCCGGGGCGGTGACAGAGGCCACGCAGGGCAGGCGGCCGGCAGGTGCTGGAGGATTAGCAGCGCTCTCCACCACTGCCGGAGCCATTAGTATTCCTGAGACGAGGCTTCATCCCCTTAATAAAAAGCAAACACAGAATTGAAATGCCGAACGCTCCCGGCACCTGGGGAGCCGCAGAGCACAGCGTGCCACTGAGCGGGGACTCAGGCGTCTGGGGGGACCCAGGCGTCCAGCAGGCACCAAGGGCAAAGCCAAGCACAGCACTGTGATTGCACGGGCACCCTCACGGAGCCCCACTCGCTCCCCTCCAGCACCTGAGCATGCACAAAGCAACCTGTGCCGCTACCCCCCGAGCACAGACCCCCCCCAAACTCACTGCACGTGTGGTCCCAGCTTGCCAACACCCATCCGCTCCGCCGGCAGACGGCAGCCACTGGCCTCACCAGCCTCATCTGGCATGGCAGGGCCAGCACTGGAGCCATGCCCTAGTGCCCACACTGTGCTCCAGCAGAACACATCCCCTTCAATTCATCGTCTCTCCCGCAGTGACTTGATGCCAGCTTCAAATTTAGGGAAGGGGTGGCAGGGAAAGCACCAAACCCAGCCACACAGCGATGAAGAAGCACTGGCAGGAGCAGGGATCGCAGCACCACTCACCCGCAGGGACATCGGAGCCTTGAGCGTGGCTGTGCCATGACACCCTGCCGGCACGGGGGTCTTGGCAGAGCCCAGCTTTCGTCTCACCGTCTGGCAAACACAGGTTTGTCAGCAAAACCTACTAGCAAAGGGTTTTGGTGCCCCGCGGCAGCGTGCCGAGGCACCGTGCCAAAGCGCCTTCGTTCATCTCTAATCTGCCTGGCTCACGCGAATGTCCCCGGCAAAGCGTGGCGGCGGCATGGCCCCACGGGAGGAGCCGTGCGTGGCGGGAGGGAGGTATGGCACAGCACAGCATGGCGTTCAGCTCAGCTCACTCAAATGGGGGATGAAAGACAGCGCCGCTGCACTGGATGTGGCAGGGGAAGACCCCCTTCATGAGGCACCAGCCCTGCTCTGCCAGGCCCCCCTGCCCCACACCCAAGGGGGGGGTCCCTCCACACCCCCCAAAGCAGGACAGCTACAAGTCACAGAGCAGGGACACGGTTGAGGGACTCCCCGCTTGCACCGGGACCGAGTTGCCCCAGGGACATGGGAGTCCCCATCTGTCCCCGTGCTGTGGGGAAGGGGGCAGCCTGGGAGGGCTCCAGCCCCCTCTGCACGCTGCAGCCTCCCTGGGGCTCACGCAGGGCCAGCAGCGGGGCAGGATGGCTCCATCCTCCCTAGCCCATCGCCCACCAGAGCCAATATCCATCCCGGCATCCACCCACGGCCCTGCCCCTGGTGGAAATGGCTGGCCTGGGGCACAGGGTCAGCCCCGGGGGACACCCCAGGCGTCCCTTGCTCCCCCCAGGATGGGCTGGTGGCCATGGGGTGCCATGGGGCGCCATGGGGCAGCCCCAGTCCCCACTGGCACATGGAGTGGTGCCAAAGGGACCCAGCACAATCTCAGCCCTATGGATCAGCCAGGACACTCCGCACACCCCCATCCACGGTGTGTCTTTTAATGTGTGGGTTTTTTCTCTTTTTACTAAGAAAAAGACTTGTAATTGCAGGTGCATCCATTAATCCTCACAACTTACTTTCTTCCCTTCCTTCCCTGCTTTTCCCCTCCCTCCCCTTCCCCCCCACTGAGACCAAGAGCTTTAAAACTCTCCTCCTGGCTATTAATTAAAAGCAACCTCTCCACTATCGTGAGTGTACTTGCCACAAATTAATAGCGGCCTTCTTAATCAAATCTTATCTCCTCTCCGAGCGCCCAGCACGCGGTGCTGGGGTTGGTATCCCAATCCGCCCGGCCGTGAAATGCAATTTCCAATGCTCCGGTAGACTTGGCAGCTCTGCTCCATCTCCTCCTCCCCGCCCGTACCTGTGCCGGCCTGGCAGCACCGCCTTGGCCGAGAGGGAGGGAGAAGGGCCCGGCACACTAACTGCAGAGGTGGCTCCCAAAAGACATGCTCCATTTCTCAGCCATTTACCGCGTTTATCCCCAGCCCCCGCGGACGGCACTTGCCGCCTTGCATTATTTAGAGGGCACAGCCTGAGCCAGGGGGTTCAGTGCTCGCCTGCGGCTGTGAGAGCAATCGGGGAAATCCCGGGGCTGGGGGCATGGGAAGGCAGCACAGCTTCTCAGGGGGGTCAGCCAAGAGCGATGCTCTTGGACCTGCAAGCTCACGGTGCTTCAGTTGCCATGGCACGCTGGAGAGCACACTGGTCCCCACAGCACCGCTCCCCCACCTGGGCCCCCATCCCTGTCCCACCAGGTTTCCCTTCCCCCCACCCACACAGCATCTTCCCACTGCACCCCAAGTGCTACCCTTTCCCCAAGGGCAAGTGCAACCCCAGGATGACGACGAGGACCCACGCGTCCCAGGCAATGCCACCCCAGGGCAGCCCCAGCCCCACACACGTCACCACCCATCCCAGCCACAGCTCCCATCTGTCCCCGTGAGCCCAGCTGGGCTGTGGCAGACCCCAACCCCAGACCTCCCCTCCAGCCCCATCCGAGCTGCTGCAGTTCCCCAGTCCCGTGGGGTTCCCAGGTAGCAAACGTGAGCTGGGACAAAGCAGGACCTGAAAACGGTGCCCTACGGCTGCTGCTTCTCCACCCTGGGGCTGCTAATTGCAGCCCTCTTCTTTGCTGCTCAGAAAACCCTGCGTTGGCTGCGATTTTCCTGCTTCCAGAGGCAGTCCTGCCTCCCCGATGGTCTGAGACAGACATGGGGGGGTTTCGGCTCAGTCCCTCCCGCAGCACCACAGTCCGAGCCAAGCCCTAAGCAACAGGGAGGTGATGGGGGGCTGCAGCCAAGAGCTACGCCAAAAAGGAGCTGCTTCTCCTAAAGCGATTGCAGAACAGAGCTAAGAGGGTTTTTAACTGAGGCAGAACAGCCTGGAGAGCCTCCCTCGCTCGGCCCCAGTCACACCGCGATCGCAGGAATAAAACCATCTTTGTTGCACATAAGAGGAGCCGCGGCCTCGAGCCATGGGCAGGTTGGAGCCGGGCAGCACCGCCTGCGTTCAGAGGACGCGGAAGCATCTCGCAGCAGCCGCATCCCTCCAGCCGCAAACCCCGGAGCTGAGCCAGGCACCGTGCCTGTCCTGCCCATGACCGGGCACCAGTGCGACCCTCTGGGAAAGAGCCGGAGCAGGATGGGGCAGCCGAGAGGCTCCCAGGTTTCACAGGCACCTGATGCCCTCACACTCTGCAACGACCTTGCTGCCGAAACGCATCCGTCTTTGCTCCGCTGCCTCAGGCTGCGCCCATCAGACAGACTGCTCACAGCATGGCGAAGGGGCATGGGCAGCAGGGGGGCTGCCAGCCAAGGGCATGCGGCCCCTTGGGTTTGGGCCACTGCTCTTTCCCACCCAAAGAGACACAGGTGGAACCAGGCACCTTTTCATCTCCATCTCCAACCCTCTGCGGGTTTGTGCAATTGCTTTAGCAATTTCCTTGCAGAGGAAAAAGGTCTTCTCGGTGGTGGGGGAGCCCCTGGGAGATGAGGCCAACCTGTCAAGCATGTCTGCATGTCACCTGCATGGCAAGAGGGGTCTGGCAAAGGAAGGGAGCCGGACCCGGCGCTGCCGCCCCAGCAAGGAGCCAGGCTGGACCCAGCAGAGCACACAGCTCCAGCACTGCTGCCCCACTCCCCTACGCTTCCCTCAGAGGAGATTTGGGGTTTCTTACATGCCGTAAGCTGCTTGCAGAGGTGTGTTAACTGGATTAGGTGGGAGGCTGAGACAGACGCAGACCTGGAGGAGCTAGCTGCTCAGCGGAGCACGGCTCCTGCCCGTGTGACGCTGGCAGGATTTGCAGAGCCGGCTTTTAAACTGATTTTCTTCCCTTAAGCCTTTGGAAAGGTGAAGCTGCAGGAGGGACGTGGGCTCTGCCGCCTCCTCGTCCCGTGCACAAATCCTGCAGGGCCCTGGCATGGGCTGGCAGCGGGGTCACGTCCCCATGTCGGTCCCCACAGCCACCCCTGCCCTCGGCTCCGGTACTGGGATGGGCAGGGTGACACCTCACCACCCCGGGCAGCGCCAGCCCAGCTGGGCACCAGCAGCGCCTTGGGGAGCAGCATGGTGACCCCGAGCCCCCGCATGACACCATCAGCACCCACCCACCCACGGTGATAATCCCTGCTGGCAGCAGGCACCAGCTCGGGGCTCTCGGTGACAGCCCTGCGGTTAATGCAAGCTGACCACCGCAGGGCACGGCTGGGGGGGGCCACGGCCTCAGCACCACCCTCCCCAGCTGCACCCAGCCCTGGGGAACTGCCCAAATCCCCCTGCCCAGACCCAGCCCAGGGCAAAGGGGATGCTGATGGGAACCGCAGCAATCCCTGCTCCAGGGATGCACGGAGCAGCCCAGCGAGTGATGTCCCCCACCTCCTTGTGCAGTCCCTGGCACTGGTATCACCTGCGAACTGCACAGCAGTTTTGCCAGTGTCACACTTCATCCATCTCCACTGGAGCTCTTCCACAGCGCTTCCCGGCCTCTGGTCAGGGAAAAGGCAGCAGGTACGATTTCCAGGGCCAGCGGTGCTTGGCAAAGCCCCGGCAGAGACCGGGAGCCCCAAATCCAGCCAAGGTGGCCCTGGCATAGTACACGGCCAGATCTGCTGTGGCACAGCCAACACAAGGCAGGATCCAGCCCCTCGCACCCAGTGGGATTGGCGCTGCCCAGTGGGGCTATGGCATCCCCCAGGACGGACAGATGGATGGATGAACACCCTCCTCCCATACTGCCTCCCGCCAGGCCGGCAGGACACCCCGACTGCGCTGCCATCTCCCCTTCCTCCTCCTGCATCTGTCTCCAGGCCCATACTTATTTATTTATTTGTTAATTAACTGCTGTTTCCATAACAAACGCTCCAGCTTCTCCCAGCCTCCAACAGCCCTGGGGCTGGATTGTTAACTAGGATTTTAATTTGTTAATTAAAAGCAGAATGGCTCCATAACAAGCTCCTCTTCCGCAGCCGGCCTCTCGGAGGGCTCAGCGGGCCATTGGCTGAGCTGGCAGCATCGCCATGCCCGGCCGAACCCCCCCAGGGATGGGGGACACAGGGAGGGATGAGCACAGCTCCCCCAGGACAAGGGGTGTTTGCAAAAGGGATGTCAAGCCCGGCAGCACCAGGGTGCCTGCTCCGGACCTCCCCTTCTCCCAACAGTGATGCTGGAGATGATGCCACCTCCCTTTGCGGTCTCATCCTGGCAATCCCAAACACAGCACGACACCCAGCACGTGTCCCTGGCTATCAGAGGGTCCCAAACCTGGAGACTGACCTCCCTCTTCCCACTGCGGCAGAGACGGGGCCGTGCCAGCATCATCCCCTCTCAGCTCCCATGTGTCTGGCCAAGGACTGCAGCCTCGCTGCCCAGCCCAGGCACACCTCGGTGCCGACATGGGCCAGGGTAAGGCTTGAGATGCGTCTCGAGCCAAGGGAGAAACGTCAGCCCTGGCCACGGAACAGCATCTCATTCAGCCATGGCTGGGAACAGAGTGGGGCTGTGTGCCTGCCCGTCCCTGCTTGCCCTCGCACACCCAGCCCCTTTGCCCACCCGGCCACGCCGCCTGGAAAAAATAACATTTACCCTCGCGGCAAACCCCAAACAGATGCACACACGGCACCGTTGTGTGTTCCCAGCCCACGAGCCCCCAGGGGGGCCAACAAGCAGAGCTTTGTGCTCTAAAGCTCCGCGCAGTCCCTATGGAACCCCACATCGGACCCCCACGCCTGGCCCCGAGCACATGGACCCCAGGAGCCTGACCCCAAAGGCAGAGACCCCAGCACAGGGCTCCAAGCCCAAACGCATGGAGCCATGGGGAGCTGCAAAGGACCCGCAGCAAAGAGGCCACACATGGATGCTGCTGGGGGGACAGGAGACCCCCAGCCCAGAGGCACGCCCCCGGGACTGCCCAGCAGCGGGTGGCACAGCCAGACATCACCACGGGCTGCAGTGAGCCTGTCCCCTTGCCGAGCATGTCCCCATGCAGGGCATAGCCCTGTCCCCAGCTGGGGATGTTTAACCAGCTCCAGGCTCCAGCCAAAACTCCTTCCCCAGCAAACTCCTTCCGATACCACAAATCCTCCCGACCCCGCGATTACGCAGCTCTGCCGTATCTGGGTCACTGCTGTGAGTCACGGACACCCAGAGAGTGACTCAACGCAATTAGAGGGGCTGGATTCTGCAGCTGATCTCCCCAGGAGAGACTCCAAAATGGTGAGGAAGGGGAGAAATGGATGGACATCACCTCCAGACAGACAGACGGCCACCAGACACTCTCCAGGCAGGAGAGTGGGTGAACATGCATCCCTCCCCACCCCGGAGGCTTGGAGGGGCCCTTTCCAGCCCTGGCCCCAAAGGCTTTGCAGCCAGGACCGGAGCTTCCCCATGAGGGTTTGGCAGGAATGGGGTCCCACAGCCAGCTGCCAAGTGATGCAGGGGTCCCAACAGCCCTGGATCCCAACCCCAGGGTGGTCCCAGCACTGGGTGGGATAGGTGGCACACGAGCCCGGTGCAGCGCAGCACAGCTCCAGGCTGGATTCGGCCCCGTGGGGCAGCCCGATGTATCCTCCAGGTATTCCTGGAGGGCGACCACAACCCGGGGCTGTGGTGGCTCCCAGGGCCAGTGCGGCTGAGGAGGGGTGGGAAAGCAAAGCCACCACCAGAGCCCCGACAACACCTGAGATGTCACTTCTGCAAAGGGCATCCGTTCCCCTTGCCGTCCCCCGCATCCCCCAGCCAAGCAGGATGCTCAGCACAGCCCTCACCCTGCAACCGCCCTCGCAGACAGACAGCCGCTTTCCAGGCTCGCCGCGAGAATCTCAACAAGGCAGCATTTCCCAACCAAAAAAATACAGCGGGGAAAGACAAACAGAAGACAGAAACCACAAGAAAAACCCCACTCAGCCTTTCCCATGGCGCTGACGCAATTAAGTCACCAGCCCCGCAGGATGGAAAACACTTCGCCAGCTCCCCACCCCTCCATGCCGAGCGGGACGAAGGCTCTGGCGGCCACGGTCCCCCTCCCCACAGCACGGCCCCGAGCCAGCAGGAACAGGGCACTCATGGATTTACTGGGGTGTTGCCCAGACATCCTTTTTCCAAAGTATTAATTAGTCATTGCATTGCTCACTTGAAACATAAATAGCTGGAGCATGACAGCAAACATGAGTTTTCCGAACATGAGTTTTCCTTGGAAAAACCCTTTTCCAAAGCTATTCCTTCCCAGACAACCCTGTTCGCAGATGGGAGACGGGAATAACTCGTAGCCTGGCAATGCCCCCCAGCCATCCACGACGGCCCTGAATTTCCAGGGCAGAGAAGCAAACTCTGGTCACTGCGCTTATTTACACACTTGTGGCTCTCACAGCCAGAGGGGCTTTTCCAGCCAACACCACGACACCGGGCCAGCGATTCCAACAGCAAAGCCAGCGCCACTGCCCAGCCTGACGCGAAGCTTATGGGGAGAAGCCAAGCGAGCGAGACTCCACCACTGCCCCAGGTGAAGGGCTCCGGCAGCTCATTGCCCCTGCTTACTGCATGTGCCTTGTTTCCACCCTCCACTGCACAGCACGGCTCCCCCCACTGCCCTCTCAGCCCTTCTTTCCACCATGCAAGCCAGGAAAATCGAGAAAAATGGGCAGATGAAGGCACCCATCACCTTCCTCCCCTTGCACCCCATGCACACAGGCAGAGGCTGGGTGCTCAGCACTTCCCGGTGCTCAGCTGGCGGGGAGGGCTTCTCCCAACGGCAGAGCTCTGAATTAAACATACCACCCTAATGAGTTGATTTTATTAGTTTGCGAATGCATTGAGAACTCATTATCAAAATAAACATCAATTCACTCCACCGAGCACGGTGCTGCACACACACACGCCCCGGCAGCGCTGCAGCTGGGGCCGCACACAGCTCCCACCCCGAGACGTGCTGCCGGTCCCCCCTCTGTGCCCCATCTCCGGCACCCACCGCAGGGGGGATGCAAGGGCAGCGGGCACCTGCCCTGCAGAGCCCCTTGCGCCACGAGGTTTGCTTCTCCATTTCGGCCACGGGGGGCTTCAGGCTGGGCACCCGGCATTGCTGCTTGCTGGGGTAGGACAGTCCCGAGCCCCCACCATCCCAGCACAGGCTGTGCGAGGTCCCCTGGGACCTGCTCGGTGCTGCTGCGGGGCGAGAAGCCAAGCTGCCACCCCTCAGGGCTGCTGTGGGGCAGGTAGAAGCCCCCACCCTGCCCCAGGGTCTCCCAGCCCCCCTGCAAGCACCCCCGGGAGCCTGCGCTGCACCCAGTGCTGGAACACGGGGGGCTCGGCAGAGCCCAAGTCTCCCTGGGGACACCCAGGGCAGGAAGCACCACCCCGGTCCTGGGGAGCCAGCGCCGATTCCGTCTCCGCCAGAGCCGGCCGCGAAGGCATGAAGCAGGGGCACAGCGGGCGCATTGTCCGGCTCGGCAGGACACACTCCCTTTGGAACCAGCAGCTAATCCCATTTCATCCCCGTCACGGCTATCAGCTGTTTTTCAGGCATTCAGGAGGCGGGTCGCTGAAACCAGAGCTATTGTGTCCGCTGTGCCCCAGCCCCCTCCATCCATCCGTCCATCCCAGCCACGCCAGGCCAGAATCCAGCAGCATGTCTGCACCCAGCTCCTACCCCGGCACCGTTCCCAGCCAGGCCCTCATGGACTGCCAGGAGATGGGGATGGCAGACCCATGCACGACCCGCTCCCCAAGCTCTCAGCCTGATCCCACGGTCCCAGCCCAGGCAAGCAGGAAGAGGAGGGGAAGCACTGAGCATCCCACCATGCCCAGAGCCACGGGCACAGGCTGAGCCCTGGGGACAGCCACCTGCACAGCCCAGCGTTCGATTGCTCCCCACCGGGGAGACGCAGGCTCCCTGCAGGAGGGCGACAAATAAGGAACATAAATGACCCCGTAAAACCCCAGTTAATACCCAGCCCCTGCCCTAGATTCAGCCCTGTTTCCTCACCCAGCCACGGCTCACAGCCAGTGAACCGGGATGTGCTGGGGAGGGGGATGGCCCTACAGGATGCGGACAGATGGGGACCGACTCCTCCAACCATCCTGGCAAATGCTCCCCAGCGCTGCAGGTACAGGACAGGGGAGCAAACAGGTCCCCAGCCCCTCTCTCACCCTGGGAAAATGCCCTCTGGCTTGGGCGATTCACGTGCCCAGGAGCCTTGATCAATGAAAGGGCTCTAAAAATAGCCTTCCCCTTCATCAGCTTTCCGTGATCCACAAACACAGCCATGCCGCTGAGCGCCGGGGGGGCTCCACCCCATGGCCTGGGTCTCCCACCACCTGGGGTGACCCACTGGCCACAGAGGACAGCCAGAGTCTCCCCCCACACCATGCATGTCCCTGCTCCCTCAGAAGCACAAGGGACAACCACCCTTGCAAGCCAGGGGCAGCAGGACCCTGCCCAGCACCCCAACCCCTGCCAACTTCACACATGGACCCGTGTCCTGCAGAAACCCCTCCAGGGACCAGCGCTCCCACCAACAAATCCACATCCCACTCCTCGCCCCAGCAGGACCCGGGCATCGCTGCTGCACGGAGCCAGGAGGACTCAAGGTTACAGACGAGGACTTGCAGGTTGTCGTCTCACCCAGCAGTGCAAAAAGCAATTAGCTATCACAGCTAAAATTAGCTCAGCGGTTTCTTTCTGCTAATGGTCAAACTCATCAAGGTTTCCCTACGCTGGGGGCCTCGGCACCTCCGCGTGGGCAGGCAGTGATTGATGAGAGCCGACGGAGCCGCTCGCAAGTGCCTGGGTATGCAGGGCAGCAGGACACCCGCCAGCTCTGCATCCCGGTCCCCTTCCCACCGCGTCCACTACCACCTCTGCCTGGTGCCTCAGTTTCCCCCCAGCTGCAGAGGGAGGGCTCCTGGCATGGACAACCGGCCCAGAGCTGCCACGCTCCGAGGTGGATGACGGGGGCAATGACTGCTGGCAGGGAGGGTGACTTCGGCACGGAGGGCCCTGGCATTCCTAGAATTGCCACCATGCCATCCCCGCTGCCGGCTGGGATGCCCAGCTGCTGGCATGCACCAGCAGCTGGTCCCAGTGCCCAGGGCCTTCCCCAGCCCACAGTGGCTGCCGGCCAGGAGGTGACACTGATCCACGCAGGGAGGTGACAACCCAGAGCAGCCGGCAGCTGCCTGTCACAGCATCCCCAGGGATGGCCCTGCACGAGGCCAAGAGCCCCCCGTGCCCCAAGTCTTCATTCCTGGGGGGACGAGGGCAGGGGCACAGCCGCCCCATCAGAGCAGGGAGACAAAGGGGGCCGGGGACCAGCTGCAGCCCAGGAATGTCCCCTGCCCTCGGCCCCGTTCCCAGGGATCAGGTTTCCCAGTTCCCAGGCAACCCGAGCCCGGCGCGGCTTTCCAGGCGCAGGCATTCCTGCACCCCGCGGGGCTGGGGGCAAGGGGAGGGGGCCGCCGAGGGGGCCCCTGCCTTCCCCGGGCGCAGGCAGGTGGTCGGCGCCAGGCAGGGGAGAAAGGGAGGAAGGTGAAGCATCGCTGGGAGTGAGGTGCAGGATGCACCCCCAAAGCATTGCTGGGAGCCGGGGGACGCACCCTGACAGCCGGTCCCCAGCCCCATGGACGGACCCCCCACCCAGGGCTGTGCCCACACCCGTGGCATTGTTGGCGTGCCCAGGGTGTGAGGGACACCAAGCAGGGCCAGCAAGGCAGGGAGCCGCTGCCAGCGCATTCCTGCCTGCTGGCAGGATGAAGGGTGGCAGGAATGCATCCCGAGTCTGGATCCAGCTCCATGGACAGCTCTGGGGATGCAGAGGGTAGGAACCCCAAATCAGAGCAGCAGCTGCGGGGACAGGGGTGGTCCCTGGCATTACCACCGCATCTCCAGCCACTCTGAGTGACCCTGGCCCTGCGTCCTTCCAGCAGCTCCATGCAACGCTCCCCCTGCACAGGAGGGTTGTATCTCCTCCCTTCCCTTAGATGCTCCCAGGACACCCCCTTTGCCCCCAGCACCCATCCCCCTGAGCCAGCCCAGCCCCACAAGGGTCTGGGATCCCCACAGGCACTTTGGAAGACCAAGGCTCCGTGCCAGGCACAGGAGTTGTGCGGCACAGGCAGAGCACCGCAGCCACCAGCCCCTCCGCACCATCCTGAACCCAGGCACCAGCCCCCGGCACAACCACGGGGGCTCAAATCGCCCTTCGTTAGCACGATCACATCACCATTGACAGCAGCATATTTATTACTGGCCTGGCACTGACCATTTTTCACCCAGCGAGACACGACTTGCTAACAAGCTTGGGGAGGTAACGAGGGCTCAGAGGTGAAGGGACCTGCCGCTCCCCCACCCCAGCTGGGACCCAGCATCCAAAGGGTTTTGCTCCCACACAGCTCCGCACCCCAGCCAGAGCAGGGCCTTATTGACCCCAGGCAACAGCCTGCATTGCTGCTGCAAAACATCAACCCACCCCCAAACAGTTTGTGTAGGGCCTACAGTAACCTGTGTTGTGGCTGGAGCTCATCCCCAGGCAGGAACCAGCCACATTAGGGATCAGCTCCAGGCACAGCTGAGGACAAGGACACAGTTCATAAAGACCCACGAAGGCAGACACGGGGTCACTCCTCATCATGCCGACCCGCCGGCACCCCGCGAGCCAGCCTCCCTCCTCCCAGCTTTAATTATCAGCATTTTCCCATGTTCACAAGCAACCTGCATCCACCTGCCTCCCTCCTGCCCTCTCTTCCGGCTCCTTCATCTGCTCCTGCTGAGCAGAAATGCCACTGCAGCCCAAGTCCCATCATTAAGGGATGGGCGGCACCCCACGCTGCCACCCTGGCCCCCGCTCAGCTGCCCCCAGCTATCCCAGCCCACCAATGTGTGACTGACAGCGCTGGCAGCTCCAGCCCTGGCACGCAGTGGTGGTGGGTATGAGCCCACAGCCGCCCTCCTTCCCGCTGGCAGCCCTCATCCTGCCTGTTCTCCCCCAGGGAGCCGGCTCCCAGCCCATGGGCACACTGGCATATCCCAGCGCCACTGCGGCTCAGATCACTGGCACCCCAAACCTTTGGGGACCAGCCAGGGCACCGGGCACAGCCATGGTGCACGGTGACATGGGCTGCCTGGGATGTGACCATATCCCCCTCCACCGTTCTGTTATCAGGTCATCAAAATTTCATTGCTGTGCTTGGTCACTAATGGCTTCCAAAGAAGCATCAAATTTTAATCTTCCTTTCCTCTCCCCTAAAAGCCACTTTCCTTCCTGAGCCGGAGCTTTGCACGAGGCCACCAGCTAATGTGCCAGCCGCGCTCGCAGAGAAGGGGGAGCCAGGGCAGGAGACACCCACGCTCGGCCGTTCCTTCCCCGGCAGCACCTTTCACAGATGTCCTGGTGTGAGCCTGTCACCAGCATCACGTCCCCAGGAAGGAGCAGGGGCTTGTCCCCCTCCCGCTCTGCCCCACGGGGCTCCACGTATGCGGACGTGCCCAGGCACCACGCGTGGGTGCCAGAAGGTGCCGGCACTCTCCGATTCCAGCCTCTAATAAGCCTCTTTGGTGGAAGCTGCCCATCTCAGGCCCCTGCCCCAAATCCCGTCTGGAACCTTAAGCCTCCCAAATCCCTCCCGGGACTGGCCGCAGCCTCCTCAATCCCATTAGAGGTGCCGTGCCAGTGTGGGGGGTCCTGGGCTGTGCCCCCAGCCCTGGGTGGGGGAGAAACCCCATCCCTGGGGGTCACAAAATCTGTAAGAGGCATGGAGGAGAGGGCTTGGACCCCACAGACAACCAGCCCCCCCAGCTCCTGGAGGGCCCTTTATTGTCTTGCTGAATCCGCTGAAGGCACCTTTGCTGCAGGCGTGGGCTGGCTGGGGCAGGGCTGGCAGCAGCAGGCTGCCTGTGCCCCCCCCGGCCGTGGCACCGGCACTCAGCCCCGGCACAGGTCGCACTGCGACACAGCTCCGGCCCGGGTGGCGCTGACTGATTAGCCTTCCACCCAGCACCGCATTCGGCTCTGGGTAATTAGTGCGAGGCCCCTAATCAATAAGTTATTTTTTGCCCTGAGTAATTAATAATTACGCAGCGCAGACAGGCTGTAATTAAACTTCCATCCCCTCTCTCCCCAGCAGTGCGGGGCCTTTGTTTTACCAACTGCAGGTATTAAAGTGTTTCATCCTGCACCTGGGGAGCCCCCGCGCCCTGGCCAGGGAGGTCTCACACCGTCCCCTCCTCCTTCCCTTCTCTATTGATCCCATTTTCTTTGGCTGCCTGAATCAATAGCACCGGCACAAAGCGCTGCCTGCCTCGGCTCCCGCTGCCAGCCCTGCAGGGATGCCCACGCCGGGATGCCCTGCCCGTCCCACCGCAGCACGGCTGAGCTGGAGGCCAAAGCCGGGCATCCTG
Organism: Burhinus oedicnemus; assembly: GCA_008921705.1. NCBI lineage: Eukaryota > Metazoa > Chordata > Aves > Charadriiformes > Burhinidae > Burhinus > Burhinus oedicnemus. Next base: position 194,302 of record VFFE01007135.1, on the reverse strand, counting down.
CCCGTACGCCTGCTCCTTCTCCAGCTCCCTCGCCCCAGTGCTCAGTCCGCTCCAACAGGCTGTGGCGGTGAGTGTCGGCAGCCCACGCATGCTGGGCATGGCAGCCGTGGAGGTGACCCTGCCAGTGTGTCCCCAGTGCCATCCACGGCAGGGGAGACAGGGACGTGCCAGGCTTTGGCAATGCTCCCCACATCCCGACTCTGCCATGGGCAGCCACCGCTCACCCGTGGCTGCTGCCTGCCACGCAGTGCCGGGGCCGGGCACCGAGCAATGTCACGCCGCCTGCGAGGACGTGACACGCGCCGCAGGGAGCCGAAGCTGCAAAGCTCGGCTCCTGCACCAGGAGAGGGGAGCAAAGCCCCTTCCCCATCCCTCGAGAGGGCTGAAGCACAGACAGCCCCACATCTCCCACCCTATGGCGATACCCCAGAGCCCCACGGATAAATGGAAGGAGATTTGGTCACACCAGGAGCCCGTCCCACAGGCGGGGAACAAACAGACCACGGGGAACCCGCCAGCCGGAGACGCCAGCCAGGAGAAGAGAAACTCGGCAAGGGAGTGAATCAATCAAAGAGACCTTCACAGCTCCCCACACAGGGCCTGCCCGGATAATATACTGCCGCTTTAGATGTTATGTTCTGAACTTAATTACTGAGAAATTATAGCAGTGCTGGGGGAGGCTCAGGGGGAGCTGGAGGACGGGAGCGCACAGGGACTCCTGGCTCCACTTGCTGCCGCAAACAAGGGCAAGAAATGTCGCAGGCAAGGACCCCCAGGGCTACACCCCACTGTGCCCTCCCCCCCTCTCCCCCCCATTTTGCAGCCTGGATCCACTTGGTCCAAGCGGCAGGGACGGAGGCGGCCGTGCTGCAGCCCTGCCAGCTGGGAGCCTCCTCTGCAGCCTCGCAGGGAGCCTCGCTGCTGGGGAGGGGACAGGACCCCAGGGTCCCCCTGGCAGCCGTGAACCCCAACTGCACCCCAAAGGGCCACAAACTATTTCTACATCCCTCCCCAGGAGCGGAGCTGCTAAAAACAGATTGTGCCGTGCCAGAGCCCTGGAGGCAAGGAGCAGAGAGGGGCTCGCCCTACCCAGCGGTACTGCCTCACCCCAAGGGTCGGCTGGGTGCACAGGGAGCCCCGGGCACCCATGGGGGCTCAGGGCTGCAGACCCCCTCCAGCCCCAGCCCCCCTGCCCGGTCTGACCAGCCGGCTGGAGGTCAATGGGACCAACACCATGGCAAGAGCTGCTCCCTGGGAGCTCCCCAAACTTGCACCCTAGATCTTTTGGTGCAATGGGGGTCCCTCGAGAGGGGGTGAAATGGGTGCCTTCACCCACCTCCCCGTCACCCCCAGGGGATGCTCAGCCTTCCCAGATTGGTCCAGGGCAGTCTCTACCCCATGCTTAGGGCAACATTTCCCCCCCATCCGCAGCCTGGGGGCAGTTATGGGGCAGGGGGAAGGAGGAGGCAGAGCAGAGCCGTGCTGCTCGCCCCCACCGAGCCCTCCCGGACACCGCGCTGCGCTCGGCATCGGCGGGCCCCGAGCCCCAGCTCCGGGGGTAGGGGGGGAGCTTCTTGAACACCATCAATGCTATGCCCCCCACACACAGCAGGAGCTCCGGGGCCGCCTCGGTCTTCGTCCCCCCCCCGGCTGGCACAAAGCTTCCCCGGCCCGGGAGGGTGGGGGCTCGGCTTAGGGGAGCAGCGCCGGGACCCCCCC